>VWZG01008389.1:419228-466039 GCA_013396735.1 Grallaria varia | reverse complement strand
AAAAAAAGGAAGGAAGAAAAAAAGAAAAGCAGGGAGATCCTTGAATTGCCATCATGAATCTGGATTTGGGGAGAGTGGGCAAACCTGCTATTCCAACTATAGCCAGCCTGTGATTAGGATGGAGAATCCATATGAAGAAGGGGGTGGTTATATGGGGCCTCACAAAGCAGTTCCCGTCTACTCAAGAATCTTACTTTTGCCTGCCAAAACCTTCCTATGAACACAGAATCAGCGGGGATGCCACTTTAAAGGGGAGGAAGAGGAGGAGGAGGAGGAAGGACAGTTCCCCAGGTGGCAGCCTGCCCTCTGACTGCCCCTGGGGCTGGAAAGGGGCTCATGGTCATCCTGGGATCCACAGCATAGCTGGGCTTGTTAGTGGGAGCTCGGGCAGGTGACTGACTGCACAGGAGCCTCTGTTCCCTTGTTCCCTTCAACACCTCCCAGCCTGTTTCCAGACCTCAGATTTTTGGGAGAAAGCTCAAACTGATGACCAGAGTACTCCTGCAGAGTTAATAAACCCAATTAACGAATCGGTATTAAATTTTAGAAAACTCCAGGTTTGAGCTGTGGGCCGTGATTGTTTTTGTTACTCCTGTTTATTTATGGAGCTTGCAGAACTGATAGCACTAGTCCTCGCCTCAGTCCAACCAATTATGCTTCCAAATTTCTGGTTGCCTAAATCCCTGGTATTTCAGTTGGACAGCCTTCCCCCCTGGCTCTGCACTGCGGGGCTGTTTAAAGGCTGTCGGGCCTGATTCTCGTTTGCACTCTGGCAACACAAACCTTCACACCCACTCCAGGGTCCTTTTCTCCTTCTGGAGGGTTGGAAGGAGGATTTGGATCCAGCACGGGATCCAGGGGGCTGCCATCCCCGTCGCGTGTTCCGCAATGTCTCCGCTTCCGAGTCAGCTCTGCGGTGCTGCTGGATGGCAAACCAGGTGCAGAACACCAGCTGGGGTTTATTTGTGCACTTGGTGGAGCCTTGGGACCTGCTGACTGTTCCCACCCGCCCTGGGAAGCCCACTGATGGCAAAGGGGCTGAGGGGAGCGCCTGCAGCGTCGTGGCGGGTTTTTGGGAGCTGCTGGAAAACTTCCATGCGTTCATATGTTCGCAGCTCTCTCTCCATCCCAGTGGCATGGTAAGGGTCTGTCCCTGAGCTCCAAGGAGATGTGGGATTGATTAATCAAGTCGTGCCATGTGCAATGCTGGTGCTGCCAACGTTGGCCACGTGCCCGCGGTTAATGATGCGCGCCCGCATCCAACGTGAAATCAGTAGGTGTGTCTTCTTATAAACAAAAAAATAATAATCCCGTGAGTCAGAGGTAAAAATTTTCCCTTCTGTGCCTGAAGTGCTCATTAATCCGGAATTTTAAGTGAGGGGAAGGGCGGCCTGGAGATGGTTTGGGCTCACCTGCTGCTTCCTCCAGCAGCCGGCGACAGAGCCAGTGATGGCACTTCTGGTGTCCCATCTCCTGCACTTGGTGTCCCTTCTGCCACACTCTGCAGCTCCTTCAATGCCAGATGTCCGAGGGGGCTCTGGTAGGATCACCTGTGATCCTAACCACGACAATAAGAATGAATAATTGTTGATTTTTAGGGCTGATGCTGATGTCTTAAGGTGGCACTTTCCTGCCTGCATGTGAGGCTGAGGATAAATGGTTTTGTTGGGGGGTTTTTTGGTTGGTTTTGCCCATTCTAGTTTTTAAGTGTGTTTGGAGAAACTTCGCAGTTTCACAGTAGATGTGTTTTCACAGAGATGTTGTCACCACATTTAGGCTTAAGCCATGCAAGGGGCTTCAAATACCTCTCTCCTTTTGGGGCTGCTCTTTTCCCAAGCCCAGGTTGTCACAGGAATATTTGACCCTTAGTTCTGTGATTCCGTGAGAGAAGGTGGAGTATCTATTTAGATATTTAGAGAGTAAATCATACAAGGAGCCAGGGGGACCTTCTCACTCCCTCCAACTCCCTGACAGGAGCATGGATCTGAGGGAATGTTGGGCTCTGCTCCCAGGAGCAAAAGACAGGATAAGAGGAAGCTTCTCCTCAAGTTGTCCTAGGGGACGTTCTGGAAGAATTTCTGCCTGGAAGGAGTGGTGAGGCATTGGAAGGGGCTGCCCAGGGAGGTTTGGAGTGCCCAGCCCTGGAGGTGTCCAAGGCAGGACTGGCCGTGGCACTCAGTGACAAGGTGGGCATCGGGCACAGGGTGGACTCAATGGTCTTGGAGCTCTTTTCCAGCCTAAATGTTTCTTTGATATTTTTTATTCACAGGTAAATAGCTACAGCAGGTCAGTATATAATTCAAGGGAGAACCCCTTCTACAGCCCTGAGAAAGGGATGTCATGCCCTCAGTCCTCCAGAAAAGGATCTGGCAGAACACATGGTAATGCCTTCTTGGCCAGGAGATCCAGGATCACAGAATCAACTGGGTTGGAAAAGACCTCTGAGATGATCGAGTCCAACCTTTGCCCCAATACCACCTCATCTACCAGACCATGGCACTCAGTGTCACGTCCAGTCTCTTCTTAAACACCTCCAGGGTCGGTGACTCCACCACCTCTCTGGGCAGCCCATTCTGATGTCCAATCACTCTCTCTGTAAAGAACTTCTTCCTCGTGTCCAACCTAAACCTCCCCTGGCACAGCTTCAGACTGTGCCCTCTTGTCCTCTTACCTGGGAGAGGAGACTGACCCTCGCCTGCCTGCGACCTCCTGTCAGGGAGTCGTGGAGCTGTTTGGTGGAGTTTCTGATGTGTTAGACCTGAAATGCTGGAATGATCCTCATGTGCATTAAGGCTTTTTGTCAGCTGGAAGCCTCTGCCAGACCTGCTTCTCGTCTCGTCACATCTGGACGCCGTGACATTAATGGCAAAAGCAGCTTTCTTTGGCAACTCCCTCCAAAACCTGCAAGCATCAGCCCTTCACATCTAATGAGAACTGAACGGGGAGAGAATGTTTCTCCAGCAGTGCCCCCGTGACAAGTCAGCTGCCTCTTGATCCCTGTAGTGACACTCCTCGGGAGACCTCACATAGGCAAAAATAGAGACATTTGAAAATACTGTTGCTCTTGCTTATTTATCTTGCAGCAAATTCAAGGTATTAAATCATAGCCCTGCTAAAAGCCTGTCTTTCTCCAAGATTGCTTCCTATGAAGTCAACTCCAGCAATTAAAATGACTACTAAATCTTTGGTTGTCATTACAACACTACTTTAAAATTATTTTTATTTTTTAAAAAAAACAACTGAACGTTCCAGTGTTCGTTTTAGTGCCATAAACATGTTAAGTAATTGAATATTCAGCTGAACAGGAGGAGAAATGTGGAACTTATTTTTAAGGCTTGAGCTTTAAATAAACAAAACACTTTTAAACATAACTCCATTGGGGATAATGAGATGTTTTCATGGACATAATGGCTATTTTTGCTATGTTTTCCTGAGGCTTTTCTCCTAAAAATGTGACATTTTATATCTAAATTGGAGTGGCACACAATATTTGTGCATTAAGAGAGGTCAGCTCTTTTTGAGTGTAAATATTTGTATATATGTGGGTGTATGTGATATGTCTCATGCAAGAACTGTGTGTAACAGTGGGAGTTAATTTGGCTTAATAATCAAGCTGTAAAAATTTAACAGATTGATCAAGCTCGTAGATTGGTTTCCTGGTAGAAAAGGCATCACTTAAGTATATTTGCCTATTAAATGTTCTTTATGTAAATGCATGTATACACCTAAGGGAACATGAGCTGCCCTGTATCTGTCACCAAAGTGCTGTCATCCCTGTCCTTAGCTGTGGAAAAATTCAGTGCTGTGCCATGAAAGGATTACTACTAATTACCATCAGTATTTTAATGCTGTTTTGTGGCACTTTCTGCTTAAAACAGACTTGAGGACTGACCCTCTGCACCGGTGGAAGGAGCAGCCTCCAGGAGAACCACTGCATGTGTTAATGCAAGGACACCAAGGGAGGTCTCTGTAATCCTGCTGGCAAGGGATATACCACATTTCTGTTTTCCATAGGCACGGAATGTTTTCAGCCACGCGTATTTCTGTGCTGAATCATCCCTGACACACCTACACAGAGCTGTGATTTTTGCCTCCAGTAAGTCCTGGGTGCCTGAAATAGATGTGAGCAGACATGTGCAGCAGTGTTTGTCAAAGGAGAGGGAGGCACTTCATGGTTCGTTTTATATATAATGTGAGCTGCCAAGCTGCCTTGTGTTGGACAAGAGGGTTCAGTTCTTGTTTTCCAAGAACTGATGGGTTTTTTTCCCCCACCTTGTGTTTGTCCCTTGTGAGTGACCTGCAGACAATGCGTCCCCATGCTCTGATGCAAACAACCTGGCACAGTGGAATGAGGAGGAATAAAAGGGGTGGGGGGAATGTGTCTTGGGGTGAGGGAAGCACATTGAAGTGTGTGATGGAGGTAGATGAGGTGACTTCATTCACACCAGGCATAAACCAAAGTCGAGCCCTGGCATTTGTCACTGCTGCCAAGAAAAACTTGGGGGTGCTGGTGGGGAGAGGCTGGACATGGCCCAGCCCAGAACCCCCCATGCCCTGGGCTGATCCCACAATGTGGGCAGCAGGTCGGAGGGGATTGTGCCCCTCTGCCCTCCCAAGTGAGACCCCACCTGCAGAGCTGCCTCCAGCCCTGGGGCCAGCACAGGAAGGCCATGGAGCTGCTGGAGAGTCCAGAGCAGGCACCAGGATGGGCAGAGGATGGAGCAGCTCTGCTGGGAGGAAAGGCTGGGAGAGCTGGGATTGTCCAGCCTGGAGAAGGGAAGCTTTGGGGGGACCTCATTGTGGCCTTCAAGTGCCTGAAGGAGCCACAAGAAAAATGGAGAGAGACTATTTCCAAGGGCCAGGAGGGACAGGACAAGGGAAAGTGACCTTAAGCTGGGTTAGATGGGCTCTTAGGAAGGAATTCTTCCCTGTGATGGTCGGCAGGCCCTGGCACAGGGTGCCCAGAGAAGTTGTGGCTGCCCCATCCCTGGAAGTGTCCAAGGCCAGGTGGGATGGGGCTTGGAGGAATCTGGGATAGTGGAAGGTGTCCCTGCCCGTGGCAGGGGGATTGGAATGAGGTGCTCTTTAAGGTCCCTTCCAACCCAAACCATTCTATTGATTCTGTGTTCCTTTATGGAGGACACTCCTGCTCCTTAGTGTAAAGACCTGTCCTGTCTTGGACATTCCATGCTGTAGGGTGCCCAACAGCACCATGCCTGGGCAGCAGATCCTCATGGGAGATGAATGACCTGGCCCACTTCCCCATATTAAATAAATATCTGTTACACTGGGCTTTACCTCTTGCATACTGCCAGTGGCCTTGCCCAGTTGCAGCTGCTGGGTAAGTGAATTTTTGTTTTGGCAGGGCCTCCACCTGCCTCCTCCCCGCCCTCTCGCTAACCCACTTATGGGCAGAGCTTCCCCCTTGGAAATCAGCCTGTCCTATTAACCTTTGCAAGCAAGGTGATGATTTCCAGCGGTGGAGTGTTTGGGAGCTGCTCCCAGGGGATAGCAATGCCTGCTGCTGAGAGACCAACTCTCTGGGGCACTGTACAGCCCAAAGCAGGCAGGGACAGGACAATCCAGCTGGAACACAAGGACTATCTAATGCCACCCGCACTGGCCTCCTGTAGCAGTGGAAAACTGGTTTTACTCCCAGTCAAGTGTCCTAGTCTCTACAGGTCTTGCCACGCGTGTTCAGGTCCAAGATACCCACACCTCTGACTTTCCACTTTAGTGATGCAGTTATGGATATAAATCCCTTGCAAAGCTTCCCGTTTGTGCAGTCACCCCTTGGAGCATGAGAGTGCCATTTGGTCCCTAAGTGACTCCTCAGGCTCAGTAGATCTGTGCCAAAAATCACTCCAGTTGACATTGCTCAGGAAAATTCCCGTTTGAATTGGAGCAGGACAAGCCGGCGGTTATGGAATTGTGTGAACACAGTGGAAGTGGAGCAGGGTTTTTCTCCTCCTTCTCTTTCCTTGGAGATGAAAGAGAAGCATCAGGAATGGATTGACTCCATTATGTTGGTTGTAGGTGTGTGCACCCAGTATTTGTTTGCGTCGGTGTCTGTATAACTGGGCAGATAAAATGAAAGAATTTAGGACACATTTGACATGACCACACACTTTCAGAACACAAGATAAACAGTAGATGATTGCAGGTTCAAAGCATTTTCCTTGATAACAGATTGAATAACTTACCAGTAATGACAGGGAGTGATGGAGCGGTCAACGAACCACATTGCACTACAATTGCACCACACCAACTGCATCGATGCTGTTTGGGTGATTTTGTTTGTTTGTCTTGGATGTATTTTTTTTTTTTAGTATTTTTTTTGCAACCATCTGTTGCTTTTACACAGAGCAGATCCAGTGGAGAGCACCCCTGGGGAAATAAGGAATGGAGCGCATGTGTAAAAGCGGCGTGTGGGAAATGTGAGAATTTATTTTGTGTCTGTTGGAAGGAGATGCACCACACTGGGGAATGTGGACAGGCAAGAAATGGACCCAGGAGCAGGGTTATCCTACCTGATCCCAGCAGCAACATGTTTGATGACCAGGAAACACAGAATCATAGAGTCATTAAGGCTGGAAAAGATCAAGTCAAACCTTTGACCACTGCCTTGTCAACTACACCAGAGTGCCATGGCCAGCCGTGTCTTGAACACCTCCAGGGATAGGGACTCCACCACCTCCTTGGGAATCCTATTCCAATGCTTGACAACCATTTCAGAGAAGAAATTCCACCTGCTGTCCAACCCAAACTTCCCCTAGCACAGCTTGAGGCTGTTTCCTCTCATCCTGTCACTTGTTCCCTGAGAGAAGAGCCTGACCTCCACCCTCCTGCACAGGACAGTGCTGCTGTGCCATTTCTCCAGCTTTATTTGCCATGGCTAAGCCACAGGGCCTCGTGAGTTCATCCATCTGGCGCTGTCAGCTTAGCGAGATGACGCCAAGCCGTGTGAGCTCATGGGTTCAACACCTCCAGCTTGCTGGATGGAGCTGATAGAAAATCACTGGCTTTGTCTAAATTACAGCCTGGCCCTCGGTTGGGCATCAGGGAGTCGGGTCACCGCGTGGGCACTGTTTTGTGACCTGGGTCAGTGCCTCCTGCGCCCTGCAGAGCTCGGGGACGTGCCTCTGGGCTCCTTCCTCGTGACCAAGCTCCAGGGTGGGACCTCAGTGACCCAGTTTTCCAGGGGTTCCCTCTTGATGGACACTGCATGAGCAAGCCTGGCCTCCAGATCTCACTGGGGAAAGGTCTTAACGGGCAGGTCAAACTTGCAAACTACCCACCCCTCGCTGACCAACAGGATTTATGGCGCATCAAGCATGTGCATGACTATTTTTGTTCGTGTTTTGTTTCTTTCCACTTAACTCTTAATTCCCTTCTTTCTGGGTTTCTCTGTCTTTGGAAGCATCCTGATTCAGCTCCAGGTGATCTCAGCAGTGGAACCAGAATATCCCAACTTTTCTGGAGCGTCCCAGCTGGGCTTCCCAAATGCTGCTCAGAGACACTTTCCCCCCAGCCCTGAAAGACAGAGGCAGGTTTTGCCCAGGCCCCCTGTTGCCTGTGGGGAGCAGTGCCATGCACAGGGCAGGAGCAACACCCTTTTCCCATCCCATGGCCATGCAGGGGTCCTCCCTTTGCCCTCCCTGTTCCCCTTTTCTCCTGGTTGTCGCTCCGCACAGGCTGGACCGTGGCATTTATCAGCTTATCAATGATTTTCCACAGGGATCCCTGTGGAAAATCTCCATTAATGGCAGTGCAGCAAACAGGTAATTTCACTGTACAGGGCACTGCACAAACTCGGTTTGCCATCTGTTTACAGTCACCGGGTGTGGGAGGGAGAATTTAAATCCATGGGCGTTTTTAAGAGGGGAAAAAGTTTCTGCGGCTTTTAAAGCTGAGATTGCAGATAAAGAAGGGAGAGGAACCCCAAGGCTGCAGAAGGTGAGCAAGAGCATTGAGAAACACGAGGGCGAGAGCAGGTCTGAGCTCTTTTCTGCTGCTCTCTTACTTTGAATTACGCCGTGCCCTCGGCCCATCCCACACGGCATTTCAGAGTGGACGTGTTTTGTTACCCATACGTTTAAAAAGTGAAGGGCTCCGTTCAGCCCAACTGCAGAAGTTGTTTGCTCCCTCGCCAGGAGTTACTATTCCCGTGGCAGAAAAGCACGTGGGTTTATGACTCATCCATTCAAGTTAATGTGTTAAATAACAAGCTGGACTTTGAGCTGTGGCGGCTGAAAGGCAGAAGGTGTTTGCCACTGCCAGCTCTGGTCCAGGGGTGCCGAGCCGGGGCGTGCCAAGCAGAAACCTGGCCATAGACATGGTGGGTGGTGGGCAAAGGAAAGAGCCTCACCTTGGAAGCATCCTGATTCAGCTCCACGTTATCCCAGCAGTGAGGCTGGGGAAAGTAGCTTGGCTTACCACGGGAAAATCATGGTGCCAGGTTTAAAAAAGAGCAGCCAGAAACTGGGAGACCTGAAAGCGCCCGACGGTGCCCGTGCTGACCTGTGATTCATTCTGTGTGTGCACATCGTGCTGAAACTGGACAGACAGAATGTCAGTGGTGAGGAGCACTGCCCTGGTCTAGGTTTAATTAACCAGCATTCCTGAAGAGGAGAGTTGCCTCTTGATGTTTATCCATAGAATCGTGGGGTGTTCTGGGTTGGAATAGACTTTAAAGAGCAACTTGTTCCACCCCATGGGCAGGGACACCTTCCACCAGCCCAGGTTGCTCCAAGCCCAGTCCAACCTGGCCTTGGACACTTCCAGGGATCCTGGGGCAGCCACAGCTTCTCTGGGCAACCTGTTTAAAGCTTTTACAGCTTCTTTCCTGGCCATGCAGGCGTATTTGATTCTGCCACATAATTCTTCACCCACAGCACATTCAGCTGTTTCACTGTGGCTTACAAAGCGTGGGCTTTTCAAACTTGCATTTCTAATTTTTTCCTTTGCAGACCTTTTGTTGTGGCTTGGGTGTTTCCCATGGGCCTGTTGCATGTGGCGAATGCAGCAACAATAACCGTCATTGCTGTGGATTTGTTGATGGTTTAGGGTTAATTTGTCCTGGAAAGCGGTTGCAAAATCAAGCAGGGCATGAATTTATAACGCGGTAGTGCTTTTGGTTCAGTGTAGCTCATGGACATGCCAGGATAACATGCCTATGCATACAGATTCCACTTGAATTAAAGCTAAAAAGGCAATGGAAAAAAAAAAGGAGCGTGAAATGTAACTGTTTAAGATAAAAAAGTGGAACTTGAGTTTTTTAACCAGTGTTTTTTTTAAATCTTCCTCTCTACTCTAATCCAAATAAACTCTGGCCATCCATCTGTGTTCTGGTCATGGCTATTCCCTTTGCAAACAAACACCGAGTCTCACGAGGCACTGTTTTTCCATGAGGCTCCATTTTCCATGAGGCACCATTTTCCATGAGGCACAACAGGGAGCGGTGGGGTTTGCTGTTGTGGTCTTGAAATTAGATTGGCAAGAAGAGGGGGAAGCTCAGTGCCATGATGCTCTTCTTTGCCTACCTCTTTGCTCTTTATAAACCAAAAAAAATAAGAATTGTGCCACAGCTGCTGAAGTTGATGGCGTTTGCACCAAAAACTTGTTGCCACGTGGTGAATTTTGAGCAAGACTTCACTGCTGCCTGGCAGCTGGGGCTTAATTGTTCGAGATGGTGCTTTCCTTTCGTTTGGGTCTGAGACAGATGTTGGTTAAGGAGGATTCCTTGCATGCACATCTGCACCGCTGTGTGTCAGTCACGGGATCTGCTGGGCTCCTGTGAGCACGTGGCAAGCTCTTCTGGCATGGGATTTTCTGCGTGCAGATCATTGCCAAGGATTTCAGCAAGGACGAGGGCTCCACACTTTGACAGTTCCCCGCTGCTCGCGCAGATGGTTCCAGAATCATCTATGCAGATTCTTTTCCTCCTTTGACAAAGCCAAGTGTCTTTACACCGCGGAGCTGTTACGTTTTCAGAGGGGGATTGTTTCAAAAATAAACCTCAGTGTTCTTTATTCACTAGACAGGTTTGAAAATAAACCCGAGTTTCTCTCCGAGTTTTATTTAGCGGGAATTTGCTCCGTAGCACAGCAGCAGTGAGGACAAGCATTATCATAAAATCATGTTTATTGGTAAACTCAATGACCTGCACTGGCAAGAATCCCGTAACAAAGTCCCACCCTGTTGCTCAGCAGTCAGTGCAACCAGCGAGTGACGTTAGTTCAGTAGTCTGAGGCTTAAAAAAAAACAAACCCCAAAACCAAACCAACATGTAATAATTTGCAGATGTTGGCAACCGGCAATGATGCATGAGTTGAAGCTCTCTTTGGGTGCCAAACCACAAATATATATAATTTCTTTTTTTTTATAATCTACCATTCCTGGAACTGAAAGAGGCCTCAAAACAATCAATATGTAAATACGAACACAGAGCACTCCCTTCTGAGCATCACCAGCCCTGCTACTGCTCCCAGCTGTGTGCCTGACACAGAGGGCTTTTTCTTAGGAGCTGTGTCCTTCATAGTTGCTTTTTGTCCTGTTTTTTTCAGAGGTACAGGGCAGCAGGGCCAGGGCAGCTCCTGCGAGGGGGTGGGAGGTGTTCACACCTTCTGGCATTTTTAAGTTGCTGACCAGTGTTGACGGTTTCACACTGTAACCAGGAAGGGGTTATATATGATTTACTGTTAGATTTCTTGATGTGCTTTCTCCTTCACAGTGCCATGTCCAAGGGCTTTTAAAAAATTGAAGTTTTCTCTTCATCTCTTGAACTCCTTAACCTGAGGGTGCTCCTTTCCCTCCACTGCCCTCCATGGGTGTGTCAATTCTAAACCACAGGGACCACCTTAGAAGATGAGTTTTATTTTCACTTGAGGGTCATGCAGCACGAAACTTACTCTGAGAGCCAATTTTGGTGTCTTTTTAACAGCTTTGCTCACTGGGAAGTGAGCTGGCACCGTATGGTCAAGTGCAAACAACTTGCAGCCTCTTGCTGTCAACTTTCCAGTATAGTCTGCCACGACTTTGGGGTATTTATTGTTAGATTGTGTCCAGGACACCAGTCAGAAACTGGGACAACACTGGACTAGGTCTTGTACAGCTGTATATTGGGGAGAGAGGCTCCTTCCCAAAAATCATGTGGTAGAAGTGCAGGACAGCAGCTGGTGGCTGAAGGAGTGGGATGAGGGGACAACAAGGAATCAAGAGGACACTGCCGGTCAGGGGAGCACTGGGTGTCCTCAGCACGCCAAGCATTCATTGCTGTCATCATCTCTGCAGTTATTTATCATAGCTTTGCTGACAAAGATGCAATTTTCAAGGAGAGGGCAATGAAGTTCCTGGGAGTTTCTTTGCTGTTTCTGGAAATCTGCCCTGGAAAATACAGGGAATTTAGGGGAAAAAAAACCCCAGAGGTGCTTGTAAAGTGGCAAACTGAAGATGAAAGGGACATTGCTGGCCAAACAGAGTGTAGTCTGGAAGCTCAGCATGGAAGAGGGATGGTGTGTGAAGTGGTGACAAGGTGCTGATGGTTGGATAGGGCAGAGAAGGCGGAGGGGAACTCACCAAGGTGAGAGAGCTGGTGAGGAAAACCATCTCTCTGGCAATATTTGGGGGGTGTGAAAGTAGAAGAAGCTTTTATTTAATACAGGAAGAAAAGATATGCTGTCTGAACACAGATGTGGGGTACTGAAAGCCCACAGAGGAGATTTTTGGGTGCCTGGATGAGTGGAAGACCACGTAAGTTAGAGAGATGATAGAGAGAGTCTGTGTAAACTGGACGAAGCAAGAGGTCTCAGTGAGCTGCAGGGGTCTGTGGTCATGCTGGTTAAATCCCAAATGATCTAAAGGTGCCGGAGAAACCAGGTGGAGGATGGGATGTGGTTCAACAGGGTCTTGTGGAAAATACCAGGCTTAGCTGGGAATAAAACAACCACGCAGCTCTCCCTGCTCCCTGGAATTCCCTCTGCAAGTGGCTCTGGGATATGTGGATCAAAAGAACTCCCCTGTTTGCTCTGGGGAGCACTAGTCAAGCTGTGTCTGGACTGGGATTCAAGAGAGATACACTGCTGGAACTGAGACCAGAGGAGACCAGTGTGGGTGGACAGGCATTAGGTGAACGTGGTTGTGTTTTGAATCAGGGGGGTTTAGTCTAGAGAAGTGAAGGATGGCAGAGAACATCCTACAAAGGGCTGCAAAGACGAAAAGAGAATTCCATTCTCCTTGTCTGTGGCCTTTAGGAAAAGAAGTCTCAGGTTGGAATTGTGTCAGACACCAGGAAAAAGCTCTCTACCAGTCTGAATAGCAAAGTCAGGCATAAACTGGCTGGAGAACCTCCGCAGTCTCTGTCACTGAAGGTTATTTCGACCTAGGTAGTCAAAAATGTCTCCTAAATGACAGCTGGGCCTGCCCTGTGCCCAGGGATGGACCAGGCATCTGCCTGAGGGCTCTCCCAGCCCTGGAGATTCTTCCTGAAGATGAGGTTGCCCACAGGAATTAACATGAAGGATTAAAGACAAGGCTACATATGGGATGGGTCCTCCTTTCATATGCTAAAAGAAGCTTAAAATCTCAGGGTGGAATCATCAGGGAGCTACAGCTGGAGGTAAAGGGGTGATAAAAGAAAATGAAGACTTGGAAGAGCTCATTTAATGAGGCTGAGAAGCATATCCAGTGTGTGACCATGGCAGGAAATTGTTAGAAGAGGGTCTGGAAGGATACTGGGAGAAAGGAACCACTCAAAATGGTGAATTCAATGAACTTGGAGATGGAAGGAAAAAAGAGACCAGTCAACAGTTGAAGAGGGAGATACTTTTTTTAAAAAAAAACTAGTAGTAGTGAAAAAACTGAAGCGCACTTATGATATTAAAAGACAGATGTTGGAAGGGGCATGACCCTTCCTTCTGAATAAAATCAGTAGATAATTTAAGGGAGGGATCACATGAAGATAAGCCACCAACAAATCTCATCTCCTTTGTAGTCACACTTGTGGTGCAGTCACAGAAGAAGCAGAACCAAGAGTGACAGAAGGCTCTGTGGGCTTCATGTTCGTCTTCTGTCATGGGAAACTGGTGCACTTCTCTGGAGAAGTGGAGACAGATGGAAGAGGAGTGATGAGTCAGAGGTGATGAGAAGAGAGCTGGGATTTCTGCTGTGGGATCCAGAGTCATAGATGCTCTGCTCTCCTGGGTAGCAAGCTCCCAGGACAGCTGGAAGGTAGGACAGGCTGATGATGGAGGGAGGACAACAGAGCCATGGATCTGCTAAAGCCATCAGTAGTATAAGGAAGGGACAGAGAAAAGAAGTGTCATAGCCATGACATGGAATTAGAGGGAGGAATGAGCTCGGAGTGGGCCCCAGTAAAATACAAGCAGTCAGTGGTGACAGGTTGGAAACTGTAAAAACACATATGTACAGTGACTGGGTGCGAAGACAGGGATTGCAGGATGATGCATAAAGAAAGCAGGAAACAGATGGGAAGTTCTGATCAGGGGAGAGAGATGGGAAAGGGTGGAGTGACCAGGCTTTGGGCAAATGGGATAGCAGAGCCAGGAGCAGGGTGTGATGGTAAGGAGAGAGGAAGGAGATGGAGGACGGGATGCAGATGGAGAGCCAGGATTAGAACAAGGGTGAGGGATGCTGGAGTGGGGATGTAGCCTCTGGAATGAGGGTGAAAGCAGCTGAGAAAGGGAGGACCAGTGTGTGGAGCTGCAAACCCGCAGAGAGTTGCAAGGAACCAAGAAGGGGCCTGTGACTGAATGGTTCTGGTCAGAAGTACAGCTGGTGGGGCCCTGTGACTGAATGGTTCTGGTGAGAAGTACAGCTGGTGGGGCCCTGTGACTGAATGGTTCTGGTGAGAAGTACAGCTGGTAGGGCCCTGCAATGCTGAAATCACTCTTCTCCAGTCCATGTCCCTTCCAGCTCCTCTGTCTTCCTCTCCAGTACCTCATCAGCCTCTGAAGTCCCAACTGGAAGCTTCTCCGGTGGGAGCAGCCCTCTCCCCACCTGGCAGAATAAAAGACACTTTGCCTCTTGTACAGAAAGTTCAGATACTTACCCCCAAGGTGAATCAGTGGATTTCTGTTATTTCAGAAGGAAAAATTCGAGCCAGCAAATGTAAATCATGCACGAGCCTCAAGAGACCTGTATCTCTCCAAGTGTTACCCTGAGCCCAAACAACACACGCGCCGGAGCAAAAGGCCATAAAGGCTTTCTGGGTAAATACTACCTGCTTTATAATAAGTCTCAATGGCTGCTGTGTCCCCCTCCGGCTGGTGGGTGAAGGCAGCCCCCTGTACGTGCTGCGTGGAATCCGCTGGCTCCTGGAGCAACCTTCCTTTGGCTGCACCCAAGAGCTGAGCTGCAGCCCCGGGGGTGGAGAGAGCTGGCTGGCACCCCCAGAGGGTGGGTGGCACTTCCTCGGCAGGTCTTCTGCACAACCAGTGCCAGCGGGTGCTGTGGGAAGCTCTTCTCCTCCAGCTGCAGCACAGTCCTGCCTTCCAGGAGAGCTGTGCCACGACAGGGTGCACGTCAGTGCCATCGCCTCTCTCCTTTCCCTCCCAGCTCACTCCAACAAAAAGTGCCCTGTCAGAGGGATAAACCAAGGGTTAAACCTGGGAAAAAATGGGTTGAACTTGCCCCCAGTTCACAGCAGCCAACAGCAGCCGGGTGTAGGTGAAGGGCCAAGGGATTGATATCCAGCAGCTTGAAAGAACGGGAAGTAATTCAAACCTGAATCCCTTTCTCACGGCCCACTTTTGAGTAAGACTGTGGGATGTCAGACTTCACCAGCAGTTGTAAAAATCGGGCTAATTTCCTTTTTTTTTTGCCTTTTTTTTTGCTTTTTTTTAAAGTGAAGCAGCCCTGTCAGGGCTTCGCTCAAGAATTCCATCGCATCAGGTCGGTGGTGTCTGAACTATGCAATGATGATGCACAATCTTGCACAATGGGCCCTCCTGTTCTGGGGCTAAAAGCTGGCTGTTTACATAGCATAAGATGGCCTTTCAGACATACAAACGTTGGTTCAGTTTGATGATACTCGAATTTCGCAAGATCAGCTGCGGGGAGAGCGGTGAAGTTGCTCAACCCAGAGCAAAGTTTCCCATGTATGCTGTGACTCAGTGTGTCTTACTGGTGTCTTAGAAATAGCAATAAGAGAGCAGAGAGTGAAATCCTAAGTAAGTCCGGGTGTTGTGGTTTGGGTGGGCTTTTTTTTTAGTTTAAATTATCTTCTCTCTGTGGAGCCAGCAACCTGCTAATTCTTATGCAGAGCGGGGATGCTCTGTGTTCCCAGGGAGCAGCACCGGGACACTTATCAGGCAGGATTCCTCCGAACTAGTCACCCTTAATCCCTTTTAAAGGAGAGAAACAAATGCAAATAAGATGCAATTCCCCTCTTCTGGAGTGTCTGCAAGATGCTCTGCCATTAAATACAATTACAGAGTGGAGCTCAAACCCAGCAGCTTCCACTCCCAGCAAGACACGGGCTTAGAAACCAGGACTGGGGAGCTCAAAGACCAGCCACAGTTGTCTATTTGCTCCTCAGAAATGTCAGGAATGCTGAGTCCTACCTCCAAATACCTTACCTGACCTGGGATCTCGCCTGGTTCCTCCCAGTGCCTTGTGTCTGGGCATGGAGAGGTGATGGGACAGCTCTCCTAAGCTTTGGCTTCTTCCTCCACAGGCACAGAGGACAGATCTGAGGGGTCCCTCCCTCGCCATCCTCAAAGAATTTGCCCCTCAGGGCTGCTCTGGTGTGGGGCTGGGGTGGGAATGTGGCTTTCCAGAAGAAGAAGAGTCACGTGTTTATTCCATCACGTGTGATGCTGTTCTGGCTCGTGAGTGTTCACCACAAATTGCATATGGCTTTTTTAAATAAAAAAAATGGAATCTTGGAGTTATAGAAACACAGAGTCATAGGATGGCTTGGATTGGAAGGGGCCTTAAAGATCATTCAATTCAAACCCACTGCCCTGGGCAGGGCCACCTTCCACTAGATCAGGCTGCACCAAGCCCCATCCAGCCTGGCCTTGGACACTTCCATGTTGCCTCTTAATGGTTGATGTTATTGTTTCAAAGTCTAAATAACAATGCAGGATGTGCATGGAGGGCCTTTAGTGACTTGCCATTAATCATAAGAATTCCACATTGTTGGTAAGTGTGTGTATTTACAGCGCAGGGTGTCACAAGGGCGTCGCATGGAGAAAGCACTTGCAGAAAGGTTAAGGGCTAAACAGACAAAAGAAACATTATTATCACCATTTTGGCAGAGGGAAGCAAGTCTTTGAGATAATGGTTATTCAGAAAGTCTGTGCTAGAGCCAAGGAAAAAACCCTCCCCACTTTTAGTGAAATTCAGATTATATTATTCACAGTTATGTCTTAAACACCTGTAATGTGAAAATCTTATTTACTCAAAAACACACTCACTTCCAGAGCTGCGATTAACATTTGGGTCCTAAATTTTGAGCCTTTGCTTGGACTAGTACAAACTTGTGAAGTCTGGAGCTGCCTCTGGCTGTGACAGTTTGTTCTCAGCTCCATCCACTGCAGGAAGGTATTTGGTTACTGCGTGTCCTCACAGGGAGCCTGGGTGTGGGTGTCCAGTCACTTCATTTTTAATCATTTTTTTCCTGGAGAAAATCTGTTGTATTTCACCGAATCGAATCACACTGAAGACCTACGAGCTGTGCGAACCAAATAATAATTAATTTTTATTAATAAATAACCAAGTTAATTCTGTAGCAGCCTTCTCGGCACGTTGGCACTGATGCCTCAAGATGCATTTTCCATTCTGTTTGGTTTTCCTCATTCTTTCTTTAAAGAACTGTTTCTTGAAAAACTTCTCCTGTACGTATATTTGTGGGATTTTTTTTCCCTGAATACAAAAGCTAGAGCTCTATTACAATTTAATTTATCTGCTTTTACCCAAGTACATGTCTTGGCTCTACAAAGCAGCTGCACTCCCAGGAGATTCTTCATTGCAACTGCGTAAAATGTTCTTAAGTGTGGGAAAAATCTTGAACTCTTGTTGTTGTTGAGTTTCTTGGTGGAGGGGAGCCTTTTTTCTTCCCCCCACCCCTTGCCCCAAAACAATTGATTTATGGGAGAGGCCCCAGCCATCCCTTCTTATTAACTCACTGTTCTTGTACAGTTTGATGCAAAGAACAATCAGCATTTAAAAATCCCTCCTTGACTCTCCACCCACTGGTACTGCTTGTGCTGGGGGACATTTGGGCTTCCTTCCTCTTCTTTCCTTGGGATGTTCACTTTCCAGGCTTGCAGCTGGATAGGGAATTGTTCCTCTGTGGCCTTGGCTAAGCCTTGCTTGGCTTTTCTCACCCTCCTCCTGCTCATGTGGCCCTTCCCTTCCTTATCCTCCTCCCTGCACTTCTCACTCTCCGCTTGTTTGATTTCTTGTTTTTCCTTCTTCTTTTATGATCCTGAAAACATATCCCTGACTATTGGAGAGAGGCAAAACACCGTGCCATCATTTTTCTCACACACCTTTTTTTTTTTATGCCAGAGGTCATGACTTTTTGACTCAGTGAGTCAAATAATGAAAAAAGAAAAAAAAAAAAAAGGGGGAAAATGGGATATGAAAGAAGTTAACAGGTTGGGCTGGGGTTAGAGGGTTGCATTTCCTCTCTTGATGGGCTGTGTGGTATGAATGCAGCTGCACATATAGTGGGTGAGGTGCTGCTGAACGTCCAAGGACTATAAAATTCTGTTTAAAGGTGTGAATGTGGAGGGAAAAAATAGCAAGGGAAGGGTCACCAGCTGATCATTGTACAGTGACAGTGTTTAGTGCTCTCCTTTTCAGAAGAACCCTTTAGAAACCTGGGTTGCACTGCTTGTTTGAGAGGGGATAAATGACCCGTCATCCCTCTAAAAAAACCCAAAGATATAGTGATCAGGGAATATTTCCAATAATATTTAAGGATTTATACATTTAAAGAATATTTAAGAGTATTTTAAAGTGGTGGCACTGGAGCCTCCGCCAGACCATCTCACGTGTAAGATGTAAGGCCAAAGCTGATGTGGTCACACAGCTCTGCAAGCTGGTAGAGCTTAAACGAGGTCTGACCACTGAGGACTGGGACACAGAGTCACAGAATCCTCAAGGCTGAAAGACACCTTTAAGATCATCCAGTCCCACCATCCCCCAGCACTATCAGGATCATCCCTAATCCTTGTCCCCAAGAGCCACATCCAGACACCTCTGGGACGCTTCCAGAGACAGCAACTCCACCACTCCACTGGGATAACTTATTCCAAGGCCTGATCACTCTGGCAGGGAAAAATAATTAATATCCAATCTGAACCTGCCCTGCTGCAATTCAAGGCCATTTCCTCTCATCCCTTCCCTGGGGCCATGGCAGAAGAGCCCGACCCCCCTCCCTGCACCCTCCTGGCAGGGAGTTGTGCAGAGCAAGGAGGTCCCCCCTGAGCCTCCTCTGCTCCAGAGAAACACCCCCAGCCCTCTAAGCTGCTCCTCACAGGACATGTTTTCCAGCCCCTTCTCCAGCTCCATTCCCTTCTCTGGACACGGACACAGCCAGTTTAGGTTTGTTCTGGAAGTTCAGTGGGAACTGTATTTTCTTGGAGTTTCTTCTCTCTTTCTTTGTCCCTACCAATGCGGAGACCTCTGTGCCAAAAGGTGTGAATAAATGCCCAGTTCAGCATCACTTTCAAATTCCCTGATGACAAGGCAGACTGGAAGACCTTGGTCACCCTCTGAGCAGGCATGGTGAGCACCAAGGATGAGCTTTCCCACCCCTAGGGTGGCCCATCCTTGCAGGGTTGGATCCTCATGCTGTGGGTGCCCCAGACAACAACTGTGTGTCTTTGAAACCCAATTCAACGCTCATTTAATATTTTTTGCTCCTTACTTCCTTTCACATTCCGTATGTTTTGCAAATCCTGTGTTTGAGGAGCAGGGAGTGTCCCCCAGGGAACAAACACCATAGTTCTGTGTGCTGAACTCCCTGGTCCCTTCCAGGCACTGAACGTGTTTGGATAGATGGAAGGATGAATTCAACACAATATGGTTCAATAGATGTATGTGCTGTTTTAAAAAGACACACTAAATGTCTAAAAGGCCTGTGAAACTTGACTTTTCATTCCTGTAAGATCTACCCAAGATATTCGAGAAGGTGGAGTGATTCAGAGGTTTCAAGTGTAACCAGTGACTTCACGAGCTCCACTTCCATTTGCCTGAGCTCAGCACAGAAGGCTTGTTTTTTCACTGAACTGCTGATGAAAAAAAGGCCAGTGAGCAGGACATCTGCTTCATGGGAAACCTTGTGAAAGTTCTGATTTAATTTAATTTAATTTTATTCCACTTTCCCAGAAACTGGAAATTTGCTGCTTTTTTTTGAAAGGACTGAAAGACGTTGTTTACTAATGAAATAAATAAAAGCAGCTGGGAGGCAGAGGACAGTGCTGGTTCCAGAGGGAGCTGTGCCAGCACTCACATGGTGATGGGCTGTCGGAGCAAATACTGACTCCAGCTCCGGCTCAACGGGGAGCCTGGGAGCTCGTGGTGCCATGGCTTGATCTGAAAAGTCAGCTTTTCCAGGTTCTGCAGGAGGAAAAAATTTCTACCTGAAAGGAGGTTGTAGGAAGGTGGGAGGGTCAGGCTCTTCTCCCAGGGAACAGGGACAGGAGGAGAGGGAATGGCCTCAGGATGTGCCAGGGAAGGTTCAGGTGGGACCTGAGGAGGAATTTCTACCTGGAAAGGGTGGCCAGGCCTTGGCAGGGGCTGCCCAGGGAGGTTTGGAGTGCCCAGCCCTGGAGGTGCCCAAGGCAGGACTGGCCGTGGCACTCAGTGACAAGGTGGGCACGGGGCACAGGGTGGGCTCCGTGGTCTTGGTGATCTTTTCCAGCCTAAATCACTCTGTGATTCTGTAATCAGGACTAAATTTCAAGGGACTTTAAAGACCCTCTAGTTCTTACACCCCCTGACAGGGGCAAATTCCTCTAGACCAGGTTGCTGAGAGCCCCATCCAACACTTCCAGGGATGGGGCAGCCACAGCCTCTCTGAGCAGAAAGAAAGTTGACAGCAAAAAGCACACGCCTGTCATGGCCTGTTTCTATTTCTATGAAAAAGTGCATTTTAAATAATGTATTTTTTGACTCCTTTCCACTTGTCCGATGATTCAAGTTTTAGCAACAATGAGACAAACCTGCTTCAAGTCTTGCTCCTTTCTCTGGTCTCTCAGGCCCAATATATGCTAATTTTTTAGTCCCGGACTCATGTTAATGGCCCCCACAAAAATGAGCCAGATAAACAGAAATGTCCTCTACAACGATGCCAAATATTGAAAGCTGGTTCTGCAACAGTGAAAAAAAACTTTCTGGTTTTCAAGGGAACACTTTCTTAAAGTGTTTGAGGGTTGACACTTTCATTTTAGGGGGCTGGAACAACAACATACGACTTCCTGCTAAGGGCTGACGAACACAGACTGTGTTTCCACTATTTACATGAATTTACATAATTTACAGACCAAGAATCATCTGATGCTGCCAATAGATGATTAAAATGAGATAAGCTGCAGCAAAATCACAGTTCAGCTCGTGGTCATTCATGAGCAGACAGAGGCAGGATTTATAGTATTTTGAATATTTGCTTTCAGATTATTCCCACGGGTCTCTGCAGCGTGTGCTGTGTTTCCTCTCCGTCCTTGGGGTCCGACACTTCCAGACAGATCCATTCCAGTGCAGAGAACAAGGTCACTTATGGTCGTTTTTAATTAAGCCGACAATGCAAGCACGGGTTGGTAAATTTTTGCTTTAAATCTCCCGTGGCAAGGTTTGATTTCTGGGAGTGGAATGTGCTCCTGCTTTGCTTCTATCCCACTCGGAGCAGGTTGGTGCTCCAGAGGCCTCTGTGCTTAGATCTCCCTTTGTAACCAAAGCCCTGCCTCTGGTGTGAAGTGATGGATGCCTGGAAATGAACTGTGCGGGGATTTATTCCGGGAGAGGAGATAAAAACAATTCAGCGTGTTTCTTTTTTTGTCATGAAACACTGAACGTTTATGTGAATTATGAGCAGCCAATATGGCTTGTTCTCAGGAGAGTTAGGTAGGAAAAGAGTTTATAGCTGCTGAGATAAGCCTGCCCTGGAAACTGGGATGGACTTTCACATCCAGAAATAACCCAGAATTTTCAAAGGCTGAGGGGCTGTCCGGTGACTTAGAGGAAAAAAAAACCCAAAAAAACCACCTTCTTAGGATGTTAAATCCAAACATAAAAAGCCAGCACTTTTTCAGCACAGCTAAATTGAGAGGCAAAGAGAAAGTGCCAGGAAGGGCCATTATAAAATAGTGCCACTGGAAATAAATAGATAACTTGTAAGGCAGGGAATTTCCCCAGATAGGCTTTGGCTGCGTGCCTGCCCCAGGAAAGCACTTGCTGACATTAAGACAACAGCAGAGAGAAAGAGGGACTTTCAAAGGAAGTTTATCTCTTGTTGCTCCCATCTTATTTTTTAATTGGCCTGGACTCTGGACCATTAAAAGAGCTGACAGGACTAAAAGTATTAGTAACTAATGCAGTTAATGATCTTGAATAGGGTTATTGCATGAGGGATGAATTCTCCTTTATTTGTCAGGAATGTAAAGGAAAAGGAACCTTGCCATAGGCATTAATTGCATTTAATTCCATGTTAGGGCCCCTTCATCCCACCAACATCTTGGACAACAGCCCAAGTGTAAATGTGATTCTCTCCGTGTTTCTTCTGATGTAATAGCTTAGATACACAAAACTCAAAATACTTCTGTGACATTGCTTCAAGTCTGGGTTGTTTTGGGGTTTTTTTAATGTATTTTAAAATATTAAATAACCTGCTTTCGTGAGCACAGAAACTGGCTCAGTAAAACATGTAGGGATACAGATGGGTGCAACATTTTTATTTTGTGCTTCAGCTGACACCATATGCCAGGCCTTGGGAGGTGCTTGGCTGCCAACGAGGTACAAATAGAGACCTACAAAAGGTGAAAGCGAGAGGTGAAACTGCCATGTTTTCACACAGCATGTCCTGAGAGAAACAAACTGCCACTTCTCGGCTGAGAAATTCCACTTTCGTTCTTTGTCACAGCATTTTCTCTTGAATTGCCTCCTCTGTGGTCCCTGAAGGTACCTGTGAATGTGGGGCTCAGTTTTAGCTGAAACAGGGGATGTTGGGGGGTGTTTGTGAAGGCTGAGGACTCAGAAGGAGCTGAAGGACCATCATTGCCTTTACAGAGTGCATCTCCTGTCAGTCAGTCATGAATTCATCTCTGGTATCAGGGCATCGTGTAACACTCCAGCCCCAGAACCACAAACTCACGTGCTCAGCCAGGAGTTTTACTTTAAAATAAATACATAATGTTCTTTAATACCTCAAGAGAGCATCAAGGCAATAAGCCACAGACTTGTCCCCAGGAGGTACTTTTTTTTTTTTAATATATATATATAATTTAGGGGAGAAAATAGGGGAACTTGGCCAGAGTTCAAAAAGGCACCACAGAACCCAGACAAAATGCTCCACCACAATACGGACCCAGCACATACAACACTTGAGTCAAAATGCAGTCCCTCCAGATTTCAGCTGCCCAAAGCACCAAGAAAGGAGCCAAGAAAGAGAAGCAGAGGGAGCAAGAGGAGAGAAGGAGGAGGAGAGACAGGTCATACGGTGACCATTGGAACCTTGTGGCAGAGCAGCTCTCACACGTCCAGGTGGCAGGGCTGTGCCACGTGCCAAACACGTGCCTTTGGTTTGATCTGCTCTGGTCTCTCTGGCCAACCCCCCCAGGCTGACCCACTGGCCACTCTGGGGTCCCAGGCCAGGGTGAGGGCAGTCTTCTCACTGTCCCTGCCAGACCGAGCTCCAGGAGCTGTGGATGTCCCAGGGTGGGCAGTGTCCTCACTGTGCTGCCCATCTGAGCTGGCTTAGAGCTCCAGGAGCTGTGGATGTCCCAGGGTGGGCAGTGTCCTCACTGTGCTGCCCATCTGAGCTGGCTTAGAGCTCCAGGAGCTGTGGATGTCCCAGGGTGGGCAGTGTCCTCACTGTGCTGCCCATCTGAGCTGGCTTAGAGCTCCAGGAGCTGTGGATGTCCCAGGGTGGGCAGTGTCCTCACTGTGCTGCCCATCTGAGCTGGCTTAGAGCTCCAGGAGCTGTGGATGTCCCAGGGTGGGCAGTGTCCTCACTGTGCTGCCCATCTGAGCTGGCTTAGAGCTCCAGGAGCTGTGGATGTCCCAGGGTGGGCAGTGTCCTCACTGTGCTGCCCATCTGAGCTGGCTTAGAGCTCCAGGAGCTGTGGATGTCCCAGGGTGGGCAGTGTCCTCACTGTGCTGCCCATCTGAGCTGGCTTAGAGCTCCAGGAGCTGTGGATGTCCCAGGGTGGGCAGTGTCCTCACTGTGCTGCCCATCTGAGCTGGCTTAGAGCTCCAGGAGCTGTGGATGTCCCAGGGTGGGCAGTGTCCTCACTGTGCTGCCCATCTGAGCTGGCTTAGAGCTCCAGGAGCTGTGGATGTCCCAGGGTGGGCAGTGTCCTCACTGTGCTGCCCATCTGAGCTGGCTTAGAGCTCCAGGAGCTGTGGATGTCCCAGGGTGGGCAGTGTCCTGAGTGTGCTGCCCATCTGAGCTGGGTTAGAGCTCCAGGAGCTGTGGATGTTCCAGGGTGGGCAATGTCCTCACTGTGCTGCCCATCTGAGCTGGGTTAGGGGCTCCAGGAGCTGTGGATGTTCTGGTTTTCCCGGGCTATTTTTGACTGGCAGCCACTCCAGGGCTTCCCCATGTGGGCTCCAGGGTCCTGCCATGGTGGGATACAATGCCACCCCAGCCCCATGAGGTTCAACCCATCCCTTCCCCCTCCACACACACATCCCCACACACCCTTTATACCCCTCTGAAGGTGGTTCTGACCCCACAATTACCGTGCCACATCCCAAGGCTTTCTGCAGCATTTACTGTGCCACATCCCAAGGCTTTCTGCGGGATCTCAGTATGGAGACACTGCTCAGAGGACACAGCGGGTCAGACGATCCTTTTGGGGCCGGCAGGCTTATTCAGCTTTCCCATTAGAGGAGCTCCAGACAGAGCTGTTTCCACAACACCCCCAATCTCACCCACCCTGTCGCTTCCTGGGGTTTGGTGGTGGTTTTACCCCATGGCATGGATTGGGAAGGCAGGTGGTTACAATTCATTGCGCCGTGACCAACCCTTAAAACCAAAACCAAACTTGTGAACTGCTTCAGCCCCACCCCACTCCCCTGTGCTCTTTTTTTGGTTTTGGTTTTGGTTTTGCAATGGTTTCATGTTCCTCAAACCGGGTCCTCAGCCAGTATAAACCAGTGTGGAACCAGCAGAGATGCGCTGATTTACACGGACTGTGAGTCAGAGATCATAGAACTGTTTTGGCTGGAGAAGACCCTTGAAATCACCGAGTTCACTGCCATGTCCACCTCCAAACCATGTCCCCACGCACCATCTGCACACCTTTTGAGCATCTGCAGGGATGGATCTGCCAGGCTTTGGCAGCTGCAGACCTTGTGCACCAAACAGGATGGTTTAAAAAGGCTGTTACACCAGCGGGCACTTTTCCCTCCTGATCCCAAACCCAGTGCCTGTGGATCCTAATGAGAACATTGTGGCTGTTCAGCCTGGAGAGGAGAAGGTTCTGGGGAGATCTTAGAGCCCCTCCCAGTGCCTAGAGGGACTCCAAGAGAGCTGGAGAGGGACTTGGGACAAGAGCCTGGAGGGACAGGACAAGGGGGAACGGCTTCAAACTGAGAGAGAGCAGGGTTAGATTAAATATTAGGAAAAAATCCTTCCGTGGGAGGGTGGGCAGACCCTGGCACAGGGTGGGCAGAGAAGCCGTGGCTGCCCCTGGATCCCTGGGAGTGTCCAAGGCCAGGTTGGACGGGGCTTGGAGCAATCTGGTCTAGTGGAAGGTGTCCCTGCCCATGGCATGGGGGTTGGAATGAGGGGATCTTTAAGGTTTCTTCCAACCCAAACTATCCCATGATTCTGCGATTCTGTGATTTGAATTTTTGCTCCCACTTGCTTCAGGATGTCACTTAAAGACTGAGCCCCTTCACCACCCACAGAGGCCGTCGATGCCTCTTGCAGTTGAGTTTTTAACACAGCAACCTCCTGCTCTGTGAATAAGATTGAGAGGGAGCAAAACTTCCACTCTGGAAAGAATTGTGAGGGTTTAATACTTGAATCAATTTGCCAGCCCCAACCAACGTGAGAGGCATTTTCTAATAGCAATGCGATTTTGGTTAGAGATTTCTTTGATTTATTTTTTTTTTTCTTCAAACTTAGCTGGTTGAGTTTAATTCGGTTTGTTTTTTTTATAGATTTGCTGAAAAGAATTAACCCAACCAAAGAAATCAACACACTCTAATTTCCAGATTCCCAGGTGAGGGAAAGTGCCAAAATACCAAAAACACATGGCAAAGCTCAAACAGTTAATTAAACCTGAGGCAAGCTCATCAAAGCCTCTGTTTTAAAACAACAAATTTTCATGTTTCTTCTTTGAATTGCCAACTCTTCTTTTCAAAGAGGTTTGGGTTGTAGTAGGTTATTAATTACTAGTTTTTGTAGCAAATTTATTATCTCCTCCCTCTTTGATATTCACCCAGTTCACTGGAATTTTTATGTTATGCCTCTGGAATTTGTTGACATGTTATGTTTGGACAGAAGTAGAATGGAAACAGAATAAAGAAGTTACAGAACTTTACCCTACATTATTCCAGAAAGCCTCGAGAAGCACAAGAGGAGCAGAGAAATTTGCTAAAAATATGACTTACAAAATGCTGGAAAACCTTCGGGCCGAGTCGACAATTAGAGCGACCCGAAATTCCATGACTTCCTTGGCAATCTCACAATTATTAATTAGGAAGGATACGCTCTTCACGGCGACAGAACCCCGCGAATGGAGATGAAACATTTCCACGCTCTGTGGCTTGAAGGCGACGTGCAGGGAAACCACATGAGGTGGTTGGACGGGCGCCACGGGCACACGGCAGTGCCAGTGAGCAGAAGGGCAGCGATGCCAGAGCTCCCAAATGTGCCCACTTTGGGCAGCGGGGCTGTGGATAAACGTCAGAGCCACCACGCTGAGCCCCCAGCCACCCACTGCGTGCTGACCTTCTCCCCGGAGCTCCTGCCAGCTGAAGTTTGACGTGCCGGAGTGTCCCTGAATTCCTGCGGCAGAGGCAGGGATAGAGGACAGGAATATCCCCCCGCAGTGGATTATTTTGTAATATTTCAGTGCTGCCCTCAGAACACACTGGTCTGTAGCTGCGTTTGGAGGGTTTGTTTACGGACAAGACGGAACAATAATTGTGGTCACCCACAGAACCATTCGATGGTGTGCTCGACGCTCTCCATGCTCGTCGTGGGTGTTTTCCTTGCTCGGCTCACCATAATTTAGCAATTATTCGTTGCTGCCTTCTAAATGCTGCCCAGACAATGGGCTTTCTGGCTGTGTGAGGAATTACAGCATCTTCCCAGGCCCCACCAGGGACCTCCCCAGGGGCTTCAGGCGGGAGTTGGGCTGATTTGAGGTGAGAGACCCCCTTCTCTGGGCTGAAGTGGTCGCCCAACCTCTGCGATCTGTGATAAAAGTTACCTGTGGTACCAGTGCCCAGCTTCTCTCCTGCTGCCTGTTTATAACCCGCATCATTCCTGAGCTTAAAAATGCAAATCCAGACAAAGGGACCCTGCAGCTCCCTGCCTGGAGCTGGGATGAAACGTAGGGAGCACAGGGAGAGTGAATGGCTTGCATCCGCAGGCAGGACGATGCCCATGCTGGAAAACACCTTTTCCACTTAAACTGTGCAAGAACACACCCGAGTCACGTTTTTTGGCCACCAAGGACCTGTCTGCTCCCAGCAGAGCCAGAGAATCCTGTCCACAGGAATGGGAGCAGAGCCAGGCTTGGATGTCTCAGGTTTTCATTGCAGTCAT
The DNA here is from genome assembly GCA_013396735.1 of Grallaria varia. Classification (NCBI taxonomy): domain Eukaryota; kingdom Metazoa; phylum Chordata; class Aves; order Passeriformes; family Formicariidae; genus Grallaria; species Grallaria varia. Next base: position 439,065 of record VWZG01008389.1, on the reverse strand, counting down.
AGGAGCTTTATGAATACGTGCTATTTGTTCCTTGAATTTGCAGTATCTCTCATTTTATGGCGTGCCAAAATGCTTCCCAGCCTCCTTTAGAATATAAAACGTGAAAATAAAAAAAAAGCCCCAAACCCCCAAACATCCTGCTCCTGCTGAGGGTGCTGGTGCTTTGGCACAGAGGGAGTGTCAATGATGCCCAAAGGTGGTACCCAAATGAGCAGTGCCAGGAGGGGCACAGGCAGACCAGACCAGGCCCACAAGAAAACTTAAGCACTGCTGGAGGTCACACCTCGAGCAGCAGCAGCAGCAAACCAAAATGGACCCGTGCTCCTTTTACAGTGCCCAGGGCAATACCTTTGCTTGCACAAAGCTTAAGGGAAGCTTAAATGCTCTTCCCTGCAGCCTTGCAGGACAGGGTTGCCTTGTTTGTGCAGTGCCCAAGCACAAGGGGAGAGCCTCGTGGGCATCGCCAGGGGCCAGGTCTTCATGGGCAGGAGCAGCTCCTATTCCTGAGCCACCTCTCACTGCTGATGGGGACAAAAGTGCCCAGTGAAATGCCCTCAGGAGTGGCCTCTGTGCCACCTGTGTTTGACCTCAAAGAGCTGGAAAAGGAGGGAACAACCCTGCAGGCTGGTTGAGGCTGTCACTGGAGCAGGCTGCTGCTTTGCAGTTGGCGTTTTCACAAGAGGAATGCAAGCACTGGGACAGTCTGCCCAGGGAAGTGGTGGAATCACCATCCCTGGAAGTGTTCGAAAGGTTTGTGGAAGTGTTTCTTGGGGGGAATGGTTCAGTGATGAGAACAGTCGGACTCGATGATCTTGGAAGTCTTTTCCAACTTTAATAACTCTATTATTTTATAAGCAGAGTGATTCTGGACTCCCTTTTGGAGGTGGTGGCCCCCACGCTGGCCACAGGCTGTCGTGCTCACCCCATGTCCCCTCTTCCACCTGCCTGGCCCTGCCTTTTTTAATTATTATTTTTCATGCAAGGCAACAGGCTTGGGGTTCAGAGCAGCAGCAATAAAACTCAGTTCCCAGCAGTGGCTGTAAAACGCACTGATAAAGCCGAGCAGATGTTGAAATGCAAACACTGTTTCTGGACACGTGGGCACAGCTTTCCCCAGGTGGCCTTGAGGGGACACTCAGCTATCGATTTGGTGGCTGGAGAAACTCTCCTGTAATCAGACAGCTGATAAGTGTCACTTGAAGGCTTTTCAGCAGCATATGCTGGATATTCCTTTCCACGGAATCACAGAGTGGTTTGCGTTGGAAGGGACATGAAAAACCATGCAGTGCCACCCCCTGCCATGGGCAGGGACACCTTCCACCAGCCCAGGTTGCTCCAAGCCCTGTCCAACCTGTGCTTGGACACTTCCAGGGATCCAGGGGCAACCTGTGCCAGGGCCTGTCCACCTTCACAGCCAAGGATTTCTTCTGGATATCTAACCTAAAATTCCCTTCTCTCAGTTCGAACCAATTCGTACATAAATTACCTCCAAAAATAATCTGGCATGAACACGATGCCCTGTTTTTCCAGTCTCCAACCTCCTCCAAGAAAAGAAAAAAAAAAAGAAATCCAAACACTCATCTGGAGCACGGATTGGAAGGATGGATATTCCCAGCTTGGCACAAGGAGCAACCTTCTTCCATGGGGTTAAGGCACAGCAAAGAGAACGTGTGATGGATGAATGGCTGGGGGATGTTGTCAGCACATGTGCCTGGCACACGGGGAAGAAAAAAAGGTGAAATATCTTACTTGTATTTTCCAGTCATTTTCATCCTCCATCAGACTAAAGTTTTACATAAGGAAAAGGAGATAATTGGTTAATCCATGCACTGCCAGTATCTACTTTGCTACAAACCCAAACACTGTCCTGCATCCAGGATATTTTTCCTGTGACAGAAGCAACAGCAGAAGTGATATATTCGAGTCTGCTGAAATGGACTGTAGCATTTGTGCAGGCCTTGAAATACGTGTTTTACCAAGGCTAAACTGTGCTGAATACAATCCTTTGAAATCCCCATCTCACAGAGTCCAAAAAAATAAAAACAAAAGTAAATTAACAGTGGAGTGTTTATCGAGCCACTGTCTTTGCCCCTCAACTCAAAGGAAGCTTTGTGCTGTCCACCTGTAGATCTTCTCCTCTTTTGTGATGATGAAAGGTTTTCCACTCGACAGCACAAAAAGGCATTTATTGGGTTTAAGTCGAGCCGTGGGCTTTCCTGTGTGGAATTTCCAGGCAACACAGTCAAGATACAGAAGGGCATTCCATTTTCAAAATAAACTGCAGCCCCTATTTTTTATTTTTTATTTTTTTTGAACAGAGCAGAGCATCCTCCAAAAAGCTGAAGGAGGAAACCCTTGTCTCCTTCCTATGCAAATCCCCACTGCTGCTGCTCCGTGGTGTGGCACCTCCTGCCCACACCACCCGTGGGGTTGTTTGCTCCTCGTGGGGTTGTTTGCTCCTCCTGTCTCTGCAAGGTGTTGCTCACACGCCGTGTTTGTTATCCGTGTGTCCATCAAATCCGTGTGTCCATCACATCCGTGTGTCCATCACACCCCAGGCACGGCGCTGTGGGAGCTCCTACAAGCTCTTGCTGCTGCTCCGGTGGAGCAACTGGGGAGTTAATACAGCTTGGGTGGTTTTAATGAAGCTCTTTGGTTTAAAGTCTCCCTCTTTTTTTTACAGGAGAAACTCTGACTACTTTGAAAGGCTTGGAATAATCTGATGGAGGAATTTCTTGTAGAAATGGAGGGTCCAAGCAAGCTCGTTGCTGTTCCCCCTTGATCTTGGGACTGTTGCTGGCACTGAGGGTTTTCCAAGGACTTGCCACAGGCCTGTGGGTGGCTTGTTGTGCTCAGCCAGGCAGTTTCTGGGGTAAATGCAGAATTCAGTGAGTCATAGAAGAGATTTCTTAAGAAGATCAAGTGTCTCTGGCTCATTAAAATCCAAACTGAAAGGGAAGGACCCAGACCTGACAGCTCGATGAGTCTCTCATGAACTCCTAATGACATTTGGGTTGATGCTGTAAAAACTATGCCCAAAAAGTGGTCCCCAATTGCCGTTTAGAGCTATTAAGGGGAATTTGTCCTAATTTCATCCCAGGGAATTTGTCCTAATTTCATCCCAGTAACCACTAAAAGCACCGCCTGCATGGCCAAAAATCTGGACACAACCCTCTTGTGTTAAATCCTTATCTACAGGATTGAAAAAGTTTACTGCTCCTATAATCTGTTTTTGGGGTTTTTTTTTGTGGGGTTTTTTCTTTTTTTTTTCTTTCTTCCCCCTTTTTTAATAGGTGTTAATGTTTCTGGATACACTTTAAAAGGCACTTTGCAGATGTATGTGATAGCACTTACCAGCACATCTGCAATTGTAAACCAGGCATGCCCTGCAAATTGCACAATCCACCACTGCTATTACTAAGCCCCGATAAAACAACTACTCCTGTCATAAGTGTTCAAGCCCTTTCATATGTTACTTGAGTAAATGATAAAAGCCACAGTTAAATTTTAATAGGGCGTGTTTACAAAGGCATTTTTTAACTAATGCCAAAATACACAATCTGTAGCCTGTGTTTTTATACACCCCAAGGTGGAGTCTAGGTTATTTTTATGGTAAACATATGGGAACTTGTTTTACTTACTATTTTTTTCCAAATAAAGTCGCTTTTTTCTGATTTTTCATTAGACTGGGGCTCTTTGTTGATGTTTTCAGGCTGTTGGAAGAATTGGAAATGATGGATGTATCCTGACCAAGCTTCTCCCCCTTTTTGGGCAGGATAAAAGGCTGGCATGCAGTCTCGGCTTTACTTCAGTCAAAACAAAAAAAGCATCCAAGAAAAAAGAAAAAGGAAAATTTGGGCTGAATCTGATGAGGTTTTTCATGAAAAAGCCACTGTTACCTGCTGGAGAATTTCTGACTCTTTGTCCCAAAATAAAACTGTCAGGTCCTTTTCTAGGAGCATCGTCATGGGGAAATATCATCTCTGCTGTGTTATTCCTGCTTTTTTTACTTGTTCTTGTTATCCTTGTAGGAAAGGATCAAAACAATGGTCCACACAAACCCCTCCTCCTGGGGCTTATTTCACCTGAGGGAGATTTTTCTCTGATTCCAACAGACTGAATTCCTGCAAAAGTGAAAAATCTTTGAAACTCTTGGTTGAAATAGGAGCATCCATTCTATGGAATGAGGAAAAGTGTTCTGTGGGAAGGGAATGGTTGTATCGGATGCTGTGGCTCTCACTTAAACCTCCCTTGGCTGTCCTGACCCCTGCACCAGGTAAAGGCAAATTTTTGGATTTTCACAGAATCATGGAATGGTTTGGGTTGGAAGGGACCTAAAAGACCCAGAGACAAATTTTTGGATTTTCACAGAATCATGGAATGGTTTGAGTTGGAAGGGACCTTAAAGACCATCGCATTCCAACGCTCCACCATGGGCAGGGGCACCTTCTACTAGAAGGTTTTTCATTTTACAGCTGTGCTCTCTCATTCTTGTTTTGAGGGATGATCCCCTGAGCTCACCCAGGATTTGGAGCCTCAAGATCCTACGTATTTTCCCGTTTTCCCAGTTCGTGACAGCAGACCCTGCTGTGGGATGTGCAGATCTCCAGAGCCAGCCCCAGTCTAACCATCCCCTTCCCTTTCTGGGGCCCTGAGCTCATGGGCACGTGCTTGCCTTCACACATGGGCATGGTCCCAGTGCAGGCAGCAGAACCACGGCTCAGGGATGCAATTAAACAAGTATGTGCCTGCTCATGGGGCTGGGGCCAAAAATCAGCCCCTACTGGCTCAGCGAGGGGGTGAATTTGGCCTGAGTTTTTACCAACCCTATGACATCACATTCGCTTGACCTACCGTGAGTAATGTAATTACACGCTGGGATGAGCAAGGCGAGAAAAATGGGATCAGAGAAGAAAGAAATTGCAAGGCAGTGATGAGACAGAAGAGTTGACTTGGGACGCAGGTCCAGCAGAAGTGACGTCCAGAGATCTGGGGAGATGGTGGCAAGTGATGATTTTTTGAGAAGAGGAGTGTCCTCAATTAATTTCCTTCAACACCAGCAATCGCCAAGTGAGCTGCCCACACCAAGATTCTCCTGCCAAGCACAGGGAGATATGGGCACATCAAGGGGCTGGGCATCCTTCCGATCCTAGACAGCTATCAATTGATTTTTAGGAGAATTTTGGGTGGCCAGGCTAAGACCAGACGTGGATTTATGGAATTTTTTTGTTCTGCCCACAAGAGAAACAAAACTGACCAGACGTTGCATCATCACACGTTGCATCCTTCTTTGTTTGACCTGTGCCACCATCGCTTCAGCTGATTTCAGACTTGCTAGGACAGGATTTCCCAGAGCTTCCCTTTGGGTGGATATCGAGGTGAAAAGGGACTATTGGAGCAATTAGCAAGAGCCCAGGTCCCAAAACACAAAGGAGAGCCCCAGACCACACTCCCCTGCCCTACTATTAGAAGTCAGGTATTTTTAAGAATACCAGGCCAATTTCATTAACTTTACATGGGGATGGGACCCATCTGACCAGAGAGTTTACCAGTTGTGAGGACACTGGGGAAAGTAGGTAAAAAGCAGATGAGAATTCAGGCACAAATGACTGTTGTTATTGCACTTATTGAATTCGTGTCAGTATCTCAGACTGTGGGCAAAACCCCAGAGATTTGTTATACATACATGATTTAACCTTTTTTTTTTCATTAAAGTTTTTTATGGTTTAACCTTATTTTCATGAATGTGTGAATAATGTTCCAGTAACCAGGGATAGGTCCTGAAGTTGTGGGACCTATAACTGAACCCCTGGAGGTGCTACACCTTCAGAGGGTTGTATTCCTAGGGTTGTCCACTTCCACTGCCACGGCAAACTGTGGCATCAAAGCTTCCATGAGCCTGGAAGGAGTCACCTGATGAGAATTATGTGTCCTGGTGTCTTGGTGACTGTGTGAGCACGGCAAGAGACTGAAAGCCACAGGTTGAGAGTGGCTGTCAGTGAGCTCAGCCCTCCCTTTGCAGTGATGATATCATGTAAGTGGGGTGGTTTGGTGCAACTCCCACTGGTTAATTCTTCATTAGCGGCCATTACACACCTGATAAAAACATCTTACCCCGCCTGGAGCAGGATGTGGCCTGAAGTGTCACCAAGTGGAGCAGGTCCTACGGACACCCCAGCGCAGTGGATGTTTTTTGGGCACGTGCTCGCTCTGGAATAGTGTTGCAATCCCCCTCCACCCTTTACCCATGGGCAGCACTGATGGGATGTCCAAGGTGATGAAGCCACTGGTACCACTCATGGTGTTGAACAGGATGTTTTGTCTTTGGTTTGCTGTTTGGTGTGTAAGTGCTGTACTTAGTTCTTGGAGGGGAGTATGGCCAAACCAACAAGACACTTGCCCTGGAAGTTGAGATTAATGTGGATTTCAAACAGCTATAGTGAATTGTCCCTTCTTGGGGACTTGTCACCCTCCAGGGGCCCGAGGGAAGGCTTAGGACATCACTGTGCTGGTGGCATGGATGAGGCTGGGATAGCCGGGGTAAGGTTTCCCAGCTACCGTGAAGACGTTTGGCACCTGAACTCAGATGACCTGGCTGGAAAGGCTTGAAGCAACAGGATTTTTGCTAAAATATTTTCTATCCTTTGGTTTCTGAGTTACCAAACAGGCTTTGTGCTACTTGGAAGTTTACTGCAGTGGCACTGAATGATGGAGGTCCATCACTGTGACCTGTAAATTGTACCTGTGGCACCCCAAGCTCCTAAACACCAGTTAAGTCCCCAAAAAGCCAACTGTGTCCCAGGTTGTGAGGCAGACTTTCCTGGCAGGTGTCAGTCTTTCAGTGGACAGGTGATGCATCCAAACAGGGAGGGGAAGGGACCAGATCAAGCCACTTTTCTTCAGCGTGGTGCTTCCAGAACCAGACACTGCTTGTTGAAGCAGCAGGTCCAGACACGTGACCGTCTGACGTGACAGAGTGGCCCTTTAGTCAAGCTTGGGACTGGACTTTCCATGCTCCTGCATTCCCGTGGGCTGTGGTACGTGTGTGGCAGCTCCAGTTAAAAAATTGTTTCCACAGGTGCCAGCCAGTTGTGCTTTTTGCTCTGGAAGGTCTCAGGTTAGCCCTTGATGTGTTGGCTGGGATGCAGGTACAACGTGATCCCTGATGGATTCTCTTGGGCCTTGCAAAAGTGTATTTCTCTCTTCTTTTTTAATTTTCTTTTTTCCCCCACTGTAGTGCTCAGCTCCCAATTATAGAAAGAAATTTTCCGTGTTTACATGTCTATGTGGGGGTGGGTTATACATACAGTGAAGTTTCTGGTCTTCACGAGATCAGAGGAAAATGGGAAACGCATACCAAGAAGGCCAGAGAAACAGAAAGCAAATAAAAGGAATGTTATGTTAAACAAAAATTAAATGCTTCTTTAAAGCAAAAAAATGTTTTGATTTTGGAGCTTTCCAATCCGTGCCTTTTCTGTGAGCTTGCAATTGACCGTGGTGGTCTTGTCTCCTGTAAAATTGAGTGAAAGAGGCTTTTTCCAGTTGTTTTCCCTTCGGAGAGACGAGCAGCAGTTTCCAGTAAATGAACAGCAATCAGCTGCTGAATCATCGCTGTCGAGCAGAGGTTTCAAAGCCTGAGCCAGATAATCGTGTGAGCTCTGTTGGCACCACGTTCCCCCTCTCTGGCTGACTGATGGAGCCAACCTTGGGCTCACCTTACCCTGGGCACGTGGTTTCCTTGGCTTCAGGATTGCCCTGGCGAGCGAAGGCTGCCAGAGCCAGCCCCGGGAGGTGAGGAATGAGGGACCTGGAGGTGGTCTGTCAGCCCATTCAGTGAGGCAGCTCAGCTAATGCTCCCCTCACTTGGCAGCTTTTCTTTCCATATGTTGAAAATATTTGCTCTACAAAGAGGGGAACTTGGGGCTGGGTTTGGTGCCTGCTGGCTCTGCAGCCAAAGAACAACAGACCTTCGTTTCAGTCGTGCGTTCCTAAAATGCACCAATCTGTGACTAACAGAGAAATAATCATACCTAAAGTGAAAGCATGTGCCTTCAAGCTTTTTCCTGTAGAATCACAGAATGGTTTGGGCTGGAAGGGACCTTAAAGATCAACGTGTCCCAATCCCTGCCATGGCCAGGGACACCTTCTCCTTGACCAGTCCAACCTGTCCTTGAACACTTCCAGAGGTGGGATATACACAGTTTGTCTGGGTAACCTGTTCCAGTGTCTTTAGGGCCACCTGTTTTTGGACAAGAGGGGGAATTCAGATGTGACTTCAGCTCATCTACTCGCCCAGGCTCACTTCAAAGGCAATGGAAGGAGACCATGTCCAAGACTTGCCCCACGCCATCACGAGTTTGATGGATTGGTCACACAGCTCGTACCAGCAGCGGTCAGCAATGCCTGTGAAATGGCATCAAAAAGCATCTGCCAAATGTCCCTTGTCAGCTTTAGCTGGGATAATGTTTTGCTGAGTCCAGGATCTGTCTCTTTGTGTTAAAAGATCATTTTACTACGGCGACATTGAAATGCATTTCTTTGGGGGGTCCCTTTTCCAGCACCATCCGTGGGGTGGGCATGGCACCTGCTGTCAGAAAGGGCAGGTTTCCTGGTTTTTGTTTGTCTTCAGGGATTGTAGTAGTGAGATCAGAATGTGACTCAGGGAAGGCATTTTTCCTTAGAAAGTCCCCTTAAGTGGAATTCCAAGGTGTATTTGTTTATTCGTTAGATGACTTGGTGTCTTTACTCACCCTGCTTTAAAACTCAGGTTTTGTGAGTTGTGACCCACCCAGAGGATTGGTTTGGGTTCAAACTGTAGCACACTGTACACACCACCTGTGACTAAGCAGCAGCTGCTTTGCATCGCTGGTGTTTCTCTGCATCTCCTCCAGAAGAGCAAACAAAAGAGGAAAAGAATTGATAAAAATGAGACAAACACTTTGCTACTCCCAATAATTTGGATTCCTTGAGCTTTTGCCAGAAGTAGTGTAGGATCGCAAAAATAAAGGGGGAAGTTGCAACAGCTCAAGTTTAAAACAGTAAGATATGGTTTTTCAGGTATGGTAGTAATCAAGAAAGGAATAATAATAATTCCAACACAACAGTATGGAGAGATAGACCTAAAAACCCAGGAAATGTAGAAGGAAAAATTATATAAGTAAGGGTGACTCCAAAAGCTGGGGAAGGGTCTGGAGAGTCAGTCCTATTAGGAATGGCTGAGGGAGCTGGGGAGGCTCAGCCTGGAGAAAAGGAGGCTCAGGGGGGACCTTCTGGCTCTGCAACTCCCTGACGGATCCAGGAACAGGGAACAGGGATGGGAACAGGGACAGGAGGAGTGGGAATGGCCTCAGACTGTGCCAGGGCAGGGGCAGGTGGGACATGAGGAGGAATTTGTGCCTGGAAAGGGTGGCCAGGCCTTGGCAGGGGCTGCCCAGGGAGGTTTGGAGTGCCCAGCCCTGGAGGTGCCCAAGGCAGGACTGGCCGTGGCACTGAGTGCTCTGGGCTGGGGGACAAGGTGGGCGTTGCTCAAAGGATGTGATGATTCTGGAGATCTTTTCCCACCTAAATGACTCTGGGATTCTGTGACAATTTACAAGCGAAGCCGAAATGCAGGGAGAGAAACACGACACAAGGTGTGTGAGAGAAGCACAATAAAGGGCTTTGGCTAAAGGGCAGAGGGTTGTTCAGCACATGAGGGTTGTGCAAGACCTGAAATGTCTCAGAGATGGCAGTGATAGGAGGAACACACCCCTGCCAGAACTCGCTGCTGTGAGTGACAGAGGGAGGAGATCCACCGAGTGTGTCCCCTCCTCTCAGAGATTGGGGTTTTGACAATTTTTCCCCAGAAAACTTTTTAATGTTGTAAATCTGTTTGTTTTTCAAATTTCAAATTTAACTCTTTGACTTACAGGAAAAGAAGGCAAATTAGAAACTCCATTTACTCTCCACTTCTTCGTTTGGCAGAGGTGAAGCACAGATTGATGAATGAAGACGTTTTTTTCAGGTTGTGAAAAATTCAGTGAGACTTCAAATCATAGTATGGTTTGGGTTGGAAGGGACCTTAAAGATCATTTTTGTCCATGGCCAGGGACACTTCCCACTAAACCAGGTTACTCAGAGTCCCATCCAGCCTGGCCTTGAACATCTCCGGGGATGGGGAGTCGGTGACATCTCTGGGCAACTCTGTTGTGACATTCACTCATCAAAACAACAAGTCTAGACTTTTCACTGATTGCAGAAAGTTTGAATTGATTTACTGTGGACAACAGGAACAAAAAACACCCAGAAACAAGTAAACCTTTGGGGGTTGGCCATAGGGTCACTGAGGTTGGAGTTAGTGAGGTCACAGCTGTGCTGCTGGTGGTGTCACTGTACATGGGAGGTGATGGCAATAGGAAAAGGAGGTGGAGCTGCCAGACTGCAGGAAGGGCAGGTGATGGAGATAGGTGAGGGTTTGCAGCAGGCTCTGGAGGTGACCTCTGCCTTCGGTGCTGACTCACAAACCAGATGAGTCGTTGGGACAGACGTGACACCGTGTCCACCCAGAGGGAAAAATACATCCCTGTGAGGGGTGTGCAATTCCCAGGGATTGCAGGGGCAGCCTTGCTCATCAACAGGGACGAATAAAGCAATCCCAGTGAGGTGAAAATCCAGAGGGCCCTGGGAGGCAGGTGCTTGCTTTGCTTCGCTTCGTGGGGAACATCCCAGGATTGCAGTTTCCATTTCGGTGGCTCGAGATCCATACCAAGTGGGAAAGGGCTGTGGTTTTGGCATGGAAGAGCATGTCCTAATGTGGCCAAGAAGGCAGTGGTGTGTCCCCATGGGGTGTGTAGGGACCTCTGCCCTGATGCAGCAGGAATGGTGAGAGCTGGGAGGGAGGGCTGGCCTGCAGGGGTGTGGGGTCATTTAGGCTGGAAAGCACTTCTGCAGTCCTCTGGTCAACCTTCCCCTGCAGCCAGAGCAGGGCCCCGTGGTGTAACCCCAGTGTAAAACTGTGTGCAGAATTCTCCTCACAGCAGAATTTGGGGGTGCCAACTTGACTGCTCCTTTTGCACCAGCGTTGAAGGAACTTGAAGTCCACGTGGGGGACCTCCTTGGCAGTACCTGTGGGGCATGGGACACCCCCTTCTGAACCCCCCACCCCATCCCTAGCCAGGTTACCTGTGCTCCTGCCACTGCTGCTGGCAGATTTGAGGCCAGCACCTGCCCCTGGATTGTCCCCTGGGGACCACCTCATCACCTGCCCTCCTCCATCTGTCCCCCCTCAACGCTGTTGGCCTGTGGAGAGGGGCTGGGGTCCTTCTGCTCATCATCTGAGCCCCACCTATGGAGCAGGTTGGGTGGGACGTGGTCTCCATGCCCTGTCTGGTTTCACTATATCACACTGGGACCCCTCTGTGTGAGGTCCTCAGCACCTCACAGGGGCTGGTGCATGTTGTCCTTGTGTGTCACCATCAGCTGTGACACTCAGCTTGAAACTGGGCAGGGCTGCAGGTTTTTTTGGGCGTTTTTGATCCCTTTTTGAGCCTCTGGGTGCCACTGGGCCACATCAGCTCCGGAGAAACAAATTTCTTTTCCTTTTCCCTGTGCTCTCTTTTTGCCTTAAACAAAATTTTACATTCTTCTGCTTCCTCGTAATTCTACAACCTGGGGCTTTATGGTACATTTCGTGGGGCTGAGAACTCATGATAAAATCAGAGTGTAAAAAAAATAAAGCCAGTTCTGATAATTCTCCACTGTCGAGCCCTTTCTAAGTGGTCTCCCTTGTCACCACAGAACTCCAGACATGTTTCCCCACTCCTCTGGCAGGCACTGTTTACATCTTCCAACGTTTCGAAAAGAATGGCAATTAACAAAGCTATTTATGTTCTTAAGTAAATTTAAAAAAAAAAAAAAAAAAAAGAAAAAGGCTATGTCATCACATATTTGTTGTATCAGCATCATCCACTCAGCCCGGATTTTTGAGTGGCATTTGCTGGGAGGGTATTTTGAAAGATCTCCAAAGATGCAGCAGCACGGAAGCCCTTTCTCACCCCGTGCCGTGGCACTGGGCTGAGGCCACTCTTCTGCCCCCTCCTCTGCTTTAAATCGCCTTTATCTGATCTGCTCACATTTACAAATGGCTCAAGTGCCTCCTCAGCCCTATCTGGATGGAGATAAACTGCTCCTGGGTGGAGCTCCAGGAGGAAGGGCGAACTTCCTCCCCTCTGTAGATGGCTGAAATATATAATCTTGGAAAATTAAAGGCTCTAATTACCTCTCAGGGAGCTGCACACGTGGGATCACTCCCCTCTGCCACGTAGGGGTGGAGGAGGACCAGTGACACCTCAGCAGGGACATCTCCTCCCTGGATTGTGGTCCGGGTGCCCCCACAGCAGCCAAGATTAGGAAAAAGGCAGGAACCCCCAGGGTTTCATCGGAAAACAGTGGAAATCACCTGGAAAAGGCAAAGCAGTTCCCCTTTGTAATTTTTGTTTCTCACCACACTCCCTTGTGAGGAAACCGTAGGGATGCGGAGGGAGGTTGGAGCAGCGTTGATGCTGCACCATCCAAGCCAACAGGTGGTGTGATTTCTGCTGTTCTAGGGTGGCAGAAGAGTGGCCAGGAGGTTTGGGAGGCGATTCTGCCCCTCTGCCCATCAGGTGAGACCTCACCTGCAGAGCTGCCCCCAGCCCTGGGGTCCTCAGCAGAGGAAGGACGTGGAGCTGCTGGAGAGCCCAGAGGAGGCACCAGGATGATTAAGACACCAAAAAAAAAATCAATCAAAATGATGATGATATAAAAAGCAGCATCACTGGCTACCCAAAGGTGGAGGTTTGCTTTGAGTTCTGCTCTCCAGGTGAACACGCCCAAGGAGAAGAAAAGGAATTCTGTCCGGAAAAAAACAATGTATGGGAGAAAACCTTCACACCGCAAAGCAAGGCTGAAAGGAAAACATCACCCGTGTGCTGCTGTAGGTTGTAACTCACCCACGCTGGGCCAGCCAGACCTGGGATGCTCCTGCTAAAGGGAGGTCCCCTGGTACCTCCTGGGAGCTTTAATGTTCCTCCCCAGTTTAGGGGGTGGATTTGGAACTGGCACCAAACCCCAGCGCTGGGTCCAGCGCAGGCACGGGCCAGTCAGCACCACTCACACAAAAGGTGGTTCACAGGAAGCTGAAAAGGCCAAAACCAGCAGAGTTTGGGTAAATCTGTGGATTTGTTCGCAGATTTTGTGGGGCTTTTCAGAGCCTCAAGGAGATGCATATGGTTGTTTTTACCTCGGAGCCATGCTTGCATCAGCACAAGAAGACCTGGCTTTGTGCTATGCTGGACTCATATTTCCCTCTCTCCATCTTTAGGTAAGTCTGAAAAAGGCAGATAAGCACCCAAATATGAAATTCATAGTGCAAGGATATTTTCAACACTTACACTCTTTCTCCTCTTCCTTGCAAGTCTCTTTTTAACCCTTCTGGCAGGTCTTTTGATTTTACCCAAGCTTATTTCAGGTCAGACTATTTTTTCCTCTGGAGCAGCCAAAGCACAAAGGCCACTTGTAATTTTTTTTTTATTTCTTTTAAAGGCACACAGTGTCCATTCTCAGAGNAAAAAAAATAAAAAAAATCTCTCGCGAGCTAAAATTAATCCTGGGAAATTTCAAACCAACAGGAACATCCTTGAGAAAGCCAAAGCATAAACAAGGGGTGAGAAAACAAATATTGCTTTGAACGCTGCTGCTTGTGATGTCGCTGGGACAGAAGGAAATGAGCCCAGGCTTTAATGGATCAAAGGAAACAAAGGACTGGCTCAGCTTCACTCACCAGACCCAGCAAGCTGTATACACTCAGTAACAGCTCCAAACAGGCTCTTTCTTTCCTCGTACAAGTGAAAAAAGAATATCTCGAGCACCTATAATTTATAAACCGAGGTATGCAGTAGTTTCTGAGGCAGGGGACAGGTTCCTTATTGTGGATTAGGGGGAGCAGGTGGTTTCACTGCACGGCAGGTTCAGTCAGATACCGTGGGATGATGCTCTGAGACTAAGGGCACTTCAAATGTGCATTTTAACTGAGCGCTGAGAGCACAGCAAGTGCATTTAAGGCTGCGCATGATGAAGGGGTTGTGTCTGCCTAAAAAGGCACCAGGTTCAATTCCGTGGACATCTTCCCTGACTTTTCAATTAAATACATTGCAATAGGAAGGATATAATACAAGAGAAGCATATGTATCATGTTAGAAAACAAACGATGGGTTAAAAATCTTGCAGCTCCCTGTGCAGCGTAAGTGTCTATCCCCTTTTACCCTGCAATTGAAGAGCATGACCATAAATATATCGCTTTTTTCCTTACGCCGAGGTCTAGTTGTGTGCACGGCGTGGCTGGTGGTCTTGAAAGATGGAAAGCTGCTCTTTAAGAGTCAAGTCCAAATCGTAATATTAATTTTACAGCTCACACAGTCAAAACAACAACTGCTGCTAAACAGGGTTGCACAAGCTCAAATTAAAGCGCACTTGAATTTACCCAGAGCTATGCTATACATCATGTTTTATGCTGGTTATCATCGACTGCCCAGTTTGTCCGACACTTTAGATGTTGTTACTTCAAGGAGGGGGTTGCAGAGCTCTGTGCCAAAATTGCCAGTCGTGCCGGGCTGAGGCAACCATTAAACTCCTGCAGACTGAAGCCAATTTCATTATGAATCATGGATTTTGTGGATTACCACATGCTTACTTAAAAGGACAAATAGCTTTGCTACTACGGGACTAACAGTCTCGGTGAGATCAAAAGCAAGAAGGGGAAAAAAAAAATGCCTCCAGTCACGAAGAACACTCAAAGCAAGTGGTGGCACAGGGATTATATATTACCCATGCATGCAGAGCAAAGAAAACTGCCATTAAAAGTTCCCAGGGAGGCAGCTGAAGAGGGTTGGCAAACTATTTCAGCGGCGGAGGTTTGGAGACCAGCACTTTTAATTTTATTTTTTTGAATGGGTTCTTTCAGTTAAGCTCCTTACAGCAGCTAAAGGAGGATGTCAGGCTTGCCTTGGACTTTAATGGACATGTTTGAAAATCTGCAGCTTAAGGACTTGGGGACTCAGCACTGGATAGGAGCAGGAGGAGATGGCTGGAGTTTTGGGACTGCAAAGGTTGAAATCCTGCATATAGCCCATCCCTGGGAAGGTGGGAGAAGAAACTGGAGAAAACACCTGTTTTTCCCCTTGTGGCAATACACCCTGAGTGAAGACCTTTCCAATGTGTTTTCAGCTTCCTTTAAAAAATCCACAGATATATAATACAGTGTCCCTTAGGAGCTACACATCTGGCTGCAAGGATAACTCTTCCTATCTGCAGAGTCTCCAGGAACAGGCATTTTCCTTTCCAGGGCCTACTTTTAAGCGATTTAAAAAAAAAAAAAAAAAGATAAACAAAGATCAAGGTAACAAGCCTGACAATTTATCCACAGGTTACTTGAAGACATCCCTCTGCTGCAGCACCTCCCAGGACCTCTTTTCATGTTCATCAGCCCAGCAGCACTGCACAGAGACCAAAAGTGACTGCTTGGACTGAGGATATTTTTCTTCCTGTGCTGTGACACATTTTCCAAGAATTTAGGAATATTTCAGGACAGAATAAGAGATTGGCAACTTCTATTTCTTTTCCAGCTTGAAGGGAGGAGGATTTGAGATGTTTTGGAGGGTCTCCCCCTCAATCCAAGCTTCACAGAACCATAGAATGGTTTGTGTTGGAAGGGACCCTAAGGATCATTTAGTTCCAACCCCCTGCCATGGGCAGGATCTGTAAGGTGCCTTCCAACCCAAACTATTCTATGATTCTGTATCTCTTTGATGAGCCATCTCACACAGCTTCAGGGAGGTTAAATAGAACCATAGAATAGTTTTGTACTGGAAGGGACCCTAAGGATCATTTAGTTCTAATCCCCTGCCATGGGCAGGATCTGTAACGTGCCTTCCAACCCAAACTATTTTATGATTCTGTATCTCACACAGTTTCAAGGAGGTTAAATTCCTTCCAGTTCCAGAGCTTTGATGATCCCATTGCACTTGGCCCTGATGTTGCACACATGGATCTCTTGGGTGGCTGGAAATGCTGTGCTGGGTCTGGCGGAGGGCACTTTGCTTTGGTGATGTGTGGAGAGCAGGGAGCATTTCCACGGGCCCCTTGGGGGTGAGTGAATCCCAGGAGAGAGAAGTGAACGAAGGGACACGGCCTGTGTGACACGTGCACAGCGCGTTAGGTCACAGTTTCACCTCCTTCGGGTCCAGAGAAGGCACAGGTGGGATTTCTGTGTTCCTTGGCATGGCCAGCGGTGTCACAGCTCAGTTGCCTTTGTGACAGGGTGTTTCTCCCCTAGACAAGTCCTGGGTGCAGCGTTACCACCGTGACCTGCTGGTGTGGCACCATGGGGTGTGCGCGGTATGAAACGCAGCAGACAGAAAACCTGGAGGCTTTGGGAAGCTCTTGGCTCACCCTCCCTCGCTGCACCAGAGCCAGCACAGAGCTGACACCCCTGGCTGGGCTGCAGAGTTGCTTCCAGCCAACCAAGCCCAGCCTGAGAGCTGGCGGAGGTCAGTGTGTGAATCCGAGCAGCTGGACAGGCAGACAGGGCTTGGAGCTGTGCTGGCTCCTGTCCCACCAGCTCCGGCCACGCTTACGACCGCGTGTGTCTGGCCCTTGTATATCCAACACTGGTGTTGCTATGCTGGACGCCAATCCCACTGGGCTTTACTCCCAGGATTACTGCCCACTTCTGCGGCCACTTTTTATTGCCTCTGGCCATCCCTGAGCCTGCCCTGGGGCACGACTGTCCCCCACCTACAACGCAGACTGACATCAAGGCGAGCTGTGTTGGCAGCTTTTTTGGCTTTCTAAGGGCTCAGCCAGGACAGCAGAGTTTGTGGCTGAAAGGACAAAGTTCCCTCTGTAGGTGACACGGCTCCTCTGGCAGCCCTGAACCCTGAACACCTCCTACGCTGCCAGGCACCCGGCCAGGAGCTGCGCCCACGCTGAGCCCGCCTCGCCAGGGTGAGAGAAATCCTGGCATGGGGCTTCTCTGGGTTCTGGGGTTTTAATTCTTGTCCCTCTCTTTCTCTTTTTCTTGACAGGAGTTCATTTTTGCCGCCTGACCTCATCCTTACTATTTTTTCCCCCGCCTCAGACAGAAGCCTGCCCGATCCTTCCCAGTGGCGTTAAAAACCTTCTCCAATTTGTAAATAACCGCGGAGTAAAAGCTGAAGTCCTAATGACAGCTTGATTATAAAGCATCCACCAGGCAACAACACAGGTGCTGACAGCAGGTAAATGCCGGCTTGGGCAGCCTTTGTGCTGCTTTCTGCAAGGCTTTCGGCACCTCGTTGGTATTAATAACGTTGCTGTTTGACCTGGAAGTCCCAAAGGAGGAACTACGCAGCTCAGGGACCCCAATCCCTCTGCTCAGCCCGACTCTTTGCCCAGCTCCTGCCTTGGATGGGATGACCCAGCCTCTCTTTATGCCCGCTCCCAGCCTGGACCTCCCAGGTGTGTCCGGATGGACGGCGAGGAGGAGAGTTCAAAGAGGCAGCGAGCAGGCTGTGCACCACTGGCTGGAGATAAGAGCCCAGACTGAGGTGAGAGCGTTGTGACTCAGGTGCTCCCCGTCCCACCTCTGCCACCTTTGCTCCCTCAGCCAGAGAAATGGAAAGCCACCATGCTTTGTGCTCCTGACCGCCCTGGGCCACTCCGAGGACAAGGCTGCTCCCTGTCCTGGGTTTACTCACGGGTCAGGAGCTCAGGTGCTAAGCTTCACTTCTGAGGCGACTCATAAAACAGATTTATGACAGCCCAGGGAGTGTTGTAAAAGTTGACACACCCTTGGCCTTCTCTTGAGGCACTTGTAAGGAAGTGCTGCTTTGGGAATTGCTGCCTCACAAAAGGGATCTGCCATACCCTGCGTGTCCCCTGCTACCCTGGCATGGGGTGGGGGGTCACTCATCCCATGGGCACTGGCAGCAAGAGAATTCCCTCCTTCGCCATCCGTGCCATCATCCCACGGGTGGGACAGAGCAAGTCCTGGCTGTAGGGACCACAAAGAGTCTCCACTGGGGTTTAACAGGAGGATGGGTTTGAGTGGGTTGCAAGGTCAACAAAAGGCAAAGAGCTCTAGGATGGACACAGAGTGCTCCTCAAACCAAAACAGGCTTAGTCATCTGCTCCCAGTTGTTTTGGAAAGCGTGCTGTGAGGGAACAGTTGGGCTGGAATGACCTCACGGTGTCAATCCTCCTCGTAAAGCCTGTCCTGGATATTGCCAGGGAGGGCTCAGCCTCCAAATCTGGAGGTGAAGGCCGGGTTTCCTTGGGCTGCCTGGGTGCCTTCATTGTTGTTGACATCTTTTTGGTGCATAATCTCTGTGGGTGTCATCAAGTGAGACTCTCAGAGGGTAGAAATCCCAGTCTGGGGACCGGACTGGCAAAGAGGGTTTCCACTGGGACAACAGAAGTTTTCTCCAGCTTTCTACCCTTCCATCCTGTTGACTGGCAGGGCAGGATGAGAATAACTGCAGAGTGGAGCTGCTGGAGCCGAGGATGCCACCAAAGGTACCAGATCAGCCCCGTGACTGTGGGTGCAGAGGGAGAGAGGAAACCACCCCTGGTGTCCAAGGGGTCAGTTTTTGGCCACACCAGCTCTCAGCAGTGGGTCACTTCAGGACGTTAGCACTGGACATCTTTGAAACTCTCTTGCCTCCCCTTCCCCACTCCAAATTAAAAAAAAATATAAAAAAAAATACTCCTGGACTTCCTCAGCAGCTTGTAACAAGTTTTGTCAGGTATTGTGAGGGATACTCATGGACACTATGAACTGACCAATATGATCAAGGTAATGCCGTTTATTGTTGTGAAAACACCCCTTAAATAACCCAGATAGCGGACACACTGCACACACACTGCAAACCACCCTGGGACTGGTTAATGCCAGTAACACACAACTCTACTGGTGTAAAATAAAGTCCTCATGATCTCTCTCTGTGGCCGATGTTTTTCAACCTTCTGCTGCAACTTCTCTAAGTTTACATTCTTCTCCCTGTTGATCTCCACAGAGGCTTCTTAAAAGCAGTTTCTCACTGCAGTCTTAAAGGCCTGGCAGCATAACTGCATCTAAAATTGCAGGGTTGCTCACATGTCCATTTTCTGCAAGAAATTTCCCAACAGTCAGGTTTTAACAACCTTCTGGAGCTTAGCTGGGCAGATGGAACTTAGCTGGGCAGATAGGCTGGCAGAGCTGCACATGCACCCCCACACACAGGCTGCTCCTGCAGGGCCCTCTGCTTGAGTCAGGTCTCCAGGGAATGCAGACGAGGAGGGATGGATGCTGTTCTTGGAGGGCAAATAACAGGCTTTTCGTGCTCCAGAAAGGCTTCAGCTTGCAAAGGTTTGTTCCTCCATCGCCACTTTCAAGTAAGTTGAGGGCTGATTTTTAACTGTCAAAGGTAATTCCTGGACTGGGCTTGCTTTTCCCGGAAAGGTTATGCTCGCTCAAAATCAGCTTCTCCTGAAAACGCTTTGCGGACAATAAAAGGTTGCTGGCAGCTATTAAGTCCTAAACATTATCTATCTGTCGCAGCACAGGAGCAACAAGGGTTCAAATTCCAGGCCAGGGACACGGGCTGCACCTCTTTTGTCTCCCCTGGGCTTGCAGGATGCCTTTGGCCAAGGGGACCCTCTTCAGTCCCAAACTCTGGCTCTGGCTCTGTACCAGCCTCTGCTTCCCCACGGAACAGGGGCTCCTAAACCCCAGGGCACCTTCTTTTCCAGCTGCTCTCCAAAGGAGCCTGCCTGACTCAATTTTTAACTCAGTCTTTTTTTTTTT
>VWZG01008389.1:393500-419170 GCA_013396735.1 Grallaria varia | reverse complement strand
TTTTTTTTTTTTAAGGATAGGAACAAAACCATCGAGTTGTCACAGAATGGACAACTTTCAGGAAAAATTTCGAAGGTCTGAAGGTTTTGCTTGTAATTAGGGTGAAACCATGGGACTGAAATCCCACACAGTGTGGGGGTATTTTCTTAGCTGTAGGACTACATAAGGGTGTTCACGCCACATTTCCTGCTCTGACATTTTAGGTCCTATTTGACTAGACTAGACTAGCTCAGCTGGAAGAAGCTGCAAAGAACATCCAGTCCAACTGCCTGACCACTTCAGATCTAACCAAAAGTTAAATCATGCTGTCAAGGGCATTGTCAAAATTCCTCTTAGACAACGACAGACTTGGTACATCCATCACCTTCTCTAGGGAGCCTGTTCCAGTGTTTGAGCACCCTCTCGGTAAGAAAACCCCTCCCAATGTCCAATCTGAACCTCAGCTGGCTCAGCTTTCAATAGGAGGCATTCACAGGTGGATTACCATCCCTTCCACTAAGACTCAGCAGATTTCTTCTCCCAAATTACTTCAGGCTGATCTATTTCATGTGTGGTTTTGTGTGTGCTTTTAGTCTTGATTCATGGCGTTCTTAGGGTACGTCCTGAATTTCAGAGGGTCCTCTCAGGGGTGTGAATGGTGCCTTTGCCCAAACACAGTGGTGGAAGGCACTGTCATCCTTGGAGGCTTCATGCCATCGCTTCAGAAATGTAGCAGGTGTCTGTTCAAAGTCTTCTCAGCTGTTAACCCAGAGAAGTTAAAACCAGGGAATGGTCTGGGTTGGAAGAGACGCTAAAGATCACCCAATTCCAACCCCTGCCATGGGCAAGGGCACCTTCCACCAGCCCAGGTTGTTCCATCCCCCATTCCCCCTTGAAGCCATTCCCCCTTGTCCTGTCACTCCATCCCTTGGAAATAGTCTCTCTCCACCTTTCCTGTTGGCTCCTTCAGGTCCTGGAAGGTCACAGTGAGGTCTCTCTGAGCCTTCTTTTGACGAGGCTGAACAATCCCAACTCTCCTTTCCAGCAATCCTTCTGCAGGTTTATATTTGTTTCCCTTGTGCTATTCCTACTGACTCCTCTGTGTTGCAAAGGAGAAGCATGAACCAACTGTCTCCATTAGGCATCCTGATGTAATTTAGAACAGCCATGTGACATTTTAATTTAAATAAAAATATTTTAATATAAAATATAGTCATTTATAATTTTTAAAATGTGCATATATGTATATATACATATATATATCTATTTTTTTGTTGTTATCAAGGCTATTAGGCATGATTATTATTTTTGTTAAAGACTCAGTCTTTGTGTTTAGTTATTCCTACACCCTTCTGCAGTGGCTAAATGAAACACATCTGATTTCAGATTAAAAAAAAGGGGGGGCTGGGCATGGGAAGAAGTTATCCCTTTACTGTAGGACCTTGCAGGGTGGTTGGATTCCAGTGCCAACTAATGTTTAGGGTTTTTTTAAGCTAACATAGAAACTTTTTTTTCCCCCCAGTGGGTTGTGTGAGACTTTGCTTGGGGAATTAATTTTGCCAACTCAACTGCCACAAACATTTATCTCTTCTCCCTACAAGCCCACAGGGCACTCCATGGTTGACTCTGGCACCAATTGGATGGGAGAACTGAAACTCTCTTCTAAACTTATTTTAACAAAGGGAACAACACACTGAACCTACGCTGGTAAATTAAACGTGACCAGGAATATTGCCAAGCCCTGACACCACCAGGCACAGACCAGCCCGTGTCTGTGCTGGTGAACTGACTCACCGTCCCAAACAAGGTGGCTTTGTATAAGACAGCTTTAGGGAACAAGTCCCTGAAATGCTCTCCCTGCCAAATCATGCCCTAGGGTTATTTAGGGATAGCGCAGGCAGCAACACCAAATTTAGCTCAGGAAGCATCCCTTTAGTTGACCAGCATAAATTATGTCACTGATAATGCTTAATGGCATTGACTTTGTCATAATGTTGTGTCTTCTGACCAGAACACCATTTAAATCTCCATTTGATGGGCTGAGTAGGGAGAATTTCAGCCAATTTTTCACAGCCACATGCCCAGACTCTCCAGGTGTTGCCTGGATTGTTGCCAACACTGTGATGCCATCACATCACCAAATGCATGTTTAAAAGGTGCATTTCCATCTGAAAAGCCGAAACACCCCGAGTTCATCTTCATGAGCTGTGCCGAGCGTGACGCACAGTGAGAATAATTGGCATTACTGCAGCTCCCTTCCAAAACCATATGAAAGAAAAAAAAGGTTGCTGTTCTGTGTTAGCCACGGGCGGTACATCCCCCCAAACTTATCTCCGTGATGCATTTGCTGAATGAGTGCAAGAGAGGCTCTCAAGGAACGTGCTTCTGATTTGCTGCTCCATCATTTTGCTGCCTGATCACAAACCCCGAGGTCACAGAGAGGGCCCCTTCGGGCTCTACATGTGTCTGATAGAGAACAATTCCGTGCAGACGGTGGCACGGACTCTCCTCATCCCCGCAGGGAATCATCGACTGGAGGAAGTCGGCGTGGGCACAGCAAGGAGCACACACAAACTTGCCTTTCTGTAATTCAGGCTGCAAACAGTGTACTTCTGCTCCATCGCAACACTGAGATCCACAGACTTCAGCAGGAGCACCGGGACAACTTCTCTCCAACCCTGAATAGTTTCTAAGGAGAGTTTATTATTGTTTCTAAGTGATATTATTTGAAATGGTAGCAAGAGAGCATATACCAGGCAGTCAAGCCATACTGGCAACCCAGAGATGAAAGGTTTGGAACTCTCCCTGAACTGTTTTCTGGATTTCGTGGCGTCAGGATAATCCATCTGGGAAAGTCAAGGGTTTGACTCAATAGCCTGATGGCAAGCTGCTGGAAGGACTCCGACGAAAGCCCTGCTTCAGTCAGCAGCCCATATGGTTTAATGGGCATCACATGATAACAAAACAGAAGTTAATCAAAAGCAAAATAGGATGTCCTGACTGGGAATTCAACTCTGCCCCATGATGGTTAGAGATCATATCTACAGTGAACTTCTGCAGCTAAAATGCACATTTTTACCCCTAATTCGCATGTCAACAGGATTGACTAAGCACTGAATAGAGGAACGTTTTGCCTCATTTCTCCTTGGGTCTACTGAAGTCCTGTGAACTGAGGGTTGCAGAAGAAATGTCTGCCTCTTTTTCTTTAGAATTCATCAGTTTTACACATTTTTTTGGGGGGGGAGCTATGTAAGATTTACTTCCTAAAATCACACAATTCTGACTGTAAGGTCACGTCTCACCACAAGGAAGCAACTCCTGGTAACATCAATTCAAACAAATTACACGCAGCAAAATAACTATGAAAGCATTAGCTCTTATTGTTGCTTTTCCTCCTGCCTGCACACCCCACGGCTTGACATTTCTTAATGATTTTTCTTGACTGAGCAGTTCTTCTCTTAGGCAGTTCTGGAAGAGTTTCAGCTTTGTCCTCCGCTGTGCCCACTCAACACCTCTCAGAGATGCTTGGAAGAAAGTGGAAGGAGCTCTTGCAGGGGCAGAGAGGCTGATCCAGCTGAGCTGGACTCTGGCCTGCCACCAGCTAGAGCAGGACTTGTTTGTGTCAGGGATCCTTTTGGGAAGAGGCCTCGCAAATAGTCAGTTCTGGAAATTTTGGGAGATTTTTAGTTTCAGTTCAATGACAAAAGTGGTTCTGGTATTTTTATGGCCTTGCTTTCTGGTCGCTCGTTGACACCTCAGATGTTCTTGACTTCTGCCTGAGAGGTGAGTCACAGCCTAGTTTCACCTGAGGGCAGGGTTCAAAGAAAAGCCCCTTGCTTGGAGGGTTTCCTTTATTCTCACATATCACAGTGAGAAAGGAGTCAAAGAAAGCCACGTGATCCTCCACAGGTTAAAGAGTGTGCCCTGTGGGGCTGAAAGCAGATTAGTACTCCTTCTGAGGGACATGGAGACAGGAAGATTTATTTCCCGAAGAGTTTTTGTATGGTTTGGTTTGGTTTTTTTCCTCTTGACACGCTTGAAGTTTGTTCAAATCATTTGTGAGAGAAAACTTTCCTTGAGACATCACATTTATGGCCCAGCTTCTAGGAAGTTCTTGCCTGCCTGTTTCACAGTGAACTAGTCCTGTTTCACAATGTTTTAACTCCCAGGGCTTGAAATGGCCTGTCATTTGTCTTCAGCAGTGCTTCACTCAAGTTCCTTGCACTGGACAGCTCAGAGCTGCAGCCAAGAGAAGGGCACAAAAGTGCCCCCCCTCAAAGAATGGCAACAATTTTCAGTGACAAAGCTCTGCAAGGAGATTCAGCGCAGGGGGAAAATCTGCCTTTGCTTTGCTTGGTAGGAAGTGTTTGTGACTTGGTAATCCCTTTGATTTGTGATCCTTAACTGGGATGAAACAGACCATGCAATGCACGAGCTGCCTTTTTTTATTTCCTTGTCCTCTCAATTGTGCGTTGAGGCAACACGACAACTTTGCCACCAGAAGAGCTCATGACACGTGTCGTGTGCTGTACCAACAGGTGTGTCTGCAATAAATGTGTGTCCAGCCTTCATAGCAACAGCTGATTATCGTTTATTCCCTTATCGGGAGGGATTTGTCAGCCTTTTGAACCGCCGGCCCATGGGGGTCTGTGAATGATGAATCACAGTGGCTGCCTGGGCCAGTTTCAAAGAGAGACAGGTTGACACACACAGCTCGTTACTGGGAAAAGTAGATTTTTATGGGACACGGAATCCTATTACCTTGCTGCAGCCTTCAATCTTGTGACAGAAATGATCCAGCACCCTTCTGACTTACAGTTGGGATGGGATTCAAAGTGCAGCACAGACGCTCCTGCTGGTTGCTTTGCAGCCCCAGGCTTGGAAAACTGATGCAAGAATGAAACCGAAGAGCCCTTCTGCCCATGTGTCATGCCTTCTGCTGGCTGCTCAGCCCTATCAGCAGAAGGAATGTGTGACTTTGCTCACCTGGGAGTGCCACCTTTGCTGGTATTTCTCCTCCTCACTATCAGCAGGAAAAAAAAAAAGAGGGATTGATCTGTGATTAGATATCTTAATTGCCTGCATATTGCCTGTGCAGGTGAGGCTGCCCTTGGATTGGCCAACGGTGCAGATACTCAATGTCTGGACTGGGCAAGCTGCCTGCTCCTTGCAGCACAAATTCCTGGAGCGACCGGAGAGGGAGTAACTCCCAGGGGTGATATGGACGTGGGGAACTGGAGAAGGGGTTTTCCATCCATTATCATCCTCTGGAACAGCTTTGTCCCCTGGCAGCTCCCAGGGATACCTGCCTGCTCAGCCGCAGCCCCATGCACCAGGCACTTATTTGCACCAGAGCCAAGTGCTGACTTTGACTGCCAGAGGCACTGGAAGCCTGATTTTGGTTTATGAGCAGGGATTTGCATTATCCCACGTGCAGTTTTGTCCACATTAAAGCACTGGTTGTAACCAGTGTTCCTCAGCTGGTCCTGCAGAAGGCTCCCGGGTCTCCGGCTGCTCCTCTCTGCTCCAGGCAGGGCGTGGAAGATGAGACAATGCACGTGTGGTCTCACACTGGCACAGCGTCCGGAGCACTGCCCTGTCCAGTGGTTCTGCTCTAGTCATAATTGTGTGATACACACCCCAAACACAGAAATACAACGCTGCAGGCGCAGTTGCGCAGCCTCAAAATTGCACCTATTAAGGGTGAGACTGTCACGAAACTCAACAGGAAACTGAAGAGCACAACAACTTCCAGAAAACAAAACCTGCCACTTTTTCTTGAAATGTCACTGGGTTTGTTTTGTTTTTTTTTTTTTTTTCCAAAGCATGGAAAGAATGAGGATTAAACAGCGGTGTCGCTTTAAAGGCACGTCAAACAGTCTTGAGCAACACCAAGAGGCTGCTGCATGTTGGGGCATTGCTTGGGATGTTTGGTAAGAACAGTTTATAGAAGGTCTTTCCAGGCATTTGCACAAACAAAGCTCCATTAAATTGCATACTAAGCTGGAGGCTCCTTTTGGTGAGCAAAGCAAGGAGAATTCAGGGGAATCAGAGAAGCTGTGCTGGAGGCAGAGAGAGAACAGCAAAAGGAAGGGCCAGGAGGTATTTCTGCCTCACTTTCCATTGCATTGCTCCCTACAAGTTCCTGCTGGGGGGTTGGATATTGTGTCACTGTCACTCTGTAAAAGGCCAAAGCTTAGGCACAGTCTGAGTGCTGGCTGGGGACCTTTCCTGCTCAGAGAGAACATGGGGCCCACCTGATCACAGAGTCTGATCTCACACCTATCACGTCATCTCTTGGATTTCCTTGAACTGAGTTTTCCTTGAACTGATTCTCATCTCAACCTGAGAGCATCAGCTGCAAAACCCCCTTCCTGTCCTGATGATGGCATTTTGAGAGGTGAAGAATACTGAACACACCATGAAATATTGTTTCCAGTGGTTCATTCCCTTCACTATGAAAAAGGTGTTTATTTTCCGTCGAACACTCATATCTGGCTTTGATTTTTAGACACTGAGTTTTGCTGAATCTTCATCAGCTACTCTAACACCAAAGTTGCATTTTCCAGACATGCACTTTTTAGCTCTGCCTTTCTTTTTTGTTCATTTATGTCTGTTTTGTTTTGGTTTGTTTTCTTAAGGAATCGAGGCTGGGTTCTTGAACTCAGAACTGACAAGGTCAGAAGAATTCTTCAAATCACCTCCTTTTCAGACACAGCTGGTGTGCCCAGGGGACCGAAGGGAACCTGGGACGTCATTGTGCCTCATGTTGTACAAGTGCTACCTGTGCCCATGGTAGGGGAGAAAGTGATGAGGAGAAGAGAAGCTTTGGAGTGACCCCATTGTGGCCTTCCAGTGCCTGAAGGAGATACAAGAAAGATGGAGAGAAACTAATTCCAAGGGATGGAGTGACAGGACAAGGGGGAATGGCTTCCAACTGACAGAGAGTAGAGTTAGATGGGATATTAGGAAGAAGTTCTTCCCTGGGAGGGTGGGCAGGCCCTGGCACAGGGTGCCCAGAGAAGCTGTGGCTGCCCCTGGATCCCTGGGAGTGTCCAAGGCCAGGTTGGACAGGGCTTGGAGCAACCTGGGCTGGTGGAAGGGGTCCCTGTCCATGGCAGGTGGTGGAGCTGGATGATTTTTAAGGTCCCTTCCAGCCCAAACCATTCTGTGATTCTACGATTCTGCACAGCTATGCTAGAAAGAAATGTAATCATAGTCCAAGTCTCTTTTTCCCAAGCCTAGTTTTATCTCTCAGGCTTTGTGGTTTTCCACAATGTTGTCTCCAAATGTAGTTTATGGTGTCCAACCTCCCAGCTGTCTCTCTATCAGCAATCTGTCCTCTCTGTTACCCTTCTTGATGAATATCAGCTCTCAGAAATATAACACAAGGCTGAGTTTTCTGCACCAGGTTTTTTCCCTCTTGAGAGAGACATTTCAGAAGGAATTTCTGCCTGGAAAGGGTGGGGGGGGCCTTGGCAGGGGCTGCCCAGGGAGGTTTGGAGTGCCCAGCCCTGGAGGTGCCCAAGGCAGGACTGGCCGTGGCACTCAGTGACAAGGTGGGCATGGGGCACAGGGTGGGCTCCGTGGGCTGGCAGGGCTTTTCCAACCTAAATGACTCTGTGAAATGCAGAAGGTACAACCAGGTGGCTGCCACAAGCACTGCTAAGTAGCCGACCATGAGCCTTGAAGGCAGGGTGGCAGAAATGCTGGTGAGGGGCCATGCCTGCTGCCACCTGCCAGATGCTTGTGTGGCACAACTGTCTCATTTTGGGGTCCTCTCTAAGGCCCATGTGGCCTGTGGGACTTGCTCCTGTGGCTGTTCTTTGGGGTGGTCCATCCCCGTTGCTGGTGGAACAGGAATGGAACCCAGATTGGAGGTGCTGAGGAGGCTTCTCCCTGGTCTTGGGCTCCCAGCAGGGCAGGGAAGACTCGTTGCTTTGAGAATCCGTCCTGAAAATGATCTTTTTTTGTGAGAAAAGAGGCTTCAGAGGAGAACCTGGAGAAGGACACCTCTGTTTCCAAGTCAGCAGGAGCGGATCATATGGATGATGTCCTTCTGCTGTGCTGTGGTCGGCGCAGGGTGAACTCTCAGCACCAATTTTCCTGATGCCCTCGGGACCTTACTCAGGGACAGACGTTGGAGAGCGACGTGGCTGTTCCCCAGGGAAAAGCCAGGGTGACCCAGAGCTTTGTGCACTCCCTGAGATGGGCTCTCCTTCAAAAATGTCTGGTTTCTGGGTTAGAATATTAATTTCACAAGTATTTCTGAGAATTCCTTGTGTTTGGTCACAGTGTGTCTCATTTAAGGGACGGGATGTTTTCCAAACGTTCCAAACCTGGAAAACTCTTAAAATATTCAGACTGTGAATCTACCCTTGCTTTTGGATCCAAATCCATAAAATTTTCCTGGTGGTGATGTTTTGTGTATTTGGGATCGAAGTCGTGGATGATAATTGGATTTCTTTATGATTCCACCTGAAGTTGCAAAGAGGAAAACAACAGTAATGAAATAATCACAAACCCGACTCACAAAAGCTCAGGAGCGGATTTAGATTCTCCAGACCTAAGAAGAAAACCCAATTAAAACCCTCCTGCTGTCTGTTGAGTTTGGTTTTTTTTTTGGTGACTTGCTACAGGGTTGCTTGTTTCCTTTTGCATAAGCAAACAACCAAAGAACAGGCTACTTCCCTAAATGAGCTTTTTCAATGTTTGTTTGTCTTTCTCCATAGAAATTCAAGCCTTGGCCAGACTTGGAGCTTGTAACAATGACCGATCCTTTATCACGAGAGAGGAGAAAGATGGACACGGTGTCAGGACTTCCACGGGTTGAGCTGCTCTGCCTTGGTTTTATTTGCCTTTTCCATGAATATGAAAGCAAATTTTCATTACAACTGAAGACATGATGATGATGCAAGTAGGGTTTTTTTTTACCCCCATAAATATGTCATATTAAAATGTATGACTCAAACTGCTTTGTGTGTTGGAAGCACAAACACCCACCTCCAGCAAGGGAAATATCTAACCCACCTTATCTTGGGTTTCATGCACTCCTAAGTCATTCAAACGAAAGGGTGATAAAGATCAAACATTCTTTGTTTAAAATGCTAGAATTAAAACTTTTTTTTTTGCTTGTTTGTTTTGATGGTTTTTTCCCCCTCACCCTCAAATGTACAATTTCCGTTTGATCATATAAAACCTTTCATTCATAAAGTGTATGATGTTCTGTTTTCAGTTCCCGTTTCATGTAAAACCAGAGAGGGGCAGAAGCACCGAAATGAAACAGCACATCTTTCAGCAGAACATTTTGAAACACAAGACTACAAATACACCCCCTACATATTTTTTTTTTTCCCCCAGCTGAAACAGAGACAAGTCTGGCACAAACCTGAATCATCTCAACCAGCTTGTACATGCATTTTCTGACAGATAAATATTTAACCAAGAAAGGTCTCCAGCTCGCAAACCATCTTCCCTGACAGCGCTGGCCAGGAGAGGCTGCATTTAAAAAACCCCTAAAATTCAGACCCTGACACCGCAGGTAAGGAAAAAAAAAACACCTTAAAATGATTAAAAGAACTTTGAAAAGTTCTAAGTACTCGTGAGGCTGTTGGATCTCCTGCAAGGTTTTCTCTCTGCTGACACACATGGTTGCTCAAGCACTTGTTCCTGCCGTGCAGGCCTGCCAGAGCCAAAATAGCAGGGGCATTTACAGATGCAGTGATGCAATCTTCTCCTGCATTTTGTAAGTGTGGTTGCATGTTGCAAACTTCCTTGGTTTGGAGTCGCCGAGCAGCAACGTTGAGTCCGTGTGGTGACACCGAACCCCTTTCCAGCAGCTCGGCTGGTGTTTCATAACTCGGCAGAGAACTCTGTGTTCACGTATTTGTCACCCATGACTTCAACCTGGTACAGCTTTCTGTTCCCCTATTTATTTTTGCAGGCAGGGCTGGCCAGCACTGCTCTTCTCCCCCTGCGATGGGTGGTGGCTTCACGGCCCACCCTGAAAGCGAAGGGAGCTGTTCCCAGGGTTGTCCCATCCACAGCCCAAATCTCACGTGTCCCACAGAGGCAGGACAGGGGAAAGCATCCCAATATTCCTCTTCATGATGCCCCTGCGCTCCCGTTCCAGGGCTGAGAGGAAAAGCTGGAGCTATTTTAACTTGGGGCTTTTCTACGTGGGAAAATGAATCAGAAGAGCAAGAGCGCAATAGTCGCCTGTGCCTTCCCCTGGATTTGTTTATCCCGTTCTGGGAGCCGAGTTGCTCCAGGATGCAAGTCCCACTTGGCTATCCAAGCCCTTTTTTATGCCCTAATCGTTCCCCTCCCTGCAGACAGACCCCTGCACGTGGCTCTGCACGGTCCTCGGAGAGCTCTGGGACCATCCAAAGGCAGTGCCTGTCCCCTCTTCTCCATCTTCTTCTCCTGCACCAGCTTGCCAGGAAGGGCAGGAGGGAGCTGGGAATGATAATGTGCTGCGGGTATTTCCTGGATGGTGCTGCTGCAGCTGCTCTGATTTACAGGGAGGCCAAAAGGGCTACTGAGGAGCTGCTCTCTCATTTCTCTTGCCTCCCACACACAGGAACAAGGAACAATGAGGATCATGACCCGCCTTCCACTCCTATTCCAGGCCCCTTCCATGTTGTCCAGAAGTGGGAGAAAAAAAACACATTGTGGGAAATGAGAAGTCAAGTGGTGGCGACCGGGGCAGGAAAAGGCTTTGCTGGGCTGCAGTGACAAGGCAGAGACTACGTTCCCCCTCTTCCCTTTGAAGAACCTTTGAAGGTTTTCAGGTCCTCCACAGGCTGGGTGGGAGAGTCCGGGCTACCTGGTGACATAAAACCAAAACAAAGAGCAATTGGAGACTCATGGAATCACAGAATGGTTTGGGTTGGAAGGGACCTTAAAGTTCATCCAGTTCCAACCCCCTGCCATGGGCAGGGACACCTTCCCCATGGCCTGGTTGCTCAGAGCCCCATCCAGCCTGGCCCTGGACACTTCCAGGATGTCAGAGGGAAGGATGAGTTGGGTCTTTATGAACTGAAGACTGAGACGTACAATGGATGAGTCTGGCTGGGATCTCCAGTGCCGTCCCCTGCTCAAAGCAGGGCCAGCTTAGGGGTGGCATGAGATGGATAAGGAGGCAAAGTTGCTGGTGGGAACGAGGCGTTGCTGGGAGGGTTGCACAGTGTGAGCCCACAGGGGGAAAGAGGCTCTAAAATCAAATCTGGACAAACCCTAGAGGGGTCGGGTTGTGCGGGTGCCATAAATGGCTCCTGCTGATCCCCTACAGCTCCCTTAGGGAGAAGTCAGACCCTGCAGTGAAGAAACTGTAGGAATGAAGCTGCAGTGGCCAATTCCTTTCCCGAGGCACGTTTAAGCTCCGTTTTTGGTGAGCCCCTTAAGGAAAGAGCTGGGAGAGCCCCCACCCAACAGCACCTCTGCTGCTGCAGCAGAGACTCGCAGGAGCAGCAGGATCTCACTCAGATCTCATCTCAGCGGGATCCCTTGGCATTCCCAGGCAGAGGGAAATGCAGGGACAGTGATTGGCACAGAGCAGCAGCTCGGCTGTGCTAGTGAAGGAGACACTGTGGGAGATATTAAGGGTCTGCTGTGAAGGTACTGCTAATAATTTTCAGAATCATTTCCCTTCCTATTCATCCCCTGACAGCCCGAAACTGCTGTGGGTCCTTTTAAAGCCATTCCGCCTGCTAAGAGTTTATTGTTTCATTTGATAGGTTGCTTAGGGATAGCCAGGCACCTCCTGTGCTTTATTTCTCCCTTCAAACAGTGAGAGCATTTCAATATTTCTTGGAGAAAAATGGATGTAATAAAATATGAACATCTCGGGCCCCATCTCTGCAGTGGAAACTTTGCCCTGTGAGGCTGTTCTGGGCTGGCTTTTCCGGTTGCTGTGCTCTGCAGAGAGTTGGCAGCACCAGCAGTGCTCCTGTCTCTTGGCAAATACCTTCCTGCTTTAACTGGTGGAAAGGTTTGCTCATTTAGGGTGGGAAGATGGAGAGCATACGGACCTCTGTGGTCTCTGCACTGCTGGGGTGAGAGAGTGAGTCACTGCACATGGCTGAGCTGGGCAAAGTCACACCGTGATGGTCACAATTGCCCAACACTCGAGTTACCACTAACAAGGGTCATTTCTCAGAATCACAGAATGGTTTGGGTTGGAAAGGACATTAAAGATCATCCAGTTCCAACCTCCCCTGCCACAGGCAGGGACACCTTCCACCAGCCCAGGTTGTTCCTAGCCCCATCCAACCTGCCCTTGGACACTTCCAGGGATTCAGGGGTAGCCACAGCTTCTCTGGGCACCCTGTGCCAGGGCCTGCCCACCATCCCAGGGAAGATATTTTTCCCCAATATCCACTCTAAACTTACCCTCCTTCAGTTTAAGGTCATTTGCCCTTGTCCTGTCACTCCATCCCTTGTCCCAAGTCCCTCTCTAGCTCTCTCGTAGCCTCTTTAGGTGCTCTCAGGTCCCCCTGGTGCCTTCTCTTCTTCAGGCTTAACACTCCCAGCTCTCCCAGCCTGACTCCAGGGCAGAGTTGCTCCAGCTCTGGGATCAACTTAGTGGCCTCCTCTGGACTCCTTCCAACAGGTCTACATCTTTCTGATGTTGGAGGTCCTAGACCAGGATGCAGAGCTCCAGGTGAGGTATCACAAGAGCAGAGCAGTGGGGGAAGAATCCCCCTCCCTCAGCCTGTAGTTTGGAATTGCAGTAGTCAAAGTTTAGGAAACATCCAGGTGATAGCAAGACCACCACCGGGTATTGACCACCTGTAGAAATGTGATGGTTGGGACTTAGCAGCGAACCAAACAGCATTTGGCTGAGTAGGGGTGAGGTGTGCACCAGGGTCCTCCAAGGGAAGTGGCAAATCCCCAATTTATGAGCTGCTTGGAGGTTGGGAAGACAAATGGGAATTGGCTTCACTGGAGGCTCCTTGCCTGCAGGAATCTCCTTCCTTCTTAGAGCCACAAGTCATGGGATGAGGACTCAGTCACAGTGCTGGGCTCTAGCTGGGGATTTTAGGGATTGCTCAAAAATGTGTAATGAAAAGTGTCCGTGCTCACGAGAGAGTGAAGGAGGGGGATCTGTGAATCCTGGAAGGCACTGCATCCCAAGCTTTTGGATCCTGGCAAAGCCCCTCGGGGAGCAAGTGGAATTTTCCTTGCATAAACAACAATGGTTGTATTTGTTTAAAAGGGAAAAAAAAAAAAAAAACAGTTGGGAAGGCAGCAGACTCCTGATGAGGAAGAAAAGGAGCGTTGTGCACAGGACATTGGGATAGTGTTCCCAACCAGCTCATCCTTAGGCAGAGATTGTCCCCACTGGCTTGAGCTGCGGGGTGGGAAACATGGGACCAGGGGGGTTTGGGACGCAGGCCTGACTTCAGGAAGAGACGTGTGTTCTTGGCATCTCCCTGGGGCTGGCACTGAACACGGGGAAAAACAAACAAACAGGTCTGTTCAAAGGTATGTAGGAGGAATGGTATTCCCTTTGGAAGAACTCCTCTCCTTCTGCAGGGCAAAAAGTAACCTGCGAGGGAATGAAAGCTCCCTGGGAATGGGAGGAAGATAAATGGGAGAACTGCATCTACCAGACTGGTCTTTGCCTTCTGTCAAGGGGAAAAAGAGAAAGAAAGAAAGTTAGGGGGAAAAAGTTTGATTCAAGATAGATCATGCCAAAGGGAGGCAGACAAGTAGGAACAGGTTTCTTTAGCAGAATAATCCTAAAATCATAGAACGATTGGGGTAGGAAGGACCTTAAAGATCATCTGGTTACAACCCCCCTGCCATGGGCAGGGACACCTTGCACTAGGCCAGGCTCAAACATCCAGCTGAAGGAAAGGGGGAATTGAAGCAAATGGCAAGATCTGATGCTTCTTTCCCAGCCCACATGTTAAAACTCCCTTATTCATAACCAAGACTTACCACTTGAAAATCTCAATTTGCACAGAGCAAATCCTGATGTCACTGGCCAACCTATTTGACTTGTTTTTAGAAACCCCCCTTTTTGTGTGGCTCCAGACATCACATGGCACACATTGCACATGAGATCCTGGATATCTTTCTCAAAGACTCTGCATGTAAGATGGAATTTTTCCTTCTCCTTGCTTACAGGGACACCTTTTATTCCCTCTTTAGCCTTTGGAGCATTCACATGTCTGGCATATGAACACTGCTGCAGTCACATGGTGGTGTGAACGCAGAGGGCTCAACAGCACACGGAGAGAAGGAGAAACACGAGACCCTCCAGATAAACTGCAAGCTCTGGCCACGTGAAACTTGGAAACTGGTTTTCAGTTCTCCCTTCCTCTTCAGTTCCAAGAGGCTTTTCCAGCAAAAACTACAAGATCCAGTGTCTGGTTGGCATTTATAGAGCACTTTACTGAACCCTCTCGAGGGACAGATGCTGTGTCTCCATGTGGTACACTTGCTGCTGCTCTGGTTCGTTGCCAGATGTTGTCCTGTAGCATGAGTGTGTTGGGCCACAACCTACTCATGGAGAGGGAAAGCCCAGAAAAAACGTCAGAACATCACCATAGTGCTTCTAGTTGCATGCAGAAGATGAAGTATTTATTTATTCATTTATCTGTTCATTTCGTTATTTAATTATTTTATTTATTCTTTCATTTATTTACAGATAGAATATATCTATATACAGGAGAGCAGCAGAGGATCTGTCCTGAAATGTCTTACCTGGGGCCAACCAGAAACAGAAGAAACAGAAGAAGGGCTGAATCCTGCAGCAGCCCTCTTGGTCCTTGACATAAGAACAGCCACCAGGGCCAGGAATCCCAGGCTGAGGAGGGGACTGTGAAAGCTCCAGGTTTGCAGATGATGCTGAGTAGTTTGAGGAGTCAAATGCCACAGTGCTGGTGAGGAACTCCAGGAGGAACCTCACAACATGGCAGGTGAACATCAACGTAGGTGAATTTAAAGAAATACACCCAAGGAAAAATGAACTCAACTCAAGGGTGTGAGATGCTAAACTTGGAAATGGCTCCTACCAGGAAATGGATCACTGACAGCTCTCTGAAATCGTCAGCTCCGTGTGCAGTGACTGCCAAAAAGCCAAAGAAGCAGAAGGTACCACGAGGGAAGGTACTGAGAAGACAGCTTGGTTTTGCTGCTGAGCAAAACCTGGGGTGAGGTGCTGGGCTCCAGTGCTTGAGGAAAAGTGAGTAGAGAGTGGTCAAGGGGCTCCTTCCTTATAGGCTGGACAACGTAAGAAGCCCTTAAGTCAGGAACAAAAGAAACGGGCAGGATTTGTCTCCAAAGGGCTGAGCACTGTGAGGGAGTGAGGGGTTCCCATGGGGAATGGCCCAGCAGAGAGTGGCCAGGTTTATTCCATCCTCCTCCCACTGGTGGAGATAAAATCCTGGGATAATTGATCCTTCACCTGCCCTGTTCTCATGCTCCTCACCTGCTCCTGTGGCCGACAGCTGAGACCCAAGGGGGACTATGAGAACAGGGTGCAGGTGTTTGCCAGAAGAGCCTCCTGGACATGGAGCATTTGCAGCTCACAGATTTCCCAACCCAAAGGTGTTGTTTTCCTTAGGATGGGATCCTACTTTTTTTTTTTTCTTTTTATAAACGAAAAAGGAGACTTTGAAGTCAAAGTTTGTTATTCGAGGTGACATGCCAGCCGTGGGTAGGTGCCAACTGCAAGACTTTATTTTGACTGCTGTCTCAAGGGGAAAGCTGGCAGCTGGGAGGGCAGGGAGGCACGTCCTGCAGAAGGTGAAGAACTTAGCCAGACTGCTTTCAACAGCCTCTTTGACGCTGGGTGGCTGAGAAAACAGAGTGGTGCTTTCTGTGTGACAAAATAACCTTTAATAATTGTCCTCTGGGTCACGCTGGGTTACAGCTTGAACCTCTGCATGGACCCAATCCAGTGCGGGACACCAGATTTTCATAGAATAGAACCATTTAGGCTGGAAAAGCCCTCCCAGCCCGTGGAACCCACCCCGTGCCTGATGCCCAACTTGTCCCCCAGCCCAGAGCACTGAGTGCTATGGCCAGTCTTGCCTTGGACACCTCCAGGTCTGGGCACTCCAAACCTCCCTGGGCAGCCCCTTCCAGTGCTGGAAAGGGCTTTTGCTGGAATGTTTTTGCTTCTGGAAAACACACTAGCATGGGTTGGGTGTATCAGGATCCTTCTGCTACCATGACATTTCTTTTTTATTCTGTTGGGGAAGGAAAATAAACAATTCCCTTTAGTCTTTAAGTTGGAGGCAACACTGATGATGCACACAGGGGTCAACGAAGCTTTCAGTCCGAATGAGGAAACAGTTCTGTGTTCAGGGAAAAGAGGTTGCAAATGAAACTTGTATGGATTGAGAAGTCCATGGTGTGAGAAAGACACCCAAAGGGGAAAAAAAAAAAAACCCCAAACACATTCTTCATATTGGGAATAAATTCTTCCCTGGGAGGGTGGGCAGGCCCTGGCACAGGGTGACCAGAGAGGCTGTGGCTGCCCCTGGAGCCCTGGGAGTGTCCAAGGGCAGGTTGGACGGGGTTTGGAGCAACCTGGGCTGGTGGGAGGTGTCCCTGTCCATGGCAGGGGGTGGCACTGGATGGTCTTTAAGGTCCCTTCCAACCCAAACGATTTTATGACTCTTCTCTCACAGGGACAAGGAAAAGAGAGGCTGAAGAACAGTGTCTGCAGCTGTTCAGAGAAGACCAAGGCCATGCTGCGAGACACTTGCCTACCCTTTCAGCTCCATTTAGAAAGGCACATTCCCCCCGCAAAAAACCCCAAACCCCTGGTTTTTAATGTGTTGCCGCACCAGCGACTACGCTGAAAGCAACACCAAGACACAGCCAGGTTTGGCAGACTGAGAGATCAAGAGGCTTAAGGGAAGCATCACTTAATAGCTACACTTTTCACTCTTTAAATACGGGCAAATGTTTCCGTATTTCCTGCTTTTCTGGAGGGATGGAGAAGAGTAGGAGAGAGAGAGAGTGGGACAACAAGACTGCTTTGCAAAAGATAGGAACAGTTCAACCTAAAGTACCTTAACACCTCTGTTTATCTATGTATTCACTCACCACTTTACACCCAGAACTGCTCATTTTTCCTTCTGAGGCACAATACAAAGGTGTTAACTTAAACACAGAGTGGTTGCATACATTCAGCTTGGCTCAAGCCCATCAGTCTATGCATTCTTGTAGTGTTTTCTCAAAAAAACCCTTAAGTCTGGCTGGGTTGGGATTTTTTGTTTTGTTTTGGTTTTTTTTTTTTTTAATCCCACAGAGGTTTAGGTGGCAGAATGGACATGGGTTGAACCAACAATCAATCAAGGAAGGAATTCCTGCGAAACTCGCCAAATGGAAAAGCACACACACTATTTTCTTCTCAAGAGGTTTTAATGAAGACTCGTATTTTTAAACCTCTCACACTGTACAACACATTAAAATGTACATCAAGCTCAGATAAAAAATAAAGCTTTCTTACAAAGTACGTTTTTTCCAGTGATTTTTTTCCTTTTTTTTTTCTGCAGTAAAAATAGCTGCTACATAAAACCCTCCTGATCTTTGAAAAGGAGTCACAGTTATTTCCAAAAATAGAATTCATATTTTAATCATACAGAATAAACTGCAGGAAGAAGAGACAAATGAACTGAAAAAATAAGGCTTGTATATAAATTTTTTTGTTTAAAAGTACATGCATAGAAGTTGAAAAACATATGCCATTTATAAAGAAAAAAAGGTAATTTTATCCATATTCATATTTTCATTTTCAGTTATAGAAGAAACCACAAACAGGCCCTTTTATGTCCCAGAATACAACATTAGTTTCCTGTAAAAATGCCAAAATGCACAAAGAATTGCCAGCCTCAGACTTGGCAAAATCCTGAGCCAGCCTTCCCTCCCTCCCTCCGCCCCTCCCCAATATTCATGCACACCGAGCACTTCTGTTGTCTCCCAGGCCAATTAAATATTTGCAAAAGGTTGTACATCCTGGATAAACATGAAAAAACCCCACATTTGATAAGTTTACATTCGTCCTATTTCAAAACACACATACA
Organism: Grallaria varia; assembly: GCA_013396735.1. Classification (NCBI taxonomy): domain Eukaryota; kingdom Metazoa; phylum Chordata; class Aves; order Passeriformes; family Formicariidae; genus Grallaria; species Grallaria varia. The sequence continues at coordinate 401,141 of VWZG01008389.1, read as the reverse complement.
ATTAGTTTAATTTACACTATACAGTATCTGTTAAATAGGAACATTAGAGCTTCCAAAGGAATCACAGAGTATGTACAAACTGAATATTGAAATGGTATGATTTTCCTTCCCTTCTTTTAAAGGGTGGGGGGTTTCTGTTAACAGTTGCTACATCTGGTTTTGGACACAAGAGTGTTTATGTACCTTATGCAGCACATTTTGGAGTAGTAATAATAATAACAATAATAATAATAATAATAAAACGTGCTTTAAAACAAAAGTACTACCGGTCTCCTCATTGCTCATTTAAAATAAATTAGTTTTTTGTTTTTTGTTTTTTTTTTTTTTTTTTTTTTTTTTTAAATAAACTGCATGACACAAGATGTAAGCAGGAGGTGTTTTAAAACATCCGAGCAATACTTCTGCTGCATCGCTGGTCTCTCACACCCAACAACCTTTGGTTTGAAAGCCAACCCTTTTGATTACATGGCAGTGTTAAGTGGCCGGAACGCTCTGCCCGGCGGCGCGGGCAGCGGGAACGCCGCACCCCCGGGAGAGCTTTTCCATGTCTCCATGGCAGAGCCAGCGGGGGCTGTGCCGAGCATTCCCAAGTCTCCGTGACAGAGCCAAAGTGGGGGGCTGTGCCCACCTCCACGCCGCTCCGGCGTGGCGACGACCCCACGGAATCCGGCCGCTCCCTTCCGGCTCTCGCTCCCCCCGGCGAGGAGGTCCTCATTTCCCAACAGCGGCGCCCATCCATCCGGGGCGGGCAGGATGACGTCCTCCCACCCCAGAGTCCCCAGGCGGGTGGTCTTCACCCCTGCAGCCCCCCCCAGGGCGTGGAGGGCTCAGTCCTCGGTGTCGGGCTGCACCCCCAGCATGGCGTGCAGCTCCTCGGCGGCGTAGCCCAGCAGGTTCTGCAGGTCGCACACGAAGCGGTACACGTAGCGCTTCCCCGACGTCTTGTGGATGATGTTCTTGTCGTAGTAGTAGCGCAGCCCCCGGCTCAGCTTCTCGTAGTTCATCTTGGGCTTGTTCTTCCTCCTGCCCCACCGCCTGGCCACCTGAGAGGAAAGCAGAGCGCCAAGAAAAGGGTTCATTCGAGTCGCGCCGGTGGAGCAACGCGGGTGTTTGAGATCATCTCTTGGAGCATCGTGTGCTTTGGATGTCCCGGCCTCAGGACTGGTGACCAACCCCACGACAGAATGTGCTCTGAGACAATTATCAGCAGCAGCTTCAGGACAAAGTGGCTGATAGCAAACATCTGGCTGAAAAGCGATGCCAGTTTGTAGGGGATGCTTAAGGAGACCAAATCTTAAGGAATTTCACTGGAAATCCCTTAAGGAATGTCTTCAGGGAAATCACTGAATATCCTGAGCTGGAAGGGTCCCACAAGAATCACCCAAGGTCCAACTCCCGGCCTTGCAGAGGACAACCTCAAAAACCACTCAATGTCCTGAGCTGGAAGGATCCCACAAGAATCACCAAATCCAACTCCTGGCCTTGCAGAGGACACCCCAAAAATCACTCAATATCCTGAGCTGGAAGGATACCACAGGGATCATCAAAGTTCAACGCCTGGCCTTACACAATCCCAAAAGTCTCTCAATGTCCTGAGCTGGAAGGATCCCTCAAGAATCACCAAAGTTCCAACTCCTGGCCTTGCAGAAGACAACCCTAAAGGTCACTCAATACNAGTAATTCCAACAGGAATTGCCACAGCTGTATAGGGCCACTGCCTGTCGGGAGAGAGAGGGCGGGGAGAAACCACAATTAATACGTCTGCAAGCTCTCACCACAGCCAGTGTGCGTGACCAGGCTCATATCACAGAACAGATCTTGTAATTACCCTGGTTTATCTTTTTGTTAAATCAGAAAGAAACCCAAGGTTTTATTCTAGAGCACAAATCTCCTCATAAACATGCTAACATTAAACCGAGTCAGATCTTCATGGAAACACGGGATTTGACTCATGTTATATCTTTCCCTCAGTCCCACCTCCCAACCAGCAGCATTTCCAGCTCCAGGGCTTGTCCTGCACCCCTTGGCTTGGCAAACATTCTAGAGGAAAAACCAATTCCAGCAAGGACTACAGGAGCAAGGCTTTATTGGGCAAGCCAACACCTGTGGACATTCCCAAATGTGGGAGATTTTGTCCAAGTTTCCCTCTTTTTCAAACAGATCCACAAGTGCGTTTGATTTTCACGTGGCCCTGACATGCCCTGTTCTTTCTGCGGGTGGATAACCCTACGAGATTTGGTTTAGTGTCATTTCAAAGCGAAGCTCTTCACGACCAGTGGTCTCCCTCCCCATGGCACACACTTACAGACAACGCTTGACGTGCCGTAAGAAGAGGAGTGACCATTTTGCTTCACGACTTACCAGTAAAGCCAGCCAGGATGGCTGCTGGTATAACTGGTTTCCCTTGCTCCACAGGATCGCTCCGTTCTTGAATGTAGTCTTTGAAAGACATTGTAGGTTTGCTCAGGCACAAGGACTGGCTACAGTCATCCTCAAAACTCTCGTAGGATGGCACGCGCTGTAGATCCACCAAGGAAGACTGGCTGTTCCAGGACTGCAGCATTGAATCCGAGCTCTCATAGCTCTCTGCGCCGCTGTCGCTGGATTCGTGTTCTCTCAGCTTACCTTTAAAAATAAAATAATTTAAAAAAAACCCCAAATAAATAAAATTGTCGGTTTGGTGTTTGTTTTTTTTTCCCCCTTCAATCCACCTCGCACGTGTAAATTACGTAAAGGAGGAAAAGGCATTGGGAATGTGGCCTTGGACCCGGGTTTGTCACGCAGATAATGACTCACCAGAATTATCCATCAGCAAGTTCAGGTTGCTTCTTGGGAAATCCTGATTTACTGCGCAGTAGTTCACACCGACAGCATCTGCCTGGGTTTTAGGGAACAATGAAAACTCTTGTTCTGGATTGAGGAGATTGGGCCCTGTGGAAGTCTGACAGACGTCAGTCAGGAGGCTGGGTTTGGGATAACTGAGGGCTTTAGGGTATCCAGGCATTTGCATTCCATAGGAGTTCTGATCTACGTTAACAGCTGAAAAAAAAGAAGAAAAAAGAAATGAAAGAATTAAGATTATTTTCCCTGCACACCCTTAAACAAACTAACGCACTAAATACACCAAATCAGATTCTGTAAATCTCCCTCTGTAACTTGCTGACCACAAACGTCTATTGTTTGTTCTCCAAGGCAACTACAGGGCTGCAGGAAAAAAAACAAAAGGGGAAGTTTGAGTGGTTTTGAGCAAGGCCCTCACCATTAAGTGGTGCAATCAGGTTGAGCTGAAGATTGGGGGTAGAATAAAATACAAGATCAATCAATCAGTCTGAGCGAGCCAGCACTGCATCCCACACACATCCAAAAGCTCCTATAACACTTCCACTGCCTTAAAAAAGCCTGAACGTAACTCTTGCTGCTTCCCAGTAATGGGAGTTTTTGCCTCTGTGTTCTGCAGATGGGAGTGGCCATTCTGCTCCACACATGGAGGTTTTGGCATACCAAGAGGAAATTTCATTTTCTCGGAGCCTTTGCTCTTCAAAAGATTTCTGATATAAATTAGATGACAATTAAACAATGCAAGGAAAGAAGGCTGCAGCAATTAAATGTTCTCCTCAAGCACAGTGACTATTCTGATGCTTGTTGTTTTTACACTGGAATCTGTGACCTCTTTCAGTGACTGCTAAGCAAGTAAAATGGCAATTTTTAATTAAAAAAAAAAAACCAACTTACTTAAGGAATTATTATTGACCCAGTGAGGAACAGATGTGAGATGAGAGTTCTCCACATACTGATCCTGTGTTTTCTCTTGGCTGTCTGGGGAGAGGAGAAGAAGAAAATCTGGGTTTACTGGTTTAAAGACCTGACCTGTGTGCCATGAAAAGCTTCCGAATCCTTTGAGTATTTGGGGGTCAACATTGACAAAAACTTTACTAAGACAATATTGCATGCTTTCTCTTGACAGAAACCACACCCCAGTACCCAAGCAACTTCCAACAGGCTTGAAAACCATCACAACAATTGAACCTTAAGAGAAAACTTATAAACAACAATAACTGAAGCGTGTTTGAAGGTCCAACTCTTGGCTAATTTGTTTTTTTTTAAATGAGATACTTACAGTGGTTTTATCACAAATCTAATTTATTTCAATGATTTTCCCCAATAAAACCTGACCACAATAGTGAATACAGAATTTCTGCAGCTATCTGCATCTATGCTTTGCATACCAAGGACTTATTAATAGTTCTGATAATATTTACCAAGTTTTACAGCTCATTTTGAGTTTCCATATGCAATAAAAGCCCTTCATAGTGAAACCAGGATTGAGATAGAGATCCATTTCAGTTAAAAGAGCCCTAAACCAAAAGCTCTTTCTGACTCTCTAATTACCTTTTATCATCTGCTCCAGGTGCTCCCACAGGATATCACCCACATAGTCAGGTGCCAGCTCCAGGAAACGCTCCTTGCCCAGGTTGCACAAGTCTTGGCCACTCATAAGAAACTGATGGAAGTTCACATTTGCCAAGCTGAACTCATTGGTAGCCCACGAAAGCCACTGGCAAACCTGCTGCTCAGTCCAGAGCCAGGGATCTGCAGGACAGAAAGGATCCAGCATTCAGAGATACAAACTCACAGCCTTTGCTAAATAATCTTCATTAGCGAGCAGTGACTTAAAAAAAATAATAAAATTGTCTACCCAAATTACTCAGTTCTGAGTGAATTCAGAATGGATGCATTCTTCAATTTAAAAACCCCTCTTTTCCCTCTGCATTCACTTAAGAGATGTTCTCATCTTGCTTGAGCCTCTCTCATGCTGCCAAAGCATGAGCTCTCCGTGAACCCATTTTTCATACCAGCAAGTCTGGGCTTTCCAAGACAAGCTGTGCCAGATTCACATAGGATCCATTCTTGTACTTCCTACTGACATCACCCTTCTCTCTTTTCAAAGGGCCGCTATTCAGCCTCCTCCTTAGCATTTTTAAAAAAAAAAAAAAAAAAAAAAAAAAAGCTTATAAATAGCAAACACTTACTATTTGGGATACCCAGCCGACACTGCTCCTTTGTGAAACCACTGAAAGTATCTTTCAAGGCCTGACTCATCACAGCCTTACTGCACGGGGTTAACAGGGGCAATTCACAGTTGTTGGACTCTGCAAGGAAGAAAAGGGGTCCACGGGGGGAAAAGAAGGTAAGTTTAATAAAGGAGTGACAAGTTTTGGCTGTTGGAACAATAAAAAGATGCTAGAAAGTTGGTATTTTAAAACCAGAGCCAAACAGCACAGATCCATTTCCTAAGATCTCTGCGCTATTTGTTTGATAAGATTGCATCACTAATTAGAGCTTTGCAGCTTTCCATGACACAGATCCTTACTTACTCTTAGCAGTTACATAAAGTGCCTTTGTTGCAAGGGAAACTTCACTATTATTTTTTTCTTTTAAAGGAAAGAGATTGCTTATTCCTGTTTTGGCACCTATAATGTGACCCCAGACTTCTTTATAACTCCAGAGAGTCTTCATTTAGTTTGAGAGCTGAACAACTGACAGGAGGGCTGTGCAGAGCCAGCCTGCACTATAGAACAGTCTCATTCAGACCTTCCCATGCATCCCTCCATCACCCAAGGACATGGTGCAATAGGTTTTTCCATCATCTGAACCAAGCAAATGTGACTGGCAACAACCTGGTACCCGGCAGGTAAATAATGCAACAAAACACCAAGCTGGCACCATTATATGCCAGTAAAAATCACTGATCTACTTATCTGATTAAACTTACAAATAGGTCTCATTTTAAGGATAAATTTGGCTTCTACTCAGCCTTTCATATTGGGCAGTTGTCACCAGAAGACACCTTATTTTATCACAGAATGTTTTGGGTTGGGAGGGACCTTAAAGATCACCCGGTGCCGCTCCTTGCCACGGGCAGGGACACCTTCCACTAGTCCAGGTTGCTCCAAACCCAATCCAAACAGGCCTTGGACATCCCCAGGAATGGGGGCACCCACAGCTTTTTAGAGGACCTGTCCCAGTGGCTCTGAAAGAACCCCTGAGCAGAAGAAAGCCAACCACACCGCCTGGTTGGCTCAGAGCAGGGAAACCTTTTGCTGATATTGTGTGTGTGCTTTGCAAACAACCTCCCCAGCTCCCAAACTGCATCCCTGAGCATCCGAGAGCCTCGGAGCTCACCCCCAGGCTGCTCTGCTGGGTTAGAGGCACGTCACACTGGCAGGGTATATCGAGGGGATGCACTTGGCAGATTTGAAGCTGAGCAGCTCTTCTTGCTCTCCCAGACTATCCACAGGCTCCACTCGACCCAGCCCCTGTTTAACTTCTTGTCTTTACCACACCCTTCCTAATATCTGCTAGGACTTGCTTTGCTGACCAGAGCAGGCGACTGATTAGAATCATATTAGAACAAAGGGCCTGCGGTTTTCTGAGGTTGGAGCGTTGGGGTTTGTTTTTCCCTTCCCTAAGGGGAGATAAAAGAGGCATCAGGTAGAATATCTACATTTTGGACAAGCTCTCTGATTCGTCAGGCATTCTAGGCAAGGATTTGCAGAGCCCTCTTGGTGGGCATTGTCCTCCACACACATACAAATAAAATCAAATCAAAAAATCTGTGTACAACCCCACCTTCTTTTTTAATAAATAAAATATACTGGGATTTAACACCAGAGGGTCAGAAAAGGAGCTTACATCTTACTTATGGTAAAGATGTTGCCAGTTTAAATACACATAAAACTTCTTTAAGATTTTTCAACTCTCAGCTCTGCTTTGACACCTACTAAGGCTTCTTCCACGGACAATCAGCCCACTGAGCTACTGAATCCCAGTTCTTATTCCCTTTCAGAACAGGGAACAGCAACTATCCACAAAGCACCTCCTATGGACAAAACACACAGGTCTGTGTGTACCAAACCACTTCTTTCTAGGGAAAACCATGTTGCACCTGTCAAAAGCACAGCCAGGAAATGTGAGTTAGACCTCACAAATCCCCGATCTGCCGACTGGACCGAGGAACAAAATGAATAGTTACCGTAAGAAGTCGAATCAAATCCTGTTGGCACTTCTTGAAGGGTTTGGTCTTCATTTAGCGAGAAAAAATATCCAGCAAAAAGAGAATTCGAGCTGTCAAAGGTGTCAAATGCTGGTTGGCGCTGCAAAGCAACAGAATAAACACCAAGAAAACCAACGTAAGCATTTTGCTCGAGAACTGTGAACTTCATTGCTAGGAAGTGTCTGGGCTGGGTTTCCTAGATTTGGAGATCAAGAGCAACCACTGTCTCGAAGCTGTGCCTTTGAAAGAGAACCACAATGAGGGCACAGCTTCTGGTACGTGAATAAAACCCAATGCTCAGCGTGAGGTGGGTGGATGTGCTGCAGGTTACAGTAAAGCCAAATAAGGATATTCTTGGTTTTCCTGGAATTGAGGCTCTTAACAATAGAGAATGCACATACGTGTGTCCGTGTACATATATATACACACACGTCTTTATTTCCAGGTGTATTTTAAAGAAATCCCCATTTCCGTAACCCTTTAAATTGACTGTCCATTTAATGACTACTTGATGGCAGAGGCAGGATCAGGAAATTATGGGGAAACAACTGCCAGTGCAAGACCTACAGTAGATTTATTAAAAAAAA
>VWZG01008389.1:363218-386772 GCA_013396735.1 Grallaria varia | reverse complement strand
CGCCTCACCTGGCCCCCCGAAATCCCGGCGCTCGCCCCCGCTCCTTTGCGCGTCCCTTCGCCGGCGGCGGCACCGGGAGAGTCCGATTGAAGAAAAAAAAGCAAGCCCGGACCGAGGAGCCGCTGCCGCTCTTCCCTCGGAGCCCAAATATCCTCGATGCGGCCGCGCCGGGCCAACAACAACAGCGGCGCTGATGCCAGCGGAGAGTGGGAGAAGAGGAGGAGGAGGAGGAGGAAAGAGGGGCGGGAGGAAGGCAGGCAGGCTGGCTGGCAGGCTGGAAGGCGGGCGCCCGGCGGTGCGTGGGCGCTGCCGGCCGAGCCGAGCCGAGCCGAGCCGAGCCGAGCCGAGCCGAGCCGAACCGAGGATGCTCCGGCGCTGCCGCTCCGCTCTGTGCCGCCCGAGCCGCCCTCGCCGCGGCTCTTCAGCGGGCGGGGGGAGGACGCGGACCCGCCTCCCTCCCTCCCTCCTTCCTTCCCTCCTTCCCTCCCTCCTTCGCTCCAAGCCCGGCCCCTCGGGTTGTTGTCGCCGGTACCGACGCGGCCCCGCAGCCGCCCGCCCGCTGCCGGCGCGGTGATGCTGAGCGCAGGGAGGGGAGGGGAAAAGAGGGGGAATAAAACGCCTCCAAACAAACAAACAAACAAACAAACAAACAAACAAACAAATTCCAAGCCCACCCTCCCCCTCGCCCTCAGCTTTTGTCTCGTGCGGAGAAGCGGATATTATTTTTTTTAATTTTTTTTTTTTCGTGAGATAATTCAACGCTGGCCGTTTTCCGTGCTTTGTTTTTAATTAGTGCCTCTCGGCGAGACGGGGATGAGATTAGGAGAATTAACCCCCGAAGAGCCGAATATCTGTTTAAATAATCCATCTGGGCGTTAAGAGGAGTTTCTTCCCATTAGGAGGAGTTTCTTCCCATTCCAATGTCTAATCTAATGTCTAATCGCATTTGGAACAACCTGGCCTAGTGGAGGGTTTCCCTGCCCAGGGCGAGGGTGTTGGAAGTGGATGATGTTCAAGATGCCCCTTCAACCCAAAGCATTCAGTGGTTCTATGATTTTATGAATGGGCTGCCCAGGGAGGTGGTGGAATGCCCATCCCCGGAGGTGTTTAAGGAGCACTCTGGGCTGGGCGATGAGGTGGTGATGGGTCAAAGTCTGGACTTGATCTCAGAGGTCTTTTCCAGCCTAAATGATCCTGTGATTCCCGTAAGTAAACCGTGACACTTGGTACTGTGGAACTTCAGGGATGATGTCATGTTGCACCTTCCACAATTATTTCGGGGAGTTCTTAATATAAACGGGATGCGATGTGAAAGCTTCAACCTGTGAATCTCAGATCTTGTGAAACAGAGTTGGCGTTCCTCACACCTTGGGAAAAAATGTGGTGGCCCTTGGAAAGCTGCAAGGAGCTCAATGACACAAAAATACGAAGCAACTTTCTGTTGCATTTATTTTGTCAAAGTGAGTTCACCCCAGGAGGCTGGAGAGACTTGGTGGACACGCAGGCCACGTGGGTGCCTTTTCTTAGGTTGGAGCCACCTGATTTTGCTGATTGTCTTGCCACGTTACTTACAACTGCCTCGTTAGACATGATATTAAACACTTGGGGTGTATTGAAACAAGGGGGTCCACGTGCACTTCCCAGCTCCCTGGCCTGGCTGTGCATTGGAGCCACAGTTTCTTCTTGCTTCCCCCTCGACCTCTCTGGCTTTTCAGTGAACATCAGGGGCCCAAATTGCACTTAGGGGGCTGTTCTTTAAGCCTGTGATTACCCCTGGCTTTATTTAAACTACCTCCCATTTCAAATTAGCACTTGTGTCGTGTGGTTGTAACTTTTCTGGTAAGAGGAGCCCACCAGCTGCTCAATTCCTCACCAGATTTCAACAGACCCTTTACTTTTCCCTTTACTTTTGATTTTGCCATTAAAATCCACAGTTTCTTTGCCCTTGGTGCTGCAGTTGTCAGGGCTCCCTCTTATATTTTCCAGCTATTTCTGGCTGCAGCAAAACTTGTTTCCCCTTGAGTAAGATTCTTTAGTATTTCTTTCAAACTCTTCAGCAAACTTTCTCCTTAGAAAAGTGGGATATATTTCATCCCTTAAGGTCAAATGTTACCGGGAAAATTGTGGCAGTCTACTTTGAGAGGCTTAAAGAAGTGTCTTGATTATGCCAATGACATTTCTTACTTCAGGAGAGTGCTGATCTAATAAGGCAACATCTGTTATCATCCTTAGGGAAACCATTAAAAACTGTATGTCAGCTGCATAGCAATTCTAATTATAACACTGACAAAAACAATTATGACACCCTTTATATAGGGGAAACATCTGTCAGAAAGATAAGATGAAAGGCTGGGAGTTATTTATTTCTTGCTAAATGAACATTCTGGGACCCAGAGCAAAATTATTAACCTGGCCATATTTTGCTCTATTGAAACGCCTTATTATTAGAGCAATTCTTGTGTAAGAGTACGTAATTTCATTAAATAATGCTTATCGTTAGTATACAAATAGGCTATTGCTCCATTTGAAGTGGTACACCCTTAGTGGGCTGGAGCACATGATGGATGAGGAGGGGCTGGGTTTCATTAGTTTGGAGGGAAAATAAAAAGCAGCCTAATGGGAAATCTCATTGCTGTTTTTCAGCTACTTAATGGGAGGGTAGGGCAAAGAAAGAGGCAGACCCTTCCAGAGGGGCACAGTGGCAGCAGGGGAAATGCCAATTTGATATTTGGAAATGAATGTTCCCAGTGAGAGCAAAAGCTTTGTCTGGGAGAGTCTCTGATCACGACTGGCCAAAGCCCAGCAGAAGGTCAGGACAGAGACCTGCAACTTTCCTCTCCAGCCTGAGTTACTCTGTAATTCTGTGATCTCCCTCCACTGCTCAGTTTCAAAACATCTTTAAGCTAGAGAGTCAAAGAAAAGATTACTTTGCTTTGGTTTTGGTTCGGTTTTAGGAATTGTCCATCCTTGCCCACAATTTCTTTAGCTCTTACCTGTGTTTTTATTCCTGCATCTGTTGGCACACTGTCAGCCAGAGACAAAAGGAGGAGTTTTGTATCCACTTCAGAATAATTATGGAATCAGCATCTATTTTCAGATTTCTCAGATTTTGTTGCTGTTGTTCTGTCGGATCTACTGGTGCTTTCTTTTTTTTTGGTTTTTTTTGTAGGAGGGCAAACTAGGTACTCAAGAGTGAAGTGGCCAGAAAGGGAAAAGGAAAGAAAAGGGATAACGAATAAAGAACCAAATGTTGCACAGTGCCCTTCTCTGTGGTGTTCCAGATAGATAAGACTTTTTTTCATCTCTTCTCGCTCATCAGTTTTTGTTTGAATGAGGACTCACCTTGCAAATAAGTGCTGAGGAGTTATTTCTGGTTTTTAACTGCTTTTCTCTGCAATAAGAAATAAGCCGAACAATTACTTTCTTGTGGCAAATTAAGGCAAGGAAACTGATTAGATTTAAGTATCTAAGTACATAGCATTTTGGCCTGAAAGCAGTGGATGGTTATTCTGATTTGGGCAGCTACGACGCTGAACTGTGGCTTCACTGGAGGCAAAGAGCAGCAGCTGATGGTCAGGGCAGGGCAGGGTGTCTGAGCATTAAGTTCTTACAGGGGACAACAAAGAGGGGGGGAATAAGACCCTAAAAATGTGGAGTTCTACAGCATGGAGAGGGAATGTGGAAGAGCTGCATTGCAGCTGGAGCAGCTATGACTTACTCCTCCAGAATTCCTCTTGCGCCACGGGGAGAGGACACACAGGAGTGAAAAGCCCTGTCGTGCTGTCAAAGGATGTGTCGCTCCCTCATCTGCATGTTGGCTCAGCTCCTCTGCCTGAGTATGTTTGGGGCGCACGTGTACCTTCCTCCTCCTCCTCCTCCTCTTCCTCCTCCTCCTCCAATCATAGAATCAACAGGGTTGGAAAAGACTTCCATGACCATCAGGTCGCAGCGATGCCTCCTGGTTCATTTGCATTCAGCAGCGCAAATAAACAGAGTCATCCTGAATTTGAAAGAAAGAAAGAAAGAAAGAAAGAAAAAAAAAAAAAGGCTGTCTATTTGTGCCCCCTGAAAGACAATTAACAATGAAGCTCCAGTAGCTGACCGGCTGTAAGTTCACAGCATAAAGGCTCTCAGGAAATAACATCTTTGAGAAATAAAAGCCCGGCTCTCTCTGGCTTGAAATAGCAACTTCAAACAAGACGCTATTATTGGGTTGGAACAAAGGATGAAACTCATTGACTCTGCCATTCAAACGCAAGGAAAACAAAATATTTATACAGGTTTGGGGATGAGGGGGTGGGTATCGAAAGGATTTTCACTCCGACTTGTATTCCTCACGGTTTAAAATAAAGTGCCGTCTGTTTTTCCCCACCAAAAGGTTCTCTCCACAGTGTTTGGTGCACGGAGTGTGACCAGGATCATTTCTGTGAGGGCATCTCAGTGAGTCACAAAGTGTAGTGAGTTATTTGTGTGTGTGTCATTACTCTGAGCACATGCAAACCAACAGCAGTAATTACTGCCGGAGAAAAAAAAAAATACTATGGCAAAGTTTAAGCGGTAACAGAAATTGCCACATTTTGCCTACAAAGGGCTACATTTCACCTTTGTAAAAGTAGAGGAAATCAGGTAAACTCCCAGCTCCATAAAGTATAAAAATCTGAAGTCCTCATGCATCAGGGTTTTTATTAATTGAGTGAAAATGTCACAAACACACCTCAAATAATGTTGCCAGAGAGCTGGAGAGATGCCAAACACATGAAGTTAGGATGATGCCTCATATGATTGAAAACCCCAAACCTTTACCTTTCATCCTAAAGCAGAAGATTAGTCACTAAACTAGCTAGTGCTTAAGAGATTGCTCATAACATTTTGGGTGTATTTAATTCATTTCATGCATTCTGAGGCATGAAATAAAAAGCACATGTCAATATTTTAAGGCCAAGTGTAGTCAGAAACAGCAGAGTTTAATAATTGCTTTTGGATGACTGCATTCAAAAAAGTATGTTTGAGCTTCCTTTAGCTACAGAGCTTTTTCTTTTATTCCCCGCATTCCATGTACTCCTGGTTTCATTGAAGGATCACTTTGTTTGTGCACAAGCTTGTGATTTTCCTGGTCAACTCACTAATCACTGCGATGTGCCCTTCAGCTCATCGAGGGCAGCAATTCACCGTGCTGGGTACGGTTCCCCTCTTCTCCCCCTGTCATCACCCAAAAATATGGGAGTTTTTCATCTGTAAAAGTTACAAGCTGGCACTTGGTAAGTTTTCACAGCTATTTAAAAGCTTCACTCCAGTCCTGGGTGTGTTGATCAAGGTGTTTGCAGTACAAAGAGGGAGAGCCCATGGCTTGTCACTGCTGCTCTTGTACTTCTCCAAGTGAGAGCCCTCCATGCGAGCTCTGGGTGTATTTTTGGAACGATGATTTGAGGTTGTTTTTTTTCATACTGACATAAACTCCTGTGTGTCAGTGCCTGAGCCTTGGCATGCTAGAGTTCGTTCATATTTTATTTATTTCTTTATTACCTTCATTAATATTCTCACCTTACTTCGTTCTCGTTCGCCCTGGAGCAGAGGGCACAGAGGGCAGAGCTCAGAGGGGTCAGCAGCTCCGATCTCTGCTCTGTGTGATGAGCAGGGCCAGGAGCCAGGCAGGGCTGGGGCTGTGCCAGGGCAGGGGCAGGGGCATCTCAGCCAAAGGCTCTGCCCCCAGAGGGTGGTGGGCACTGCCCAGGCTCCCCAGGGCAGTGGGCACGGCCCCGAGGCTGCCACAGCTCCAGGAGCCTTTGGACAAGGGGACAGGGACAATTATTAGGGTGTCCTGGGCAGGCCAGCATCTGGATTTTGATGATCTCTATAGATCATTTTCAGCTCAGGGTACTTTGTGATTCTAGGACTAACCCTTCAGCTCCCAGAGCAAATTCCCAGTTCCCGCTTTTGCCTCGTTGACTTGTTGTCCACTGTACAACCCAAGCGCTGAGCGGTGGCAGAACTTGTGGCACTGAAAGTGAGCACAGAGTCATATCTAATCCCCTGATTCTTTTTGGTGAGTAAACACTGTGAGGTCATCCAGGTACCCCTCTCCCTGCACGTTCAGTTCATCTACACATCCCTTACAAATAAAGAGCAGCAGTGAGTCTTACTGTGGTCACCGAATCTCTCTGCTTACACAATGTTTTGAAGCTCATTCAGAGCCTGCCGGGTGCTGCCTGTTGGGTCCTGAGGCAGCTGGGTTTTTCTAGCCTGGAGTAAAGGAGGCTCAGGGGAGACCTTATTGATCTCTAAAACCACCAAAAGGAGGGTGGAGCCCGGTGGGGATCCGGCTGTGCTTCCAGGGAACAGGGGATAGGGCAAGAGGAAACGGCTTCAAGCTGCGCCAGGGGAGGGACAGGTGGGACATCAGGAGGAATTTGTGCCTGGAAAGGGTGGCCAGGCCTTGGCAGGGGCTGCCCAGGGAGGTTTGGAGTGCCCAGCCCTGGAGATGTCCAAGGAATGACTGGCCATGGCACTCAGTGCTCTGGGCTGGGGGACACGGTGGGGATCGATTATCTTGGAGGTCTTTTCCAGCCTAAATGATTCTGTGGTTCTGTGATTCTAATGAAATGTGCATTTTTCAGTACTTAGAGTGGGGGAGGAGTCGCTGGCTTCTTTCCTGTCCTAAGGAAAAATTCTGGAGACCACTGCAGCTGGATCATTCACCCCACTCAGTGTCGAGGAGTGTCCAGAGCAAAAAAATCACCTATTTGAGTGACCTTGACTAAAATACTATATATGCAAGAACTGTATCCCATTTTATTCACCTGCTCTTCAGTTGGAAGACTGTTCAGGCCTTTCCGTCAAGGAATTCAACCCTAATCCCAGAGAAATAGGAAAAGGAAAGGCAATGCCAGCTTTATCAATAAGTGGATGTCCACCTGGTTGTGTTCACTGGTACATACCTTGGTAGACTTGGACAACTGCCTGTCTTTGAATCATAGACACCTTTTCTGTGAAGAATTAGTCAAACTGGCTGTCTTTTTGCTTTTACTTCCCCAGGGGCATGATGTCAAATTAGTCATTTTTACAGGAGAGGGAAGCTTTATAACAGCCCCAACATACGTTGTCTGGGACGCCAACAAGATAAATTCACTTTATACAAATACAAGCAGCAGTTGCTGTATCTACCCTGGTTGCTTTTTCTTTCTTTTATTTTTCTTTCTTTTCTAACAATGGAGCAGGTGCAATGCCTGTATCTGTTATCAGTATCTAATATGGTTTAAGCAAACAAGGATTTGCTCACGTTGTCTAGGTGTTGCACACACTCTCTTAGTCACCCCGCCTAGTGCTTATCAGAACGTGAAAAAAAAACAACATTTGAGATGAGTCATTAAGATTCATTAAAGAATATCTTTGTCATAACAGCAAATGAGGGAGCAGTATGGAAGGGTTGGGTGGGGGCATGTTTAATATTTGTGGAGAACACAGGACATATGCTGTGTGCCGGGGATCTTGGAGACCATACTGTTTCAGGGAGTATTATTAGCTGAGCAAAAAGTGAGGAAAAAAAGAGAAAACTCTGCGTTTGGAGTTGGAAATAATCAGCTTTTTGGGGAGGGGGGGGGAAACCTGGGTTTTATAGGGTGATATCCCATACCGGTGTCAAACTGGGACCAACCTTTAAGCCTCGCTTCACCCCACGAGCTGCTCTGTCAGTGGCACAATGCCCGGGGCACTGCGGCCCCCTTGCCTTGCTGGGGATGTTCCCAGGAAAATGGGCATTCCTGCAGGGTGGGACACGGCCACTGGCGTGGCTGACTGTCCCTGTCCTGCGTCACTGCCCAGCCCTGCACGAAGCCCTGATGCTGCAAACACTCTGCAGGCACTTTGATGGCACACAAGACTGAAAGTGTCACCTCTGCGATGACGCTGGCCAGCCAACACTCTCAGGGGGCCAGGCTGTGTCAGACTGGCATAAAACCAGGGGAAATCATTTTCTTAGCCCGTGAGAATCCGTGGTGCTTGGGCATCAGGAACAACAAAACAAAATCAGTTTAAAAAGTATTTTTTGAATAGTATTTTGGAGGAAAAAAACCCCCCAACTATCTAAAACCAAAGCCATGATTGATCAAGCCTTTGTATTCTTTTTGCTTTCAGGTTTTTGTGGTTTTTTGTTTTTTTTTTTTAATATTTTTAAAAACCTGACGTTACTTAAAATCGCTTCTTTTGCAAACTGCGGGTTTTGGTGGAGCTTTGGGCACATCAGGCAGTTCCTTTCCATGCAAATCTCCGTGCAGCTTTTCCCCCTGCAGCACGGATCCCCCTCTGTGGGCCAGATGTGCTTTTCTCCTCAGAGGGATGAGTGTTTCCATCGCTGAGGAGCTGGTCCTGCTGACAGCATCGGGATTTCTGGAGGCGTTGCTCACTCGCAGGTGTGAAGAGGATGCGCTCAGGCCTTGGGCAGATAAGCAGCCACAGTTCTTTGTTGTTCCTGTGCCCATTCCCAGGATCAGAAATCTTTTAATTAGAGGTGAAATAAATTGTCTACATTATTTCCTTCTTTCTTGTAGCGCAATCTTATCTTTTGCTCAAATTTGTTTTCTTAGCGAGGCCCGTTCGTAGAGAAAGCTGATGCTTGCCCAAAGGTCTGCAAAGGAAAATATATATTCTACTATAACCTTTACGCAGTTATTTATTTGCTTTTTATCTATATCACCCAGTGATTGCTGCTCACATCACAGCTCTGGCTCTGCCCGCGTATGGAGATTGGACTTTGGATGCAATAGAGTCTCAGGTGCTGCTCAGGAGAGCTCTGCTGATTCCCATTGGATTTCTTTCAGCAGGACCTGTGTTGCTCCTGCGTAAACCCGGCAGGAACCGCAGTTGTGCGGAGCACTTATCGCAGGGCAGCACACACTTTGGCCACCAGGAACAAACGGAGGGGACTGTAAAAGGTGGCCTTCCTTAAATGCCTCCTGTGCCTTCACAGAAACCTGGCATTTCTGGGAACCCGCAACAGGAGTGTGCCAGGGTTTAAGGTCGGCAGCCTTAAACACCATTTCCCTGCACTTGGACCCTCTGTCCCTTCCCAGTATTTCTGGAGTTTGCAGCCCTGCCCTGGGCTGGTTCAGATTTTGATGCAGCTCCCAAACACCGGCCACATGCAGGGCAGTGTTGTGAATCCAAGAATCCCAGAATCATTTAGGCTGGAAAAGATCTCCAAGATCATCGAGCCCACCCTGTGCCCGATGCCCACCTTGTCCCTGAGTGCCACGGCCAGTCCTGCCTTGGGCACCTCCAGGGCCGGGCACTCCAAACCTCCCTGGGCAGCCCCTGCCGATGCTTAACAATCCTTTCCATGAGGAAATTCCTCCTGATGTCCAACCTGACCCCCCTGGCTCCCCTCTCCCGTCAGGGAGTTGCAGAGCCAGAAGGTCCCCCCTGAGCCTCCTTTTCTCCAGGCTGAGCCCCCCCAGCTCCCTCAGCCCCTCCTGCTGCTCCAGCCCCTTCCCAGCTCCCTTCCCTTCCCTGCACATGCTCCAGCCCCTCTGTGTCCCTTCCCTGAGACCCCAGCACTGGACACAGCCCTGGAGGTCCCTCAGCAGTGCCAGCACAGGGGGACAGTCCCTGCTTTGGTCCTGCTGCCACATTACTTTTGATATGGGCCAAGATGCCACTTGCCTTCTTGCCCACCTGGGCACACCCTGGGCTGTCACCAGCACCCCCAGGTCCAAACCCTGTTCCAGGAGAACCCTTGGTGCCATGATCACTGCTCCATGAGGGTGCCATCCCAAAAGCACCCACCTCAGATAAACAGATGATGCTTCCCAAAAGGAACTCTTGGCCACAAGGACCAGCATTTGTGTAGCAGTAGTTTCCTACTAAAAAAAAAAAGAAAGAAAAGAAAAGAAAAGAAAAGAAAAGAAAAGAAAAGAAAAGAAAAGAAAAGAAAAGAAAAGAAAAGAAAAGAAAAGAAAAGAAAAGAAAAGAAAAGAAAAGAAAAGAAAAGAAAAGAAAAGAAAAGAAAAGAAAAGAAAAAGGTTGAAGATTGGTGGGAAAATGTTCCATACATCCTTAATTAATGCATTGGTTTCCCACATTGGGTACTTTGACATTAAAAGCTTCCCTCGCTTGCTTTAGGTCTCTGCATCCTGTGTCGTTACACGCTCCGGTGGAGAGTTTAGTTACCGAGAAAGACTTTAAACGGGCACACTTCACTCCATTTGCTGTTATCGAGGCTGTTGAAAACACCTAAAGAAATTCGGGTTTTCTAGGACATTTCCTTCTCCTACCCCTGCCTGGATAACCCTCCCCTTCCCTTGAAAGGAGCGTGTCCCTAAGGAAAAAGTTTGTTTACCAAGGGATTGTTACACGGGCTCACGATTTCTCTGCAAGGATGTGTTTTAGCTTGGATTTAACTTGAGGAAATGAGAGTCACGAAGTCACTCAGCCTTTTTTTTTCCCCCTCAGGCTTCCTGTTTCTCCCCCCCCCCAAACAACTTTTGAACCATTTGGTCAATTTGAACCCAAGCTGGGCAGGATCTCATGATCTGAGGGAAATAAAGATCTTGAACGCCTTGGAAATTAGAGGCAGCAGAGTAGATAAAAGACACCAGAGCTTGTGTCCCCACAGAGATAAAGGCAAGAAACATGGGCTTGGCTGTATCTTTTTTTTTTTCTCCCAAGGATCACACAAGAACTAAACGGCATTAACAAGAACCTTTGATGAGAGCTCCCATCTTAGTAGGCTTGAGATAAGAATTTGTGTGTTATTAGAGATGAGAAAAGCCACTCTAAGGCTCAGGTTATGGGGCACCAGCATCATTTATTCTCCCACCCCCAGGACCACTTGCTGCTTTGGTAAAGTGTAATATTGGCTTTGAGTCAGTGCTTTCTCACCACTCTTTAGGCTCTCTCTTAGCCAGGTTTTGTGGGAATATTCGGTGGGGTGTGAGAGGAGACCTGTTGCAGTGTTGCTGTTGCAGTGTTGCTGTTTCAGTGTTTCCAGAAGAGCAGAATTGCCAGGATGAGCCTTAAACCTGAGTAGTGGGGCCAGATGAGTCCCAGGCTTTACCAGGAGATGCCAAATGGACCCATCCCTGTCCAAATGAGATCAGCAATGACAGAAAGTCATGACTGTCTGAAGGCTGTTCCAATTTTATTAATTAGTGAGTCGGCAGTTTCATTTGGGAATCTATCTGGCAAATGGTCGCTGCTATTGATACTTAGGTTTGCCAACTCTTACCAGGAGCAAGAGAACAGGCGTGGAAAATGGACACCTATCCATCCCCAGGGAGTGAATCAGGTCTCCTATTTTATTTCAGGAAGATCATTAATGACTCCTTTCACTTTTTTAAATTTTCTTTCTTTTTTTTTTTTTTTTTTGTGTTTGTTTGTTTGTTTGTTTTAAAGGAGCATGAGGAACTCAGACTAGAAGTGTCAGCTTCCCAGTGGGAAGAGTATCTTCCATGCTGTTCTTCTTGCTGTGAAAATCTTCTGGATTTCGGTGCTGCCTCCCTAAATCCTATCAGTTTCCCATCTTTTCAGCGTTGGAGTGTGGATGGTAAATCATAAATCTATTGGTGGGGTAGGAAATACATTGATTTTTCTGATATTTGGGATACTAATCATGCAGGTGATGATCTGAAGTGTGTACTTAGCAGTGTTGACCTTGGGACCTGCCCATCTTTTGTCTCTTGGTTTCAAAAACTTAAATATATCCCAGTTATCTTTTTGACGTCTTTCGTAAACAGCAAATCCAAGAACAAAATTTGTAAAGCTCTTAACCCTAATCTTCCCTATAAGCTGCAAAGGTCAAATTACCAGTTGTGCTCCCTGTTTGTTTTCACCCTTTGGATCTCAATTTTCATGCTTGCTTTTGCTCCAGGGGACTCCTTGAGGCTCTCGGGTCAGGTTTTATACAAGGAAAACCATCCATTCCTTTCCCAAAGACCTGCCATCAAGTTTAAAGAGTGCGAGAGGAGCTTGTACTTTGCAACACATGAATGGCAGGTTTTGAGCCAAGGTTTCCAGAAGAAGTGAAGTCATTTGCACAGAACCCCAGCCTGCTCTCTTAACTCCATGATTTGAACGTGTTTTCCACACTGTCCAGAGGAAACCTGGTGGATAACCAGCTGCCTGGCATCTTTCAGGTGGAAGAAGCAGCAAAGTCCTTCTAGAGGGCCATGGGGGCTGCAGGAGCAGGGGAGGAGGCACCAAAGCAGGAATGTAGGAAGGACTAAGTCCCATGAGTCACGTCCCCGGGCGAGGGCTGGGAGCCTGTGGCTAACGTGATGTAAAGCCTCGAGGAAAAAAGGTGTCGAAGTGACAAACCACAAGGATGACTTTGGCAGCAGCATTTTCAGCACAGCTGGCATGGGGAAGGGTTGGAGATGGAAGAGGCGAGAGAGAAGGTCGGAACAGTTTGGTGGGAAGAGGAGCGTCCGTTCGGAGCATTACGTCTCCTGCTCTTTCTCCGGGGGATGATGGTTTAATGCCCAGCAGGAGCTGCACGAAGGCTGTTTTCCTGCATCTCTCCCTGGTGGATTCCTGATTCATTCCAGCTTCACGAGGTCTCTGTTTCGCCGAGGACTCCGAGGAGACCCCTCTCCTCTACTTGGTCACTCATTTTCAGTAGAGGTGGGAACGTAATACATTTGTGACCTCCTGGCTGCTGCCAAAGGGGGCTGCAGTTGCCCAGGGGGGCAGAATTTATTAAAGGAAAACAGTCAATCACCTGAAATATACTACCATCACTTATTTCCTTATAAAAATGAGATAAAAATGGCAAAATATCTGAATTAGCTCAATGGCATCTTTTAAATCTCAGTCCAGCACACCTTAATGAATTACAACACTGCATGTTTCAGTTAAAAATATGGTGTATTTAAATTTATTTTTCTTTTAGGTAAAAACATGCCAGAATTGGCTTCTGGTGAACCAAAAAATTTAAAAAAAAAGCTCTGAGAATTAACATATCATGCTGTTGGCCAATGTCTTGGTTCCCTTATTGGGACAACACACTGTTTCCACCCCAGGAATTACTTTTGCAAGGACGGTGGTGCCTCTGCAGAGCAGGTGGTTGAATAGACAGTTTGAATATTTGATAGCACACACTGAGGTGTTTGGATGAGCCGGTCATTTAAAAACAAAATCAATAGGCATGCATCTCTAGGGAATAGTAAACAAAGTTGGAGTCATTCCTAATTATTGGGATACAGCTTTGTCATCAGCTCCTTCTCTAGATACTATTATTTATAGAAATAATTATTATGCAGCATTTAAATTTGGGATGCGCACAGTTCTTTAATTGGGGGCTGAGCTTGCGTTTGGCGATCTGGATTCCTATCCTTACTCATCTGTCTATCATTTCTAAAGATTATATATCTGAAACGTGACCTGTACATAATTATAATTAATTAAGTCGCCAGCAGTATGCTGAAAAACTTGCATTTAAATCAGGGGTTGAATAATTAAAGCAATTAGCAGAACTGACTATTTGCAATATGGCTTCTTGAAAATGTGGAATAATTGCTAATCTTCTAGGCAGAGATGGACAGAACATCAGCCTGGTATTTAATTCTGTAAATATGAATTAGGTGAGGTGGTGCAAGTAAGGAATTCTTTTTTTTTTTACCCTGGTGTTCGAGTTTCCCGGGGTCACACGACCCACAGCCCAGCGGATTATTTCAGGGCATGGTAAGTTCAGGGTGAATCCTCGAGCTATTAAAACATTCCCCTCTCCCGCCTTTCATCATTTTCATTTATAATCCTTAATTTGTGCGGTCAGGACAGTGCCACTCAGGGAGTAACAGTCCCCTTTCCACGCCGTGCAAGCTGCAGCTCATCCGCCTGCCCTCTCCAAGCTTCCCTGAATGAGCTCCCTGTTGATTATTTACTTCAGGAGGGCGTGAGGGAACCCAACACCCACGCTTGGCAAACTCACCCCTCCGTCACCGCGCGCCTGCTCGCGCGCCACGTGTGGGTGAAATCCAGAGGAGGAGACCCAGCGTGGAGAAACCAGACCCAGCCTTCCCAGCTTGGGATGGGGCTGGCAAGGGCTCGCTCAGCCCCAGCCCAGCCTGGTGGAATTCTGCTTCCAGGCAGATGGCCTAGATAGGGACGTCTACTTGGAAGAGCTGGGTGCTCACGGCTCCACCTGGGGAAAGGCGGGTGGGTGACTCAGAGCAGCGTCGTCGGAATGGGAAGGTGTCCAAGGAAGCCAGCCTGGAGAGGCAGAGCCTGCCCCCAGCCTGGCTGGGCAGCGGGTGGATGTCTTACTCAACGCTGTCATCAGGTGGTGATGGATGATCCTATCGGCGTCTTGCCCAACTTGGGTTGCCGAAGACAAAATGTGTCATGATACCAAGGAGTATCAATGGGGCGCCCTGCGGAGAAAGGGCTGGGGAATTCCAAGGACTGTGCCGGCACCAGCCCCTCCTCTCACGGGCCCAGCCCATGGGTGGAGGGGGGTCTCCATGGGCTGGGGTTTTGGAGGTGGGCTGTAGGTCCTCATGGAGGATGGGCAGCCGTGGAACGCATGCCCCAGCTCATGCTGCCTTTGGTGCTCCTCGTCTGTCTCTCTGTAGCTGAGCTGTAATTTGGATTAATGAACTTGGGTGCGATGTGTGGCACCCACACTGCGTGGCAGGTGAGCTCGCCGTAAAGCAATGCTGGTTCTACACACATCTTGTTGTCTTTCTAATGACCTGTTGTGTTTGTGGTACTGGGGGATCATTGCACAACACAGGCCGGTTCAACTATTTAATTGAGAGCTCAGTTAAACAATTTATTGCAAGAGCTCAGCTTTTGTGCTTACACCCCGAGAAAGTTAAAGAGAATATTGCCAAATTTTGCTCTCAGGAACACACACGCATTTTCCAGAACTTGGATAATTGCTTTCTATGTTTTTCCTGTGTGTCACAAATAATTCTTTGAGCGATCTTAAAACACTCATTTGCCACGCGGTGTTTGGGGTTTTTTTTTGGTCCTCAAATCCTATTTGAATGAAGCACTTGGGTGGAATTTTTCCATGCTTGGCATTGGGCATAGGAACAAGGCAGAACTGGTGGGAGCTTGCTGGGACCCTGAGCCCACCTCCCTGCCCCAGGGCTTTGCCAAAGCAGGTTTTGTGCCTTTAAAGCAAACAGAGTGACTCAATGTCCTGTATGTGACAGGGACAGCTCCAAACAAGTCTGGAGGTATTTTTAGAAGTTGATAAAATGACACTATATAAAACACCAATCAGGCAGCTCGAAAGAGGAAATAAGAGTGGAGAGACTTTGGGGAAAACATTACTGTATTTTTAATTATCAGTCCTTTTGATGTTGTCAGCCCGTACCTTAAGCAATGGGAATAATTGTTTAACTTCCTTCCTATTTAATGTGGTCATTTTATGGCTTAGAGGCACGGCTTTTGCTCCTACATTACCATTTACAGCTGTGGCCAACCCACGGGGAGGGTGTTTTGGGCAGCATGTGGGAACATCCTGCCTGGAAGGGGCAGCAGGATCCCTGCCTGGAATGGGCAGCAGGATCCCTGCCTGGAACGGGCAGCAGGATCCCTCCCTGCTTGGGGCCTGCCATGGGCACCTCCCCTCCATCCCCTCCTCCTCCTCCTCCCTGAGCCAGGGCAGGGACAGGTTGGACATGAGGAGGAATTTCTGCTTGGAAAGGGTGGCCAAGCCTTGGAAGGGGCTGCCCAGGGAGGTTTGGAGTGCCCAGCCCTGGAGGTGCCCAAGGCAGGACTGGCCGTGGCACTCAGTGACAAGGTGGCCATAGGGCACAGGGTGGACTCGATGATCTTGGAGATCTTTTCCAACCTCAGTGATTCTGGGATTATTTGATCCCTATTTTACAGGTCCACATGTCTCTGAAAATCAACTCCTTGCTCTTTTGCTCAGCGTTTCTTGCGAAGCGCTGCCCACTTGTGCCTCTCTGCTGCTCTCCTGTTCCTTTCATGAAGAAGGTGGTACTCGTTAGTAACAATTACTGCAGCAAAGACCCACTTCATGAAGTTGGACACCACTTTCTCCATCATTAGAGGCAGGAGCTGGGAACAGGAACGGTGCTGTGGGGCAGCAATGCCCACGCTCACTGGTTTGGCAGAGCATTGTGACCCTGTCTGGGCTGTAAGACACTCTGTTTTTCACTGGAAACGTGTGTCCACTTCACGGAATCCACTGAAATTTCACCTTCCTGGGGCTGACATATTCCCATAGGTGGAATTGACGCTCAAAAAAATCCACATGCTGAGCTGGAGAGGGAGGCTGAGCCCTCTGATCCTCCCTGGGCTCCCAAGGGAGTGGGAGGGTCTCTTTGGGAAGAGGTTTACAGGTGCATCCCAGGGGTTGATAGCTGAGCTGGGAGAGGGTCACCTTCCTCAAAAAGAAAGGCTAGCAGGGAGCGAGTCAGGCTTTGTGGAAATAAATAATTTCAGTGCAAATGGGAATGAGATCTCTGGGCGTGCTAAAATCTATAGGAAGGCGCAGGTCTGAATGACAGCAAGAGTTGCTCATGTTCTACATGGAATACTCACTGTCCTCACTGAATTTAGCCAGTCTGCCCCAGTTGAAGGTGTGGATGGAGCCTGAATTTATTGTCCTGGTTTTTTTCACTTCCAGTTGAATAGACCTGGTGGCCCAGGGCAGGACACGCTCAGCTCTTCAGATAAAGGTATCTTGGGTCAGTGTTAGCTCAGGTTTTTTGTCACGTTGCTTCCACTCACGAAGAAAAGCAAAGAGTTAATATTCCTTCAGCTGAAACTTTTGCTTCTTCACGAGTTAAACTCGCTGAGAAGACCAGCAAAAACATGAAGCTGTTCACAGCATGCTCTCTGTTCAGTGTGACAGCTTGCAGGTCAGCATGGGGAGATTCCCAGCGTGCCGTGGATGGGCTCCTTAGGATTTCTCCATCACAGGGTGGAAAAAAGCTCGGATGAATCCAGCAGTTTGGTTTTCCTTGCCACCGAGCCCAGAAGGAAGGTTCTGACTCCATGGAATGCTCAGTCAAGGAGATTCACACTCATCCCCAGAGCTCTGGGGAGCCTCTGCAGAAAGGATAACACTGGAAGGATGATGTTCCTGTGCATGCAGCTCCCTCAGAGAGGGAATTCAACTCCTGGAAGAAATCTGGAGATCAGTGGCCTGCAGGAGAGCTCTGAGAAGTTGCCTGGATAAAGCTTCCCTTGTCCACACATCCCATCCTGAGAAAACAGAGATATTCTGGGATTACAGGACCCACGGCCACGTGTGTCCAGCACTGAGCAAAGATCCCCTGTATGGCAGGAGAATTTCCAGGGAACAAAGTGGTCAGTTTTACAGACCCTCTGAGTTCTTTGAGGAGTCTAAAGGGGCTGCAGAGGGGACAGAAAGTGGAGTCTTTGTCCTAATTTGAAGGAATCATCCTTAAACTAGGACAGATCCAGCACCCACTGCAGCTGCCTCAATGCCCCTCCACGTGGGGACAGCGTAGACTGGGAATGACACACGATGGAGAAGGTTGTTTGGAGAGAGGGACTTGCTCATTTCTTGTGGCTTTCCCTTTTCCCAGTGAAGGACATCTGCCACAGGAGAACAGTAACCCCTGAAGAATTCCTCCTCATGCCAATGAAGTCCAGCCCAAGCACTCCCATCTCTGTATTTGTAAACATTCTTAGCATCTCTCTTCTTTGGGATCCATCCAAAACTGTGCTGGACCCCAGTGCTGTGATTTTCATCACACTTTTTTTTGGTTTTGCTGTGTTTCACTTGTTTTGTTTGTCATCAAAGAACTTCCAATGGGACAATTTTATTTTTTTTTTTTTGTTATCATAGCTGGTGAATATTGTGTTGGGGGGGGAATAAAAGTTGAAGTGGGAATTTTCTAATCAAAGTCACTGTTCTTTGTTGCTTGTGAGCTGGAAGAAGACAACACAGATGGATGAGTCAGTGTAAGTAGTGTCTGATGCTCTTGAAAGACTCCGTATATAAACATCTGAGTGATCTGACGAAAGTTTCTATGTGTATTGATGATAAATGGATTTTTTAAATACTAATTAAAAGCCTGAAAAATCTTTGGAGACCCTCTTTTAGTGCTAAAGTGCGAGTGGAACACGTCTTTCAGATCCTCCGCATGAGTCGAGGCAGAGGTTTTAGCATGTTTGGTTGGGGTTTTTTTTGTTTTGTTTTGTTTTTTCCTTCCCTTTTTCTAAATTGGAAGCAATTTTAAAGCCGTGTGTAAGCGCTCATTCATGCTTAGCTACGTGTAACTGGATTTAGAACAGTAATCCTGGCAATGGTTTTGCTTTCCCTCTAAAATGTGTATTTTCCATGAAGCAATGTAGCTAATGAGTGTTGCTATTTGTAAGGAAGCCTGGGGGTTTTTTTTTTGGTTTTTTGGTTTTTTTTCCTTCCAGGTTGCCAATGAATCACTCCAGGCTGTGACCTTATCTGATCTTGCAGGCTCGACGGGGTTGGGACTAATCAATAATTGGTGAGGTTTCATCATGGAGGAGGCCGTGGGTGCCGCCGGAAGCAGTTTGGTGATTAAGTAGTTGACGCTCTTTTCTTTCAACCATTAATGAAACTCCGTCCCACCGAAGCCCTGGTAGGACCCTGCAGCCTTTTGGATGGCATGGAAAACAGCCCTTCACTGCTCGAGCCTCGCCACTAGTTCCTATTTCATGGGGTTTTCTATGTGTGAGAGTGGGGCTATTCATCCAGGCAGTCATGGCCATATCCCAGTTTTAACAATCATTTTCCGCCCGGTTTCCATTCAGGCTGTTGTTCTTCTTTATTCCCTCACCCAAGGTGTT
The DNA here is from genome assembly GCA_013396735.1 of Grallaria varia. NCBI lineage: Eukaryota > Metazoa > Chordata > Aves > Passeriformes > Formicariidae > Grallaria > Grallaria varia. The sequence goes on along the minus strand of VWZG01008389.1, from coordinate 368,007 downwards.
AAAACTGCTGGGGCTGATTGCTGGGAACGCTGCCTGGGCTCGAGCTGTGGGTTCGATCCTGTTGCCTCTCAAGTTCATCGAGTGTTTGCTGAGCCTCTGGAAGGGCTCGCTCTGTGAGCCGCTGATAACGCCCTGTGGAAACATCTGCACACGGCTGAGCTTCTGCAGCTTCCTGGGCTGGAAGGGCTTTGGCCACTGAGGTGCGTGGATGTCGCCTGAGCTGCGTTTGATGTTCAGGTCACAGACAAAACCCGGGGCTTTTTTTTTTTTTACTGTCCTCTGACAACCTCTGGGAATTATGAGTGTTGGCGTTGAAGCGCTCTGTCAAACGCACAGGGGATGTCTGCAATGTCTGCATGCCTTTCTTGTTTGTTTGTTTTCCAAATGTGTAAAGACTGGCCTGGAAAGCTCCTGGGGTTGGTTGTCTGTCCGGGGCATTCCCTGAATTCTCCTCCAATTCCCTGCTCCTGCTGGACAAACAAGGGAGGTTTAGCTGATCCCCTGCCCCATCTCCCCACTCCTATGTCAGTGCTGCCCCTCCAGGAGCACAGAGAGCATCCAGGGCATTTCTCTGAGCTAACAGAGAATTGGGAGTCGGAAGGGGGAAAAGGCTTGATATTCCGGGTGTTTCTGGGAATCAGTTCCCAATCAGGAATATCTGGTGCCGAAGTGAGCACTGGGTTTTGGAAAGATCAGTGTCTCCCTCTCCCCTCAGGTAAACGAGTCAGGTTAAAAACCATCATTTCTGTGCATCACAGGAGAGGCCAGTCCCAGTTGCCACTCCTCATTTCCCAGTTGCCACTCCTTGTTTCCCAGTTCCCACTCCTCGTTTCCCAGTTGCCACTCCTCGTTTCCCAGTTCCCACTCCTCGTTTCCCAGTTCAGCTTCTGCTTTTGCCCGGGCTGCTTCTTTGCAGTATGAACATTCAAAAGGGTGAGAGGAGAGACTGGTTTCCGTGAGCTGGAGCTGCTCAGGCAAAGCCAGAATAAAACCAGAACAAAACCAGAACAACGCAAACTTACCAGAATGAGGGTTGCTCCAAGCTGATGTGAGAGGGTGAGAAACAGAGTCCCAAGCCCAAATGGGGTTTTGAATAAGAGTTTATTATATGGTAAAAGCCAAACAGCGCTGGGTGCGGGGGGGCCTCTGCTCTGCCAAAACCACACACAGATGCAGGGTATGTTAGGTGTTTATAGAGTTAATTCATACATATTCATTACATCATATGAATATACAGGTTACATCATTATTTCAAGAATTCAACAGATGTTTACCTAGACTGATCTGTTATCTATACAACAGGGTATAAATTCTCATATTTCCCCACAAGAAAGTGTGAAATTCCTGTTGGCTAAGCTTCGTTCAGCTGTAACTCATGTACCAGATAAGGTGAGATAGTCTGTTTTAAGTTCTATAAGGGGCAATTAAGTTTTAGAATCTTTTTCTCCCTTCCTGAGGTCGCACTGGCCTCCTTCATTCTCATTTCGGCACGAATCACTAGTTCTCATTTATCAGAGAGGTTCTGATTTTCGTGGGGAAAGCAAGAATCCCAAACCCCTGGCTGAAGCCTGGGCTGTGGATGCACGCCTTCTCCAGGCTGCAGCCCTGCCAAGTGGAGCTTTATCACTGCTTTCCCCATCCAAAATTACCCCTGCTTGCAACTCCTGGTGGACCTGTTCCTTGGGCAGGGCTGGGTGATGGGAGGACCAAAACCTGTTTTAGTCAAAAAGAGCAGCTCGCCTTGCACCACACGGAGAAGGTCTTTGCTAACTGGATTCATGAAGTCCTCAAGGAAGGTCTGCCTGGCTCTCCAGGAGCTTTGACATGTTTCACGGTGAGTTCAGTGACCTGACACTTCTGTGCCTCAGCTTTCCTTGCAGATAAACTCCAAAAGGCAGGTTGAAGCTGTGCCAGGGGAGGGTTAGGTGGGATATCAGGAAGAGGTTCTTCCCTCAGAGGGTGGTGGGCACTGAACAGGCTCTCCAGGGCAATGGGCACGGCCCCGAGGCTGCCAGAGCTCCAGGAGTGCTTGGACAACACTTTCAGGCACATGGTGGGATTTTGGGGTGTCCCGTGCAGCACCAGGAGTTGGACTTGGATGATTCTTGTGGGCGCCCTCCAACTCAGGATATTCCATGATTCTCTGATCCACACACCCTGTCCAGCCCCTTGCTGGCTGTGCTGGGTGGATTTACACCCTGAGCATCCCTGTGCCTCAGCCTCCCAAACACCTCCCCACAGGGTCATCCTGTTGGGCCTGTTGGGGCACATGTTGTTTTTGTGGGGTATTGTCACCTGGAGGGGCCCAGTGGAGATGTTTGTGCCCTGTGTCCTGTGTAAACGTAATGGGGACAAGCAGAGCCTGCCCAGGAAAGCTGCAAATAATGAATCCAGAGAAAGGCCATGGCTTGTGTTGTGTCCAGATGGGAAACTGAGGCAGAGAGGCTGAGAAACTTGTCTGTCTGTCTGTTCGAGCTGAGGAATGAGCCTGGATCTCCTTCCAGTGCCCCTACAGGAGCCCTCCATCAGAGCTACCCAGGCTTTATAAAGGAGCATCTCCCTGCACTGCTCCCTGGTGCTCAGGACCAGTTATTTCCTGGTCCAAAATCCTCTGTAGTTTGAAGTCAGGGCTTTATTTTTAGATCGACACCACCTCAGCCATAATTACATTTGTACCAAGGGGGTATGTGGTAACACTCATGGGGCCTCTGACTAGTCCTGCAGTGTAAGAACTAATTTGCAGGGTTGGAAAAGGTGGAACGGCAGGCGTTTCGCAGGAGCGTGTCATTGAGGTTTCACCTGCCCCAGAAAGCCGCCAAAAGGTGATGTCCCAAGAGAAGAGAACAGCAATAGTGGGCACGGAAGGAGTGGTGGCTCAGGGTCCTTCTGCGCCCTCCTGTTTCAGAAGGGATCCTCCAGCGCTGACCATATCTGAGCCCTAAGTCATGACAGGGAGCCCGTTTTTTTAAGGCTGCTTTATTAGAGAGTCAGAAGCACTTGTGGGATTGGTGTGGGAGGACAAAATTGTTTTCTGATGAGGAATTGAGTCGAAGTCTGCTGGCGTCTCATGCAGTGGCTGTTTGTGTGTAAACTTGAAACCAAACCAAGCGAAGGGAGCGAAACCAGCCGGGGCCCAAAAATGTCATCTGGCAGCGAGGAGCTCTGCACATACCACATTAGGAGAGCCTAATGAACCAGCTGGCTGCTGTTCCTGCTGCAGGGACTGCTCGCCAGACGTTCCAAAGGTGGCCAGAAAGCTTTTCTAAGCTCACGTGCTTAAGCTCCGATGGTCACTGCTACTCGTTTTGGGATCACTGGCAAGCATGGAGGGTGCTTCTGTTCAGCTGGGGGGAAAGAAGGCAGGGAAAACAGCACAAAATCAATAAGGCAGGGAAAACAAATCAATAGTTTTGGCATCCTTTCTCCCATGGGGCCACAGCGGAGACCTGATTTCAGCTCCATCCGGAGTCAGCTGCAAGGCTTCTGGTGGTTTTCAGCGCGACTAGGGGGTGAAACCAAAACGTAATGACAAGTCCCAAAGGCTGTACCAAGGACTGGTGCACTGTCCCTGATAAAACAGCTGTGGTGGCTTTAGAGGTTCTTGCCTCTTCCAGGCATTTCCCTCCTCCTCTTCTGGCGGAGGTTCCTGCTCCCAGAATGGTGCTGGCAGGCGGTGATGTGGGATGATGCTCTGCTTCACACCCTTCACACGACCCTTTTTTTCCCTGGTAAACGAGCCCGGTTGGAGTGGTGGGCTGTGAACCAAGAGCAGGTAAGCCACTGACACACACACAGAGGCACAGAGCTCCTGGCACCTCCACTGCAAGGTGCCCACCTCCAGCAGAAGGGCGCGCCAGGCAGATGGGGCGATAAGAAACCCGCAGCAGCCGGGTTTGCCAGAGCCTGTCGTTGCCCACGGTGCCCTCTGTTGAAAGCAGTTGGGCCCCTTTCACATCTCCATCCTGGGTTCCACTTAAAAATCACCCCCGAGACACAATGGACGGAGCCTGTTGCTCGGGAAGTGTTTCTTTTTATACATTAACACACGAGGGGGAGGCTCTGCCGCTGCGGTGGCAGCAATATCCTGACCCGCTCCCTATGCTGATGGGCAGAGGAAGTTTTGTTCTGAATATAGCAAATTTCACCCCAGAAAATTAACCCTTGGAGGCCCAGGAGGAACCACTGCCTGTGAAAAGATCTCAAGTGCCACGGGGAAGGAGGAGTTTTAAAAGGCACCCTTGGCAGATCATCATTAAACCAAGTCTTAGGCAACTTCGGACTCGGAGGGATCAGTGTTTGCATATCTGTGGTTTCAGTGACCTTGATGGAGCTGTTTCCCAGTAGAAGTAAAATCAGAAGTGGAACTTGCTGTTGCAAGCAAATGTGTCTTCAGGCAGATCAGTGATGTCATGGCTCCTGTAGCTCTGCCTCCTTTAATGTCTTTTTTTTTCTTTTCCCCTTGATGCTAAAGTACCTTAGGGGTTCTTCAGATGAAGAACTCACAGCTCTTGGCATCCTGCCCCACGACATTTACCTGGAGCTCTTGCAAGCTTCTGTGACGTTGGATTTACTCTTGAGTGTGTAATTGATCTTACCCAGTCTTAAATATATTCATTATATCAATCATTCTGGTTCTTTTTCAACACTGGTATGTGCCTATCTTGTGAGGTCTATGCAATATATTTTTCCACATATTTTCTTTAGTTGCATGGACCATCACTAGGGGTTATTATTATTATTTTTTTGTCGTCACAAAGTGTGAGGATCAGAACAACCCAGGGCAAAGAAG
>VWZG01008389.1:346573-363194 GCA_013396735.1 Grallaria varia | reverse complement strand
AAAAAAAGAAAAAAAAAGAGAGGAAAAATATTAAGGCAGAACTGCAGGCTGTGTTGTCTTTGTGAACTTAGCACACTGAGTAGGTTTTCATGCATTTCTTTTTCTTCTGGAGATGCTGTTACCAGATGGCTGATTTACAAGTCAAAAAAATTAAAGCATCCAGTAGTTCAGCCTTACTTCAAGAAGCCTTCATGGATCATGCTAATGTGGCCCAGGGAAATTCACTCCAGATGAGCGAGGGTGGGATGGAGGCACTGGGGGATCTGTCTTGGGGCTCATTTATTAACTCTGCCCTGGGTCCCATCCCAGTGGCAGGGATTCCTGCATGGAATGGAAAACCGGAATTTACCCACCGAGGTGGGTGGAATGTATAGCAGGCTACCCTATAGAAAACTACAATCCACACTGCCCGTGGCTCGGGGTGGGTGCATTTATAGGAAGAAGGGATTTTCCTCCGCTTGCCTCCAGGAATTTGAGACATGGTTTCATTTTTCTTATAGCCAGGCACATTCAGTAAATAACAGACACATCACAACTAAAGTAATACCTCATCAAATACTGTGAAAAGGATGAAGACGTTTAGATGACACATAAATATACTGAATTTTCAGCCACGGTATACAGTGAAGTGCTTTCCATGGAAAATCAAGGCTTTCAAAGCAATTCATTTAGCATTTCCATTTTAACACTTCCTCAAAATCAATTGCAGCAGAGAACATAAAGCTCACTGTGCTACTTCAAACTGAGACACAAAATAGTCAAGGACTTCTGCTATGAGGCAACAAAATCCCTCCAGGATGGAAAAGCAGCCTCTTTGTCCTGGGGCTGATGACACGGCTAAAGGACGCTTTTCCAGTTTGCTGTCAAAGAAAGGGAATGTCTTTATTGCGGATTTAAACGCCGTGTAATTATATAAAGTTTTCCTTTGGGTTGATGTTTTCCCCTCCCAAGTTATTTTAGTGTGGATAAAAGCAGCCCCTGCACAAAATAAAACGTGGGCAGTTGAGCAGACGCCGGTCCTGGGCTCAAGCCCGTGGTGTGCCAAGGCTGGTGAGGGGGTTTATCCTGGGGGGGGTCTCTGCAGGAATTTGGGTCACATTTTTACAGGGGCATTATCTCAGCACACAGGGTGGCTGAAGGGAGCCACCACTGATCGTAGAATCACAGAATTATTTGGGTTGGAAGGGATCTCAAAGATCACCCAATTCCACCCACCGCCATGGGCAGGGACACCTCCCACCAGCCCAGGTTGCTCCAAGCCCAGTCCAACCTGGCCTTGGGCACTTCCAGGGATCCAGGGGCAGCCACAACACTTTAGCTGAGATTGGTTTAAAAGGTACTAAATGCAAGTGAAGATCTTCATATCTAAGTGGGCCTCAACCAAAAGGCACCACTCAGGCTCTGCATTCTGCAGAAAGGACAATCCCTGGGTGTTTCTTTGTGAACTACTTATTTTTGTTTCATTTATTAAGGGCTTCACTGGAATTCCCTTTATAATCAGGTTTTAGGGGAATAATGGTACTGAGAAAAAAAAACCAAAATAAGCAGTTTCCCGTCCTGTCCTTTCCAAATAAAAATTAAAAATAAAGTCCACCGATAACAGTTTGTTCTTTGGTAAGGGGCTAATGGGATACAGAACTTGGCATGCTGGAACAGCAACTGGAATGAAGATAGTATCATAAAAATCACTAAGTCTTGACTTCATTAAAACCTATTTAATGGGATCAACATTTTTTTCCTGGCCAACATTTCTAAAGTTATGTAATAAACTCTGCGTGCCTTATCCTCCAGGGTTATTTCCACACTCTATTAACAGGCTATAGCAAGTCTTTTTTTTTTTTAAATATGCAGCATGGAATGGTGCGTACCTGGGACCAGAAAGGAACAGAAAGTTCTTTGAGAGATTGTATGTACATATGTCTGTAGGCTGCATGAGCTTGCCTAAACAATTCACACCATTATCAAGAGGATCTTGGCAAAAACAAGAGAAAAAAGGAGATGCAGGGAGTTACATAACAAGCACAGATCTCTTTCTTTTTTAAGCAATGGCTGCCTCCACTTAACAAATGATATTTGAAACATTCCCTAAAAACTGCTAACCCGATCAATTCCCACGGCCTCTTGGGGAATGGACTCGATTACACGTGGGATGGTGAAACATTGGCTTCAGTTTTTCCAATGTTCTGGGTAATTCCAGATATTTGCATTCCTGGAGATTTCAGAATTTAATATTTTTAAACATTTAGTTGTAAAAGGTAGATACGGAAGGCACTAAGTTAGGAAGAAAAGTGGAAGGATAAATACTATAAATAGTATTTTATAAATAGTACTTTTTTTCCTCAGGCTGAGACACGTCTGACTGTAACTTTAGGGAGCAATCCACCTAGAAATCCCCCCAAACATCTACTGATCATGCCCATATCCTGTATTTCTGGGTGTGTGTGGATATTTCAGAATATTGGAGCTGGTCAGATGATCAGACCTGTTCGCAGGGTGGGTGGGTGGGTGGAGGTGGGGGTGCCACTCTTCCAGCCTGGCCATCCTCCCCACAAAAGCTGTACTCACTTTAGGAAGATTTAGCCACTGTCTTCTTTACCCTCAGATGCAACAAACCCAAGACCCTCGGTAAAATTATCTAAATGGAAAGAAATTGCCTAAATGCCTCCAGGAATTTTTCACTGGTGGGTGTTTATGACTCAAATTCCTGGGTGACTGAAGGTTTTGACCTGAGTGTTTAATGCCTTGCAGAAGACAAGCCCCCAAATGCAGCAAGTTGTGGGTCCCGTCCCCAGGCAGGGGACAAGGAGGGGACAAGCACATCCTCGTGTTTCCTCCAGTGCATCCTCCCCACTCCTGGCAGGCACTGCACGGGGACTTCCTGGCCCAGAGGCCGTATTTGTGTTTCTGTGTTTAACAGCTCACCGTGGACCTTTCTTCTACGAGTTGGACTCGACTCTCCAGTTATATTTTTTGGCTTCCGTAACATCCGATGGTAATAAATCCCAGAGTGTAGCTGTGTGCTTTGTGAAGAAGTGTGTGTGTGTGTGTGTGTGCCTGTGTGTGTGTGTGTGTGTGTTTTTATACCTATTTCCTCTTCTCCCCACATCTTGCAGTGTGAGAAACAGAGAAGGAACATCTCGTGTCTGCCTCCCCCCCATCGGTCATGCTCTCCCACTCCGGCTCCCTGTGTCACCTCTTGTGCAAGCCAAGGGCTTCCCATCTCCTGATAGCTGTTTTTTTACCCAATTTGCATGAAATATGAACTTCTCCAGTTGTCCTCTTACAAAATCAAGGGGGTGGGTGCGTTTATGTTGACGTGCCCTGCTTTTTTGTGTTACCTTCTTGGTGTTGCTCTTCGCTTCGGCCAATGCCATTTTTTACCATGGATAACGTAAATTGTCTCTAACGTAAATTGTCTCTGCTCCTTTAAGCACATCCCAAAATAACAGCTTTGAGAAATGCAAGGCAGGCTTGAAGGGAGTCTATCTGTTATGTGCTGACTTAGCTGCTCTGCTAGCCAAGACAAGAAAGCTCTGGAAGCAAAATGCTTTGTCCAGAGGGGGAAAAGTCTCTTCTATCCCTTTCCCACAGTTAAGAAACAGCTTTTGTCGAGTTATGAGTAAAGTCACTTACATAATCTATGGTCAGAAGGCTAGGCTGGCATGCTTTTGGATGACTGGAAGTCGAACAAAAAGGGGAAAAAAAATTGAGATTTCCCAGCTGACCCCAAAATAAAAACCTCCCATTAGGTCGGCACTTACTGCATGGCTACTGTGTAATTTGGTTTTGTACTGACTCCTTAAACTGAAATTATCTTTATGTAACTGTCATTCATTTTTATATGGATTTTCTAGTGGAAGATGCATCAATGTCACATCTCTCATGTCTGGAAAGAAGTATCACAGAATCACAGAATGGCCTGGGTTGGAAGGGTCCCTAAAGATCATCCAGTGCCACCCCCTGCCATGGGCAGGGACACCTTCCACCAGCCCAGGTTGCTCCAAGCCCCGTCCAACCTGGCCTTGGACACTTCCAGGGATCCAGGGGCAGCCACAGCTTCTCTGGGCACCCTGTGCCAGGGCCTGCCCACCCTCACAGGGAAGAATTTCCTCTCTATATCTAACCTGAATTTCCCCTCTGTCAGTGTGAAGCCATTCCCCCTTGTCCTGTCACTCCAGTTCTCCCTCTCCAGCTCCCCTGTATCCCCTTCAGACACTGGCAGGAGCTGTGAGGTCTCCACACAACCTTCTCTTCTCCAGGCTGAACAGCCCCAACTTTCCCTGCCTATTTCCATAGGTGAGGTGCTCCAATCCCCTTATCAACTTCGTGGCCTCTTCTGGACTTGCTCCAACAGTTCCATGCCCTTCTTTTGCTGGGGGCACCAGACCTGTACACAGTATTCCAGGTGGGGTCTCAGAAGAGAATTGTCTCTTGTCCCCAAGTGCCTTTCCCAGCTCTCCCGTAGAGACCTGTCCTGCTTTCTTCTCCCTGCCACTGCTCTCTGCTCTGCCTGGATTTTAGACAAGCAAAGGGTACATCCACCTTGCTCTTTGGAGAGTGGCTTTCCATTCTTAGGACGCTGGGCTTGTGTGGGAGAGGATGCCAGGAGCAGCTCAATAGGATAGAATTCCAAGGGTTGTAGGTGGTTCCCAGCTTGGACAGTCTCCGTGTGGGTCCTGTGGGGCTTTGTTGTCTTGACAATAGGACTGGGAACCCCAGGGAGGTACAAGCCAAACACAGTTCCTTCTCCTGCCTTGGTACATGTGCATCCACTTGCAAACCAAAAAGAAGTGATGCTCTAAGGATGGGGAACTCCACCCAGCCCAGACCTGCAGACATCAGCAGCTTCAAAAACGGGGGGAAGTCTGGCAGGCAGAATTGTCCTGCACGTGTGCAGTGACTCTTTGGGGGAGTTTCCAGGTGGGCAAAGATCTGAGTTGGCTTTGCTGGGTATGAACTAGCAGGGTTTCATTTTTTTTTTTTAAATTTTTACTTTTTCTTCACGCCTGATGATCTTGAAGAACCTTCCAGAACGCATGTTGTAAACCTTAATCTGTGCAGTTGCCTGCGTGTCAGCATCTTCATGAGCTCCTGTCATGTTTAGAAGCAATCCATGGGTCACTGAGTGTGTCTGTGTGGGATGGGCAGGATAAGCTGTAAAGATTACACAACTTTTCTCCTGGAGTCTCCTCGGGAGTGACAGGATCCAGGAATTGCCTGCCTACCCGTGAGCTGCCCTTAGCAGCAGCTCAGAAAGCCACCCTGAAAGCCCACCACAGTCTAGCTCTGGGTGGGTTTTTTGGTGCAGACACACTTCAGGCTTTTGGTCTGTGTAAGTGAAGACTCAGGTCACAAATGCAAGAAAAAGCTTTATGTCGGAAGGCTGGGAGAGCAATTCCTCTGACTGTTTCAGAGGCTCATTTGAGACTATTACTAGGCTATTAATTAACCTATTTCTTGGGAATATCTGCTTTGGTAAAGCTTGCAGCGCATGTTTTGTGCTGTTGGACATCTCAGCACACCAATGACGTTATTGTGTGTGCAGTATATTAACCCTGCTCTCTGCCACTTTGAAGCCATTCCCCCTTGTCCTGTCATTCCAGGAGCTTGGAATTAGCCTCCCACCATCTTTCTTATCAGCTCCCTTCAAGTCCTGGAAGGCCACAATTAAGTCACCCCAAAGCCTTCTCTTCTCTGAGCTGAACAATCCCAATTTTCTTAGTCTTTCCTCACAGCAGAGCTGTTCCATCCCTCTGAAGATCTCGGGGTCCTTCCTCTGGACTCATTCCAGAAGGTCAATGTCCTTCCTGCGCTGAGGACCCAACAGCAAAGTTTGATTTCTTCTTCTGGTGTGGAAGCCCGTGAGAGCACCAGAGGAGAGACTTTCTCAGCCTCCTCAGATTGCATCTGAACTCTGCTGGGGTAGAAGGGAGACAAACTGTCCTCGGTGCGTGCAGCAGGACATGGAATCCATCCCAAATTCTCTGTTTCATGAGCGTGGGTTGCTTGTGCAAGGGGGCACTGGTGGTCCCTCGCTCCTTGACTTCCACCCTCCCCACACCGCAGGGACCTCCCGTGGAACACAATGCCCTGCTCCCCTGGCTGCCATTTCGACTGAGGGAATTCCTCATGGATTCCCATGCCAGGCACTATTCCCGGGGATGCCACCAGAGCTCCCAGTGCTCCCAGGACACCCCCCTGCCTGACCACCTGCGTGATTCTGCCTTGCGGGGTCTGTGCGCTCCCAGGAGCCTGGGAGGAGAAAGCCCCACTGCCTGGGAGGTGCTTCACCATATCCGACCTTATCAAGTGCTTTGTCACCTTCTGGAGAGAACGTGGCCTGTTGTCTGATGCATTTTGGAGTGGCGTGATGTTCATTCCCCCTCCTGTGCTCAGGAGCATCACCTGCTCCGCTGTGTTAACCTCCATGGGAATCTTTGCCATCGTTCTTCTTCCTCCTCTCCACCCTCTTTCCCTCCCCCATCCCCAAACTCCCTTATTTGCAATTACGGTCTGTTTTAGTGAAGAGCAATGGCTTTTTAATTTTCCACCCGAAATGGAAGTGTACAATTATTATGCAAAGCAGCTTTCTTTTAATTCCCCAAAATTTCCGGTGTACACTGTAATCAGTCATTTTCTACTGTACTTTTTACTGTCTGAAATTGTAAGCCTAGACCATTAGAAAACCATAATAAATAATTCAGTGGTTTCCTTTCAGCTTCATATTCTGCTTTGCTGAATATGTTTGGAGGTGTAAATATCTCTCTGGAGGGGGATAATTTTAAGTTTAGTTTTCTAATTTGATTAAGGAAGCGGTGCCTGCCTGTTTCCTCCACAGGCAGGAGGATGAAAGCACCAGGGAGATGTTTAGATATCTGTGTAGGTGTGTTTAATATGTTTCTCCTAATTGTATTTCCTTTTCACTAAATAAGAAAAGTTCCAATGCGATGGGATTAATCTTCCCATGTTCCCCCACCTCCTTTTTTCCTGGTTTTAATTGTCTTGGTCCTCACAGACAGAATCATTTAGGAAGGAAAAGACCTCAAAAATCATTGAGTCCAACCTTTGACTGACCCCCAGTTTGTCCCCCAGACACTGAGTGCCACGGCCAGTCATTCCTTGGACACCTCCAGGGCTGGGCACTCCAAACCTCCCCCGGGAAGCCCCTTCCAATTTTCCATGAAGAAATTCTTCCTGATGTCCTACCTGGCCCTCTCCTGGTGCAAAATGTGTACAGGCTGTTCTTTCCGTCTCATGAGTAAAGGAGGACCATCTTGAGTGAACAAGTGTAAAGAACAAGACTTTAAAGACTCCTGTTTCCATCTGGAGTTGTGGCTAATCATGCACTGTGACGAACACATTCTACTCCAGAGCTCTTGGGAAATATTTCAACATATTTTGCAGAGGGGAATGTGATAATTCATTAGAACAAAGTGGCCATGTGTTATGTTAAGAAGGAGAGAAAACAGTGCAGAGCTGCACAGAAGTACAGGTGGCCTTAAAACTGTGATTTTTTTCTGTTGGCTTATGTAAGTTAAGGGTTCTTTCATTTGTCTTCAAAATGCGTGAGATGATTTTGCTTTATCTTTTCAAGCTATTCCTTAAAACCAGGAAAGCTCTAATTGTGGTCTTCAAGGACCTGAAAGAGGTACAAGAAAGATGGAGAGAGACTATTTCCAAGGGCCTGGAAGGACAGGACAAGGGGGAATGGCTTCACACTGACAGAGAGTAGGGTTGGGTGGGATATTGGGATGGAATTCCTCCCTGTGAGGTTGGGCAGGGCCGGGCACAGGTTGGGCAGAGAAGCTGTGGCTGCCCCTGGATCCCTGGAAGTGTCCAAGGCCAGGTTGGACGGGGCTTGGAGCAACCTGGGCTGGTGGGAGGTGGCCCTGCCCATGGCAGGGGGGGGCACTGGATGATCGTTGATGTCCCTTCCAACACAAACCACTCTATGATTCTATGAAAATGTAAAGAAAGCCTAAATTAGATCCTTTTGGACAATGTCCTGGTACTACTGCAGGTAGAATAATTATTTTTTTCCTTATCACCAGACTATCCAAGGCCACAGAGGGAGTTAAGGCCCTGGCACTCCCCTTTGCAGAATGATGTGCTTTTTTGGACTCCGCACGGGCTATTGTTTGTTGTTTCCAGCCCTTTTACTTCCTCAGTGGGATATGCTCCTGCATTATTTCAAAAGAAATCCTTCTGGGTACCTTTGGTGACGAACCTGAGCCTGCTTGAGGTGTGTCCTGGGCATCCTTGGTGGGAGGGACACTCCAGGGGATTTAGCTCAGTGTCTGGACACCACTGGAGTTTAAGAGGGAGTTCGAGGCACCAGAGCGGGGCAGGGAGAACCCAGAAATTTCCAACCAATTTGAGGGACAGCCTGAGGGAAGGGAGGGTGTAGATTATTGGGCCATAAGCTCTAGGCAGGCTCAAATTCTTAGTGACACCAGCCCTTTGTCAAGGAATGGGTCACTCTGCAGCTTGTGGCAGGTTCTGTGTTCTGGGGAAGGGAACTTCCTTCGAGGTCTCACTTATCATCACCCCTTTCGTGAACCTCTGCCTTTCTTGGTTCTGCAGAGGACCAAAACCAGACATGCGAAAGCACCGTGAAAAACGCAACTGGGACATTCTTGGCATGACTTGGCATGTGGGAGCAGAGAGATGGGGAACTTGATAGGCTTCCAGACGCCTTCTGCAGACTCGAGAAGGGCAAGCAGTTGGATAAACATCTGAACGTTTGTGTGTTTAGCTGAACTGAACTCGAACTCTGAGCCACTTCTGAGTTTGCCTGGCAGTGGCTAGTGATTACTAGAAAGCTTGTTAAAATTGGAAAGTAATCTTAATAATGAATTAATCCCCCCAAAAGGCATAAAACAAACCCCCTCATTTATTTTGTGCTGGCCCGGGACTTTGGAGCAGACATGTCTCTCAGCAGACAGTCTAGAAAAACCTTCGAAGAAAAAGAAGTATTACATTTTCCTCTGATTTAAAACCTGTTGGGAAACTGTGAAGCTAAAAAAAAGTAAAAATAAAGGGCATTTGATAAACAGAGAGGTGGCAGATCTGATTCCAGTTCTTGGTCAGTCACCAGCATTGCTATGGAGTTACCTGTTGGGATGTGAAGCCAATATGAGATCAGATTGTGTCGGACACTTCTTAAGGTGGAATTATGTTATCAAAAGCAGGGCAGTCAGTGAAGGCTCATTACTGTGAAAAATGTGTTTAGGATCCTGTCTAGGAATGATACGGTCGGCTTTCTGAGTGAAAAGCATTATTTAATTAAATAAATACAGCCTTTTTGGTTATGTAGGCTCAGTGTTCATTAACTACCTCTGTAGTGACGTTAAACTTTAACACGATAACAGCGTGGTGAGCAGAGAGAACAGTTTCCACCCACATGGATAAACATTGATCTCAGTGATAAAGGAGAACAAACATTCTGATGAAGTGGTAGGAAAGAAACCGAAGCTGATATGGCAGGGTTATTTTTACTGCGCAGTAAAAGAAAGTTAGTCTTTCAATGGAGAACAGGGAAGGGCAAGGGGATGGCTTATCAAAATGTTGTTTACAGGATAATAAAGTCTCTGCCTTCAAGCTGTAAGATTTCCCCCTTGGCTGTGCACACAAACAAAGAGCTGAGCGGGGTGAAGTCCTGGTCATGGTGGGAGAAGTGGCAGCTTTGCTGCTGACTGGAGCAGGGGCAGGTATTTACAGCAGGAGTGCCATGAAGGGGCTCTGATGCTCCTCGGAGGTCCCGTGGGAGCAAACTGCTTCTTTAAGTCCTTCCTTGGCCAATATCTGTGTGACACTGAACTTGCACCTCTCTGCCCCACTGAACCTGGCTCTGAGACTGATGACTGGTCTGACATTTTAGGAAAGCTTGAATTTCTAAGGAACGACAGGCTTCCTTTTATCATTTTTATTTTTCATTTATTTTAACTGAACTTGCCTGTTTGGACACCTGTTTCCTCACCTAGAAGGAGCAGCTTTGGTGGGCTTCACATGAGAGAGCTTGGTTGGGGCTGGGCAGCAATGCTGGGAGCAGGGAGGGCGACACGACCTACGTGATGGAGTCGTGTCCCCTTGTCACATGGCATGATCAGACAGCAATAATCTCTGGGAGGTGAAGGCAAATTAGAGCCTTGGTTTATAACAGGATGGAGTGACAGAACAAGGGGGAATGGCTTCAAACTGACAGAGTAGGGTTAGGTTAGGTGTTAGAAAAAAGATGGCTACTGTGAGGGTGGGCAGGCCCTGGCACAGGGTGCCCAGAGAAGCTGTGGCTGCCCCAGGATCCCTGGAAGTGTCCAAGGCCAGGTTGGATGGGGCTTGGAGCAACCTGGGCTGGTGGAAAGTGCCCCTGCCCATGGCAGGGAGTGGAATGGGATGATCGTTCAGGTCCTTTCCAGCCCAAACCATTCCCTGATTCTATGATTCAGAGCCCCAAAAGTCCTTCAGATGGCTCTGTGGGTTGGACTACTGATCCAGAACACACCAAGTGTGATTTGTATTCTCAAATCGACTTAAAGCACCAACCACACCTTGTGTACTGGGGCACACAGATCCTTGGACACACACACGGATGGGGTGGACAGGAGGAGGAAGAGATTACTCTGGCCAAAAGTAGGTGTCCTCAATATCTGTGTCAGAGTTAGTCATCTGGGCTCCACCTGCTGCAAGTGGGGAGGTTCAGACACCTGTAGGATGTGATTCACCTCCTTCTGCTGCACGTCTGGATCAGGTCAGATGAACTGCCTCCCTCTCGCCGCTCTCCCCTGGCTGTGAAAGCATCTCTCTGTGCGGGTATCTTACCTGTTGGCATGCAAAGGCAGGTCACACACAATCCCTGCCTTGGTTTTGGCATCCAGCCGCTTGGGGAATGCACAACACACTCGTAGGACCCAACAAACAGAGCTCTGATGGGGTATTTTCAACGTGTAAATCTCCTGATCATCTCATCTCTTGCTAAGCAATTTGCTAACCACAACCATCACTTTTCTTAATCATTCTCTCTCTTCAAATCTGGCTTTGTCCTGCTCGGTGCAGTGTGTGTGGCAGTGACAGGACATTAGATATGATGTCCACACCTTTTTTTGTACCAGTCCCCAAAGAGGTGGTTACATGGTCCCATTCCCGTGGTGTTTTAGACTTCATATGCCTTAATACATTTTCCTTTCATGTTAATGCTGTTTCCTCCTGATTTTCAATCACCCTGGGCTAGGAAGAACATAGGAATACTTTTGGAATATCTTTGAGCCGTTCCCAGCAGCCCCCTACAACTGTTTTCCTCCCTCTTTATAAGAGCAGTGATGAGTCTGTGGGGGAGGCAAGAAAACTCAAACTCCTCTGACCTTTGTCTGTTAACTTGTGCATCCTCTACATGATGCAGAGAGGTTTTCCAACTCAGTCCAGCTACCAAGAGCTTTCTGACAGTCAATAAATCACATCACGGCCTCTTATCTTGATTGGAGCTTCTGCTGGCTCCTGGCAGATACTTACTGCAAATATTCAATGTTACTATTGCATTAAAAGAGGTTTTAATCACTGCCACAGGTAACTCTGGGGCACTTGGATGCCTTAGAAGTGGATTTGTGTGAGGATAACAATACATGTGCATTCCAGAAGAATATTTCCTTCCTGAAGGTGATGAATTGAAGAGGGAAATGGTGGTTTGGAATCATTAGGTCTCTGTAGAGCAAACAAGCCAAGCAGTATTTGGCTTTGATGGGATTACCTGAAAGAGTTTGTCTGTGATGGAAGGTGTGGCTCCTGCCTCAGGAAGTTTGGAGGCGAAGATTTATTTTTTTTCATAACTGTTCAAAAGTCAGACAGAAAAGTACAGAAAAAAAAATAATCACTTCTCGTTCCAGCTCTGACTCTACCATGATGAGCCTCATTTCTCTCTTAATCTTTCAGGTCTTTATCCTTGGAGGGAGGCTCCCTTTGAAGAACAGGAAGAATTGTCATCACGCCATTCAACTTTTCTAAGGAAAACACCTTTGCATTTTCCTCTGCCTGCCTCTGCCTGGATTGCCTCCAGTTTCTCCCTCAGTTGCCCATGTGACATGGCAACCTTCTCTACAGCTCCAAGACCAGTGTGAGTCCTTAGTGGCCTCTCCCGTGCTGGGATGAGTTTTGTGGAATCATGGAATGGTTTGGGTCGGAAGGGATCTAAAAGATCACCCAGTTCCACCCCCTGCCATGGGCAGGGACACCTTCCACTAGCCCAGGTTGCTCCCAGTCCCATCCAACCTGGTCTTGGACACTTCCAGGGATGGGTCATCCACAGCTTCTCTGGCCAACCTGTGCCAGTCCTTCCAAGTCTGCCTCTTCCAGAGAGACATCCTGGCCATCAGGGCACTTTGGGAATGTCTCACCTGTGTCCCTGTCATCAGCAGGCACATCAGAGTGAAGATGCAGGTGGGGACAAGATTATAAAATCTAGGCTTGCTGACCAGCCCTCCTGTTGGATTCGTGACCTGTACCTGCAATGAAAAGGGATTGTCCCATGTGATTAAAGAGCCTTTTGGCCTCAGGAGCTGAGGTGGTCTGTGAGGGCAGGAGGCAGCCCTGCCGGGCCCCAGGCTGTGCAGACCCCTCCGTGCTCTGGGAGGTTCACCTTGGTTTGGTTCTACAAGTGTGAAAGGCAGAGACCCTCAAGCAGTTGCCAGATTGAGCTACCAGGGGATGAAGCTCATCCATCCACGCTGGGATTGCACCCTCTGTGCCTGCCTGTCAGCTCTTGAGTGTACATTTGGCACAAGGCTGCTTATCCAGCAAAAGGTCTGCTATCTCCCCAGCTTTCTGGGACCCCATACAGCTTTCCCACACACAGACTTTTTAATTAAAGCTCTGTCATTTATTTTTTTTTTCCTCCCAGACATCTTGAAGAAACTACGTTGTCTTGGCCTCCTTTAGAGCTTCAGCATCGAGCCAGAAAGCAGCTCCTCAGAGCAGCTCCCTCACCACAACCACCTACTCGTTCCCTTTGGGTGTTGGGAAATTTCTTGCAGAGAATGGACATGTGAGCGACCCTGCAATTTTAGATGCAGTTATGCTGCAGGGCCTCTAAGACTGCAGTGAGAAGCTGCTTGTAAGAAGCCTCTGTGGAGATCAACAGTGAAGAGGAATGTAAATTTACAGAAACTGCAGCAGAAGAATTGAAAAACAACGGCACAGAGAGAGATCACGAGGACTTTATTTTACACCAATAGTGTGGTGTGTTATTGGCATTAACCAGTCCCAGGGTGGTTTGCAGTGTGTGTGCAGTGTGTGAGCTATCTGGGTTATTTAAGGGGTGTTTCCACAACAATAAACGGCATTACCTTGATCATATTGGTCAGTTCGTGGTGTCCATAAGTTTCCCTCGCAATATTTGGGTTTTGGAGAGGGCTTTATCTTTCCATTTTTTGCTCTTAATTTATCGACCCCGAGATCCTGCCTGGGTTTGGCAGGTTTTGCTGTAACAAAGCAGCCTTCTCACCAAAGGCTGTGTCAGAGCCCAGCTTGTTCTTGTCAGCAGCTTTTATGTCCCCTCTGCAGTCGCTGCCGTGCCACCGTGTTGGATTTTTGCTTCAGTTATTCCTGCTGGTTTTAGCTGAGGTTGCTCTCCCCGTTAGTAAAAAACAATGATTTAGTTCTGCTGAAGCCTGGCAATGGTGGTACGTAATAGCAGCATGTATTTTTAATCTAGATTCAGTTTCTGTGTTTTACAGCACCGGGGAGAGTTTGGGTTTGTGTCTGAGGTGCCACTAAAAGATGTGTACGATTTCCTGAGTGCTGATGATTGCAGTGAATTATCCCGGCTCTGTTTCAGAGCTGTGGCTTAGGGAGTTTGAGTATTTCAGTATTTATGTACAAAGCTGGCCAAAAAAACAGTCTGCTTTCCCGATTCACACAAAAAAAATATAAAAATCATTCTGAATTTAGGTTTGCATCTGGAGTGGGCAGAGTCAATTCTTCTCCCTCCCTGAAATCCCTGATAGATTAGTGCTGCTCAGGGAGCATCAACCACCCAAGAACCCTTGTTCCCAGGAGCCAGGGAGCCCCATCATTTGAAAGGTTCATTTTAAACGCCAGGGATCGTGATGCTGATGAGAGACCTTTGAACCAGAGGTTGAATGAACACAGCGTTTCATGTGGAGCCAACCAGCTTTTTTGGGGGGGGCTCCTCTACAATCCAGTACTTCTCTGGAACGTTAAGGGTAAATTTGGCCCTGCTTGGTGATACAATTCAGTGCTAAGACAGCACTCCAGATAGATGTGGGGAAATAAAGCCTAGAGGAAATTTATGTCATGAGCTTCTGAAAGCCCCAGATAGGTCGATTTTGAGGCAGTTTCCTGCTGGGTGTGTCCCCCTTGCACCGGAATGTGGCACCAGGGAGTTGGGGGCTGTCCTCGGGCATCTTCTGAGGCTTTACAGACGCTCTGTTTCCCAAGTGGGCCCGTGGAGTTGGTCCATCACAAGACTTATCTTGGTGATAGCTGAGCTTCACGTGCTCCCTTCTGCTCCAGGCAGGGTGACCCTGCTGTCCCCCCGAGCTCTCCCAGCACCTTCCCAAGGCTCCCTGCACAAGATTGCCTGCTGGAGGAGGACCCCTCTGCACAGGCTTGATGCTTGCCAGGGTCACGTCTCACCCAGCACCTTCCCAAGGCTCCCTGCACAAGATTGCCTGCTGGAGGAGGACCCCTCTGCACAGGCTTGATGCTTGCCAGGGTCACGTCTCACCCAGCACCTTCCCAAGGCTCCCTGCACAAGATTGCCTGCTGGAGGAGGACCCCTCTGCACAGGCTTGATGCTTGCCAGGGTCACGTCTCACCCAGCACCTTCCCAAGGCTCCCTGCACAAGATTGCCTGCTGGAGGAGGACCCCTCTGCACAGGCTTGATGCTTGCCAGGGTCACGTCTCACCCAGCACCTTCCCAAGGCTCCCTGCACAAGATTGCCTGCTGGAGGAGGACCCCTCTGCACAGGCTTGATGCTTGCCAGGGTCACGTCTCACCCAGCACCTTCCCAAGGCTCCCTGCACAAGATTGCCTGCTGGAGGAGGACCCCTCTGCACAGGCTTGATGCTTGCCAGGGTCACGTCTCACCCAGCACCTTCCCAAGGCTCCCTGCACAAGATTGCCTGCTGGAGGAGGACCCCTCTGCACAGGCTTGATGCTTGCCAGGGTCACGTCTCACCCAGCACCTTCCCAAGGCTCCCTGCACAAGATTGCCTGCTGGAGGAGGACCCCTCTGCACAGGCTTGATGCTTGCCGGGGTCACGTCTCACCCAGCAGATAATCAGGCAGTTTTCTTTATCTACCCTGCGTGGGAAAGGAGCTTGGCCCGAGCAGAGCTGAAAACTGAAGTCAGAGGAAAGAGCACTGGAGCATTTTAAGAGGAAACTCTGTTGAGTTTGTTATTCCATTTGATATCACAGCACGAAGATTGTCCCAAACTGTAAGCTGTGGTAAGACAAGGAAGATAATGACCAAATCTGGGAAGAGAAATCCCTTTTCTGTGCTACCGAAAGGCCAAAATTAGCAAGGGAAGAGGGACAAAAAGAGTGATCTGATGCTCTTCTTGGCAGCACTGACAAAACAGGCTCTCAGGGTGAGCCCAGTGATGTCCCCCGGAGGCAGATCCTGCTCCTGCTCCCAGCAGTGGTGGTTCTGCTCCTGACAGCAGAGAGGACGGAGCCCTCCGAAAGGCTTGCACAGGCCGGGCTGATGGAGCAAACTATGGTTGCAAATGGGACTCACCGTGCCTGGAAGTGTCCAAAGAAACCCCTGTGAATGCGGCGCTTGAGGACACGGGTTGGTGGTGAGCGTGGTGGTGGCGCCGGGTTGATGATCTTACGGGTCCTTTCCAAACTGAGCAATCCTGTGACTCTGCGATTCTGTGAAATTGGCCAGAGCCCTGTGTGAGTCTTCCTTGTGGGCTTCCTTTTTCATCATGTCACCGCTGGCAAAGAGAACAGACCTGGCTAGAGAAGTGCAAGGGCTGGAGAAAACGGGTCACAGGTTGGACTCGGCGATGCTGGAGGTCTTTTCCAACCTAAATGATTCGGTGACTCTGTGACATGAGTCTGACAAGAAGAAGGCTGCTTGGAGTGTGTATTAAATCAGAGTTTTTCCTGGGTGGTGCATTTCTGCACAGAGGCCCAAGCCCATCAGCACTTTGCCCCCAGGTGTGGTGACTGAGGGTCTCCTACTGCTCTGGCAGCCTGATAAAATCCCATTGAATTTCTTTTCCATAAATTGAGCAAGGATAAGCTCCTGAGCAAGAGGAACCCAGCGGGGATGACTAACATGTCCAAGTGTGCAGAAGTGAGCTCATGTCCCCATAAGGATATATTTTGTGTATGTGCGGTTTTGTTTGTTATTTCGGTTTTGTTTACTGGGAATTCACAAGTAAAAATATTTTTTTTTTCTGAGAAAAGCAAGAAGAATCATGATCACATTTCCTCATTTTTTGGTTTCCTCAAGGAAGCATTTATTCAGTCTGATTATTCACTCTGAGACATATCCTTAGCTTTCTTTGTATTCTAGGAAGGAAAATTTAGCAAATAAATAAATAAAGGGTGTGTGTATGTATATACATAGATAAAACCATACACACACACATATAT
>VWZG01008389.1:311028-346493 GCA_013396735.1 Grallaria varia | reverse complement strand
GTATATTTATATACAAATATAAAAATATTGATATATTATCCTGATATTAGCCCTGACATTGGTCTCATTGAAACATCATGAGTTGAAGCCTCCTGTGTAACCTCAGACATGTTGTTGCTGCTACAAACAAATTTTTCAACGTGAAAAAGACCATGGCAATTTTTACTGCATTTTTTTTTTAATTCATGTTACAGGAGACAAAGGAAAATCCTTTATTTCTTTTTCTAATCTGGGCTGTTTTTCGAATCAGAATTATCTCTTTTTACTGCAGCTTTGGCTTTTACTACTTCCCATTCTGAGGAGTTATTGCTAAAGACAGGTTTTTTTGGTGAAAATTGCCATTTTTTCAAGGTAGTTAAGAAGAAGAAAAGCCAATTGCAGCTGCTGTGAGTGAATAAGGGCTTGGTCCTCAAACACTTTTGCACACAAGTCACTTGATGTATCGAAGTAGCCACATGAAATGCTTTCATAAAGTTATTTATATGAAACAGTGTTTGCGGGCTCATTGTTCTAGTTCTGACTGCACTCGGGTTTCCCCATCTACAAACCAGCGGTGGTACAGGATTCATTTGGCAAACGCTTTGAAATCAATTGATTTAAAGCAGCTTCTGTGAATGTGTCATTTCTTGATGTCAGGGAAGAATCTGACATCAGGCTCTTGGCCAGGAATATTGGCCAACGAAATGGGTGTTTTCCACTTCCCACAAGAAAGAACGATAAAGGAGAACATTTCAGAGATTAACCTGGGAAAGCAAGAAAGAATTCTTCAGAAGGGATAATCCTACAAAAGTGATGCAGGAAGGAAGGCAGAGAAGCCTCCAGAGAAACAGCAGAAAATGCAATTTCAGTAGGAGAAAAACGTTCAGTAAGTCTGTTCCTAGCCAGGGAACTTGGTTAGATTGATGTCCAGAGGGCTGCACGCTTCCTTTTTAGCCCTCCAGCAGGCAGAGCATCCACTGTGCCTCCACACACACCTGCTGGTTGAATCTCCTGCTGGAAACCAGGACTGGTCCTGCCCGTGCGCACGGATTCCCACTCCTGCGACAAACCCGGGCTCTGCGTGTTTGGATGTGACCTTCAGGAGGAAATCTCAGCCACACCAAAGCGGCAGAAGTTCCACGGCCGCCAGAGGAGCCGAGTTTTCCTCCTGCATTTTGCACCTTCCTGTCCTGTCTGCTTTGGTGCAGTTTGGATTTCAGTGCCCTGGACTGATGTTCAGTGGGATGTTATTTTGATCTCCAGGATGGAGGATCATCGCCCCCCTAAGATCGTGCTCTGTGGTGAACTCATCACTGGCTGCCCCAAGAGAGGAGTGCCAAAGAGGAGATACAAGGACTCCCTGAAACAACACCTCAGCCTTGGCCATATTGACCACCATCAATGGTCCACTCTGGCCTCCAATCGGGAGGCATGGAGACCCACCATCCATAACGCTGCTGATTCCTTTGAGAACGCACGCAGAATCAGTCTGGAGGAGAAAAGACAACACAGAAAGAGCCGTGCCTCGCCAACACTGCCTATGGAGACTTTCTGCTGTGCCTTTTGCAACCGGGCTTGCCAATCTCGCATCGGCCTCTTCGGCCATCAGCGCGCTTGCAGCAAGCGTGGGGAGAGCCCTGCCCAAATCTCTGTTCCCGAAGCCGAGCCATGATGATTTTGATGTCCACGTGTTGGTGGCGTGGTGAACGATGTCATCCAGCAGCCCACTGGGATTCCTCCCTGCTGTTTGAGGTTTGGGGTTTTGTTTTGAAAGCTTTGTAAAAAAAAAAAAACAAACAAAAAAAGATAAAAAAACCAGCCATGAGACTCTCTATCTCCGTCTCTTTTCAGTATGTTGGTCGTTAAACTAATGGTTTGGGCTCAGTAACACGGGCAAGTCGTGCACCTTTAGCCATCTGTGAAGGTCTCTCATAAATTAAAAGATGCGGTGCTGTAAAATGATATTGCAGTTGTTACCCGGGTTTATTTTACCCTATCTATCTATCTATCTATCTATCTATCTATCTATCTATCTATCTATCTATCTATCTATCTATCTATCTATCTATCTATCTATTTTCTATTTATTATGCCCTCCTGATAGCAAGTGCTTATAGTGCCACCGTCTGGTCGAGTCGGCTGCTGTCTCCAGATTTTATTTTTTAAATGAACATTTTGCCGTAAGAAACTCCAAGCCAGTCTTGTCAGATTCTTGACACCCCTTTCTCTTGTTTGTAGTTTCTGAGAAGAGTAATTTGAGGGCAGCGGTTAAAAGGACTGGCACTCCAGAGGGATTTATATCCCCATTATGTGGTATGAATAACTTATCTGCTTTGGAAACTGTGAATGTTAATCTATGTTCCATCTTTTAAAGGCATAATTTAAACTAGAGTTCTCAGTTTTTAAATTGGTCTGTGGTTTTATGATTATTTAATATCTTGGGCTAAGGTTTAGGGGTGGTTATGGTGGTGCTGGGCTGATGGTGGGACTGGATGAGCATGAAAATCTCTTCTAACCTGGATGATTTTGTGAGTCTGTGATTCTGTAATATAAAATTCTTCTGTACATGTTTCACCATTCCAAAAAGGGGCTCTTTTTCTCTGTGCTTCACTAATTTGGTCGGGCAGGGCAATTAAATTACTTACTCGAGCTGACTTCTCCTTTCTGATTTTTGCTTTTCCATTGTCTGACTCCCCCCCAGCTGTAAAAGCCGCGGCAGCAACGATTGTGGGATCAAGGCTGCAAAACAAGAAAATGACGCTTTGTGACACCCTCCCCCCTCTGGTCAGATGGCTCTGACCGAGCAGGGAAGCCCTGCAGCAAACACGTGGGGGTCCCAACAGGCTGGGCTGGTTTTGTAATCCCCCTTATTTCCTTGCCACCTTTGCCACCCCGTGGGTACCACGACTGATGCCCATCAGCCGAGAAGGACCAGCCTGAAGTGCTGCCCCATGTTTCAGCCCACCTGCTGCCAGCATGGACTTTCCAGCGTCCTGCTGGCCCTGGTCTCAATCTCAGCACTGGAGGAGAGGATGTTTGCACGGCCTGTTCCTTGGTTGACAACAGGCACCACCTCTGCCTGCCTTAGATGGCTGAAGTTGCCCGGAATCCCTCCAGCAGCTTGGGGCGGTTGGTCCACAGGGCTCAGGTGAGTTGTGGGGTTACAAAAGGGACACAAACCCGCTTCTCCCTGTGACCAAGTGGCAAATCCCCGCTGTCTGCTGTCCTGGGCTCTGCCTTTACCATTGGAGAGCCTCGAGGAGGGAGCAAACCCAAGAGCAGGTCTGTGTTGGCTCGAGAGGTGCATCCCATGCAGTCCATTTCCTTGACCCTCTTCCTTCTGCAGACAAACTCTCCTGCTGGAGAACTTGGGCCCTCCCATGGGACAGGTTGGCTCTCCCAAAGGTGGGAAGACCATTGAGGTGCTGCTCCAACTTTCTGTCCTTTGCAGAGAGCATGGGCCCGTGGGGCAGTGGCTGGAGGACACGAACACGGGTGTGTGACCTGAGCTCTTTTACGGGTTTCTTCTCAACAGCCACGTTGTGCAGGTGCCATAAGCAATTACCAGTTTTATAGGATACTCGAGCGAAACATTTTCAGACAGGGGAGATGTGGGTAATCTCCAGGCCCCAAGGAGTTGTTTCATTCTTAATTGTGCATTTTTAGGGTCTGTGGGGCTCTGATATTTCACGTCCTGTGCAAACAGCCAGCACACTGCTATCATTGTGTTCCCCTGCTTGGGGCTTGGGGCTGAATTACCTCATGATAGGCTCTTTAAGTCTTTTGGCCTCCTTCTTGGCCTCATGTTTCAACACAGCCCGTGAAAGAGATGAAGAATGAGCTAAAACTCCCTTCCAACTGCTGCAGAGTTATGGGCTATTTTATTTTTCATTCCATGTGTTTTTCAGCGACCTCTGGCTTTTCTAAAGCAGCGCAGGATAGGTGAGGACGGCACGGAGGGAGGGAGTTTCCCCTCTGATGTCAGCACTTTGACTTATTTACCTTCACCTAAAAAAAACCCCACACAGGTGAAGTTTTGCTTCTGTTTGCTGCGAACAAAGCGACGGTGCCATCCCCAGTGTCCCTCCGTGCTCTGCAAAATCCATTTGCAAAGCGTGGCCAGCGCGTTGGCCTGAGAAGAAAATGCCTTGTGACGTTTCCCTCGCCGCACAGAAGGCTTTGTGCTGAGAAATGTCACCCGGATCTTCATCCCACCAATATTTTCCCAAGGTCTGCCCCAGCTGTGTCCGTGCTGGTGTCCCGGGAGCTGCCAAGGGATGGGGCATCGCTCATAGCACTCAAAATCTGAGCCCGTGTCACCAGGGGACTTTGATTCATCAGCCGTGGCCTTTTCAGATTTGAAGGAGATTTTGGGCTGCCTGGGATTCCCTGGCCAGAATTCTTCAGGAAATAACAGGGAGGTGAAGCTCCAGAGCATGAGTGAGGACTCTCCCCCTCCAGATACAGGCAGGGTTTAAAAGCTGTGCCAGAGGAGGGTGAATGGTCACCAGTGGGGATCTCCAAGGCTCAGCAGTGGGGCCAGCCCTGTTTCATGTCTTTGTTGATGATGGGAATGGGGAGATCGAGGGCACCCTCAGTAAGTTCATGGAAGATGCTGAGTTGGGTGGGAGTGTTGATCTGCTGGAGGGCAGGAAGGCTCTGCAGAGGGAGCTGGACAGGCTGGATCGAAGGGCTGAGACTTAACAAAGCCAAGTGCCCAGTCCTGCACTTGGCTCTGGTTGGACATCAGAGGGAATTGCTTCATGGAAAGGGTGGCCAGGCCTTGGAAGGGGCTGCCCAGGGAGGTTTGGAGTGCCCAGCCCTGGAGGTGTCCAAGGCAGGACTGGCCGTGGCACTCAGTGACAAGGTGGGCATCAGGCACAGGGTGGGCTCCGAGGGCTGGGAGGGCTTTTCCAACCCAAATGGTTCTGGCATTCTGAGTGGAATGGACGTGCCCCAGCAGAAGGTGAGCATCTGCCTGGCCTTCTCACTGCACAGGTAAGTGCCACCAGTAAGGTCCACCCTGAGCTTCCTTTTCTCTGGGCTGAGCCCCCACAGCTCCTCATCAGACTTGTGCTCCAGACCCTTCCCAGCTCCATTGCCCTTCTCTGGACACACTCCAGCACCTCAGCCAGACCAGAATTGAACACGGGATTCAAGTTGAGCCCTCACCCGTGTTGAGTACAGGGGAATAATCACTGCCCTGTTCCTTCTGGCCACACAATTAGTGATCCAAGCCAGGTGGCATTGGATTCTTGCCCATCTGGGAACATGTTGGCTCATGTTCAACCACTGTCAACCAGCACCCCCAGGTCCTTTCCTGACAGGCACCTTCCCAGCCACTCTTCCCTCAGTGGGAAATGAACACCTGAGACCACCATAGTTAAAGTCTGGAAGGGCTGGGATCTTCACAGAGCCTGTGAAGAGCCAATTTAATATGGGGGAATTTATATTTCTACAAGAAGCTCTTGCAGCAGGAGACACTTCCAGTGAGTGGTCAGTACAAACTCTGCAGCACAAGTCAATCTCAATGTGTAAGAGGAGGTGGCTGCACTGAGCTGGAAAACTTTCTTCCATGCTGTCATCTGGAAATGGTTGAAAGCAAAGTACATAAAGATGAGGAAAGGATGAGAGGCTTTGCTCCTGTTGGGTAATTAAAGGGGGGAGAAACCTCGCCGCCATAAAAAGGAATGAGATAAATCATGTCACAAAGAGGTTTGTTGCTGTGGTTATAGGAGTCTTTCCCCTTTCATAAAAAGAAGTTAATGTGGCTGGGATCAAGTATGATCAGAGCTTGACTCCATAAAGAAAATAAAAATACAAAACTTGCAGCAATCGTAGAGGAAGAGTGGAGGAAGAGATAAAGGAATGAGATGTGGGTCATTTGTAACTGTGTATCTCCCTCAAAAAGCTTTAGAGAGCCCTTATCCTCCCAAAGGGCCCTTGGCAAATCATCAAAACCTTTAACACTGCCCCAACTACTCTTCTATTGCTTGTATGTAGCTGACAGATAAGGCAATATTGTTAACTTTAGCACTGCTGCCTTTTTAATTCCTTAAGAAAAATGATCATGATCTTGAGAAAGATGGGGGGAAAAAAATCCTGAATCCCTTGAGATGCTTTTTGTTTTAAAAAAAAAAGATTGGAGTCAGGGAGCCTTACAAAGCACTAGAGGAGCATACAGCTCTCTGTGCCCCTGCTCCCCTTCCCCACTTTGCAGCTGGAAAACATGGAATTAGATCTGTTACGCAGCTTTGCTGCAAAACCAGGCTATGTGCCCGTTTTGTGCCCAGGGATGGGGCTGAGCGAGACTGAGAAAGCCTCTGTCGTGACTCCAGGCTGGCTGCAGTGAGGCTGCTGCCACTGCACCCTGAGTAATGGGGTCTGAGCTGGCCCATAAACTCCGGGTCATTCCTAAAGCGCCTGTCACAGCATTATCCAAAGAGCGATGGCACTTTGGGCACCATCCAGGGCCGTTGCCAAGGGGAAGCTCCTCGCTTTGCTTTCCGGGTGAGGCTCTGATCTTACACATCGTGGTACGTTCCTTTACAATGCCCTATTAACATCATCTCAGGAGGAATTTCTCCCTGAAAAGGGTGGTGAGGCATTGGAAGGGGCTGCCCAGGGAGGTGGTGGAGTCCCCACCCCTGAAGATGGCCAAGGAACAACTAGATGTCCCCGGCAGGACGGCGTCGGCAGCGGGGTTGTCCTGCAGCCGGGGGCAATGCTTGGCTGGAAGATGCAGAACAAGAAAGGGGCAAAGGGGCACTGACTTCCTCCTCACCTCAGTGCTCTGGTCTGGTTGAAAATGTGATCACAGGTTGGACTCGATGGTCTGGGAGGTCTTTTCCAACTTAAACAATGCGATGGTTGTTCCTGCTTGTTCCCGTGATGTCCGTGCTTGTAGGAACTCCAAAGAAAATGCTTCATTCATCACTTCCCAGTTTTTCATTCACATGAGAACATCCATGCCAGAAAACTTCCTGTGGCTCCCCCAGCCTGGTGAGCACATGTGCCGAGTTACCTGAGCGATTAGACGAAGGCACTTGGGTGAGTGGTGCACATGGAACAGCCTTTGAAGATGTTCCCTGATCAAAGCAGAGAGAGGAAATAAAAATGAGTATGCTTGCTAAATGTTGAAAAAGTCAGACATGAGGGTACTGCAACAAAAAGGTAGGACATGTGTTTGTGGAAAAAGGCTGTATCCACTTTGTACCCACGATAAAATATTTTCTGTTGTCCTGTTGACATTTCTTCCTGTCATTCCTGGTAGGGAAACTGGAGGATAAAGGAGATTGAGGCATATGGGGGTTTGTGGGTATCTCTTCATGATTAATTGAGCGACTGCTGGGCCAGTGTCAAATTTCTTTTATCTCCACAGGAAGAAACAGAACTAAGAGGGCTGTGAGGGCATAAAATTGTACAGTGATGGAGGCAGCAAGGTACAATGGATCTGGAGAGCAAGGATCATTAAGCATATAAATTATACACTACTTCTCATTTAAGGCATCAGAATGGCAGTAAAAGAGTCATAGAATGGTTTGGGTTGGAAGGGATCTTAATGATCATCCAGTGCCACCCCCTGCCATGGCCAGGGGCACCTCCCACCAGCCCAGGTTGCTCCAAGCCCCATCCAACCTGGCCTTGGACGCTCCCAGGGATCCAGGGGCAGCCACAGCTTCTCTGGGCACCCTGTGCCAGGGCCTGCCCACCCTCCCAGGGAAGGATTTCTCCATAATATCCAATCTAAACCTACTCTCAGTTTGACCCCATTCCCCCTTGTCCTGTCACTGCAGCTCCTGATGAAGAGACCCTCTCTGGATTCCTTGTAGGCCCCTTCACGTATGGGAAGGCTGCTAAAAGGGAGAAGTAAAAATCAAAGTTGAAATTTTTGATGGTTTAAACTTCCACCACAGAGTCACCACCAATTTTTAACCTCTTACAATTTATTTAATAAGCTTTCTGTGGGTCAGAAATGCAACTTTCATCTTTGTTCATCCCTGATGGAATCAACAGTAGGTCAGTTCTTACTGTTCAGTTGGAGTTCATCATAGAATGAAATACACTGTGGACTAAAAACGCACAGCCCTTGGGTCACAATTTCTATCTATCATGATGGAAGATGTGGGAAAACAATTTTGCCAGGTTATTTTTGGGAACAGAGCAGCCCAAAATGCAGTGAACTGCAGATCACCCATTCAGTGTCTGAAAGAGAACAAAACCAGCTCTGGTTTCTTGACTCATTCCAGAATTCTGCTTAAGTGGGATAAGGTGCTAGTCTTGTTTTAACTCCTCCTGGGCAGGCAGCAGCTCTTCACAGGAAGAACAATATTATCTGACATTTCTTAAAATATCTAATGGCAAATTTAGTGAAGAACATGATAGAAAGTTTTGCTTTTGCTCAAATATGTGATCCTACAGAGTCAGGGTGGATCTGAGCGTGTGTGTGTGTGGAAGAGAAACTCAGGAGCTCATTCTGCAAAGTCATCTCTATGGTTTCTTTTAGCTAAATAAAAACTGACTTTCAGATGTCACTGTGTAAAATTCGGAATTAGGCCACCATAAATAGATTCCAAAAGGCTGAAGTTTCACGTACATTTTATAAGGATAATAACAACTCTCTGACTTCTGCAATTGTTACTTGTGAAAGATGTAAAGGTGTGTTTCTACTCATCAGAAATAAGGTGATGATCGTATTGTTCAGATTTTCGGACCCATGAAATGCAGCGAAAGAAAAACTTTGCTTCTCCTTTTTCATGAACTACTTTCTGAATAGGAGGGGCTTCCCACCTTTTGACGTGACCCAGTTTGGTTTCACTTCATCACATTTCTTGGTAGAGGATGGAGAGAAGCCATTCAGAATTCTTCTGAACACCAATTTCTGTTGCTCCTTCTGACTAATCAGGGAGTTTTCAGGTTTGCTCACCATTTCTCTTTGAGGCTGCCCCACTGATTTCAACCAAGTTTCCCCTGAAGGTGTACACTTGGAAATCCTTAATTCACAAGAACATCACCTTCTTCTGCTTTTCATGTGCTACACACGTGACATAAAATACTTTGCATGGAGCCTTCCTCCATGGAGGGAGGTACAGTACTATGGGATCATCAGCTGGGATTGTCAGACCTCTGCATTAAAACAGGGATTTGGCAGGCAAAGCTCTCCTGAGGTGGGGTTTCAACTTCATTAAAGGCTGATTGAGATACTTACCTCAAATTGCCATGTGGGGCTGCTTGAACGTGGAAAGAAGCTGAGAGAAACACTGGGTGTTCAGCCAGCCTTGGCTTCCATCTTTATTATCACAGCAGCACCTACTCAAGCCACCTCAATTAATTCAATTTTAAATTAAAGTTCTCATGCCAGAATCTTCTTAAATACAATGTGATGCTACAAACGATGCCCTGTAAAGCTCATCACCCAAAATGAGCGTGATTTACAACCCACCTTTTTCTTTTAAACAAACTAACCTTTAATTGCTGCAGTTAAAATCCGCAAGCATGAAAAACCCACCAGCTGTTGTTTCTCAGAAGGTGCTTAACGTGCTGCCCCAAAATCTGGTCGTTTTGCTCTCTCAAAAATACTGTTGTGTGTTAAGTTTCCCTCTACATTTGCAGAACTGCAAAGGAAACCTGAAGGATGTGATCTTTGTCTCCCTTGGTGTGTGTTCCCGCAGATGGCAGGAATAACTATATTTTCTATTGGCAAATATTGCATATCACCTGCAAACCCTGTGATGTCTCCACATGTGCTCTTAACGCCCCCCCTCAAGTGACTTCAAAGGGCACAAGGGATGTTTTGTTATAGACCACATTTGGCAGAGGTTTATCAACGTGTTTTAATTGTAGCTCCCGTTTTTCATAGAAGAAATGGCAATTTCACTGGATTGCAGAGGGGCAACTCGCTCTGGAAAATGACAGTTTGAATGAATATGGTGTTTCTTTCTGTTTTAATTCCCTCAAATGTCCGTAAGAACACGTTTTCCCTTCGTGACAAGTTCACTCTCAGGTAGCATTTAATCATAAAGACACGCTGGCTCTTCAAAGCACAAACCCTGTTTGCAGTCCCAAACAATAATCACAGTAAAAGTGGATTATAAAGACATACCATCTTATAATTTAAATTAACGTCACACCAACTATCCCATGTTAAAAGTTGCTTTGTATAGGTAAACAAACCTGGGGTTTTTTTGACCACTGAGATGGTGAGGGGCTGGCTTGGAGCATCTGGCATGGAAAGAGAGGTTGAGAGAGCTGGGGTTGCTCAGCCTGGGGAAGGAAAAGCCCAGAGGGATCTCATCCATGGTGAAGGACTCCTCCAAAGGATGGAGTCCGACTGTCCACAGCGGCGCACAATGAAAGGGCAGGAGGCAACCAGCACAGCTGGGAATAAAGGGAATTCAACTTCTACATAAGAAAAATCCTTCTTACTGTTGGGGAGAAAAACACTGGGAACAGGTTGCCCAGAGAGATTGTGGACTGTCCCTCCTTGGCGATGCTTAAAATCAAACTGGACCTGCTCTGGCTGACCCAGGAACTCCCCTTCCTTCAACAGATCCTGGGAACAAGGGTTCTTTGGTGGTTGATGCTCCTTGAGCATCACTAATCTATCAGGGACTTCAGGGAGGAAGAAGAATTGATTCTGACCACTCTAGATGCAAACCTAACTTTAGAATGATTTTCTTTTTTTTTTTTTAGGCTGTTTTTTTGGCTAGCTTTGTACGTAAATAAATTGAACAGAGGGGAAGAGTTTTGGGGGTTTGACTCCTGTTTTCCGATTCTGTCTTTGTGGGCAGATTCCTGGCACACGGCTGGGACACACTCTGCACTTGGTGTGCTTTGGTGAGGCTTCAGGCAAACACCCAGCAGCAAAACGTCCCCAACCCTTACCTGTCACAGCGAACACCCCTGCAGGGAACCACGGCTGGCAGGGATCATCACTCTGAGTGCACACGCAGCTTTAGGCTGGCTTTTAATGCTCTGCCCTCAGGTTTTTGGTTCATTTAATACTTTGGATGCCACAGTTCTCTTTAGCAGGGGTTTGGTGGCTCTGCCTCCCCCCCTTCCCCTGCAGCCTCTTGACACCTCAGCCTTTGTTTGTGTTCCAGGTGACAGGATATTTCTGTGTGCTCCATATTTTCTGGTCCAGAATTTCCAGGCTCAAAGCAGCTCGTTCCCTTTTCCTTGATACCTCCACCTATTAATAATCTCAGGCTTCAAGAACAGGAACATTCAGTATTTTCCCTAATGCAACACTCTCATTCAATCCAGATTAGCTTCCACTCCTCCACTGTTTATTTTAAGGTGCAGTAGAGGGAAAACAAAACAAAACAAAACAAAACAAAAAACCTGCAGGAAATAAAAGACTGTTTGTTTAAGCATGTGGCATATTTTGTGCAGAAATTTTAATTCATGCAGAAGAATTCTTAAAGACTTCTTTGTTACTAAGGTAGAACCTGAACAGTTGCCATGTCCTCATCAGTCTTGTTCCCTGAGCCTGTCTCCTCTCCAGGGTTACTTACTGAGGAGATAAGATCTTTTCACTGCAAAATCTAGAAATGTTTCTTCCCACCCCACCTTCCAGCAGCAGCCTTTGCCCATCCCACTGTGTTTTGCCTTTTTTTGCTCTATTTTGATTTCAGTAAGAATCTGCTCGAAATCTTTGGGGTCTCCAATTTGCCTTTAAACCCTTTTTTCCCCCTCTTTATATTTACTGGGCTTGGTGCTGTTTGAGACAGAGCCCAAAGGGACTGCTTGAACCATGAGTTTTTGCCTGATGTTGCAGACAGATTGAGAACAATCTCGAAGCTCCACTTCCAGCTCAGCTTCCACCCCAAAGCTGTTTAAGATCTTCACTCTCATGGTTATCAATCTCATTCCTTGTTTAAATTCACTTGGGGCCAGTTTATGCTTATTTTCTCTTTTGTCAGGTCTATCCTTTGTTCCAGGAGCTCAAATACCTCCCTAATTTACCCATAGAAGGCCTTTACCCCCGTTAGATGTAACTTTGTTGGATAAAGGAACCAAACTCTTCCAGCTTCTTTGGGTGAAAAGTCTCTTTTATTGCCATCCATCCTCCACATCTGCTCCCGTTTGGATGTTGCTCTTTCAGATGCAATGCTGAGATATTATACAAACATGGGGTCATTAAGACTTCACTCTATACTGGCAGGACTTTCTGTTTGAATTTTCCTGTTTCTGAGCTGTATCACGAGGTTTCTTTTTAAGAACTTAGTTTTCTTTCTTCCCCCTCATTTTCGACTGGATGCTGCTGAATGTGCCTGCTATTCTATGGATATTTCTTGGATATTTGAGAGGACTTGGAAAATGTGGGACTCCTCATCTCCCACATTGTGATCTTTTTTTGGAGCCAAGCTGAGTTTGGAGAGACCCTTATATTTAACCTAAGAAAAGCCAAGTAGGATCAAGTTTGAAGCCAACTTGTGAATCCTTTGCTCTTCATGACCCCCTGCAGACGTGGATTGAGTTGGATATTTCTAAATATCTCCGCAATTATGGGCACATTTTTATGAAGTATCTTAGCATTTAAACACAGTCATTCAAGTGACGCAGCTCAGAATTGTTATTTTAAAAGGCCTTCTGCATTTTCTTGGCCACATTATTTGTCATGACTGTTTTTGGAATGCTTATCCTTAACAGTCCAGAGCTCTGGCCTTTAGCTAATGATTAAATAGCCATGACTCTGCCCAAAAAGATCTGCTCTGATCTCAGCACAGCCCAAAAAGGTCCTGTTATTGCTGAAGGCTGACATAAATCAGATGGAGTCTAGATGGGGTGTGACACAGGACTGGAGAGTGTGGGAGCAACTGTGAGAAGAGAAAAGCTCACCCATCCCCGTTGGAAACGGAGAAGAAAATCTACCAGGAAGAAACGCAGGGAAAATAAAGCAGCTTCAGCACAAAAAAATGTGCACAACAAGATGCTTAATCTCTTCATAAATGTGAGAGAGGGGCATTCCAGGCAGGGAACCAGCACTGATGTCCTGCCACGCTGCAGCAAGGGCTCAGCAAACAATCCAGCGCAGAAGGGATTGCTCAGCAGCTCAACAGCGCGAGAGGCAGGAAAAGAAAACAGATGAGCTGCAAGAAGAAGCAGCACGAGAGAGAGACGTCTAACCCTGGAAGGGCTGGAAGTCTCCTGCCCCTGCCAAGATTCCTAGTTAAGTTAGTTAGCCAAGAGGAGACGTCAACGAGATGTCACACAGCCCGGAGGAGCCGCGCGGTGACAGCGCACGGAGGGCAGAGGAGTCACCAGTTTTTGGGGATTTCTCCTCAATCTGCCGGCCGTGTCTCCTCTGCAGCAGCTCTGGAAGAGTCATCCAGGATTCCCAAGACATGCAGCTCTGAGCAGCGGGGGCTGCAGGCAGTGAGTGATGGGTTACACACATCTCTGACATCAGAAAAAGGCCTTTCTGGTCGGGCACGGAGGGGGAAGAGGCACTTTGTGCAGTTTTACTCTGGGTTTCGTTCTCCCTCTGCCCTGGCAACTTTTGATCTGACAGTTCTGCAGAACAGGAACTGGAGATTTGCCCTCCTTGGTTTCTTCTGCAGCCAAATACTCTCTGAGCGGCTGGGCTGGCCTGCAGGACTGGGGATGTGGCAACATCTCCTAAGGGCTCCAACTGAAGAAAAATACTGTTCCCTTCATTTTGTTCTTGTGTTTTTATGGATGAGGTCGTTACAGACCGAATTTCATTTTTATTTCACTATCAATCAAATAATTTTATGGGAATAGTCTGCAGTGGGATAGTGTTTTGCCGTTCAAAATTCAGGAACACAGTAAAGGCCCCATACAACTTCCCAGTAGAGTCATCAGCACCAGCTAGAGAGGATCATCCTGCAAATGTTGTCTGTGTAGGATTTATTTCATTTGTGGAAACATTAAAACCAGTTACTCACAGTTCAGCCTCGTGAATTTGAACGCTGTAACTTAAAGAAATGAGAAAACATCCTCTGCTTATGCAAATCATGATAAGATTGTTTTTAATTTATTTTTTTTTCTAAAATATCATTACAGTAGTATTTAAAATACAAAAAAAATCCCTTCAGAAATAAAAAGAATATTTGCTGGTTTTGACAGGCACATTCCACCTGAGGAGCTGTCAATCTGGTAAGTGTGTGCTGCGTATAATGAAACTAAAGCACAGTGGAGTAAATGATACTCAGAGACTTCCCAGCATTTCTGTAAAATGTGTTAATAAGTTAATTAGTTACAACAAAAAAAGAAAAATAATTAGCAAACAAAAAAACCAATATAAAGAATAAGGAGGCAAAACACTTTATTCCAATACCTGCCTGAGAAGGAGAAATACAAAATAAGTGATAATCATAGAATGGTTTGGATTGGAAGGGGCCTTAAGAATAACCTTATTCCAAACCCCTACCATGGGTGGGTTCACCTGCCACTATCCCAGGTTGCTCCAAGCCCCATCCAACCTGGCCTTGGACACTTCCAGGGATGAGGCATCCACCACTGGGAACTGGGGAAAATTCACAATTTTATAATACCACACAACTTCAAAATATTGCACAATCTCATAAATGAGTTTCTCTGATTTGTCTCATGTGTTGTGAACATGTGCCTTTGATCAAGGAGGGCAGAGTGGGTGGACGTGTCTGGCCAGGACAAAGTGGAGGTTTCAGAAGTTCTCACCATCCCTGAGCCCATAAACACTTCTGATGTAAATGGACTCACTTTGGTCAAGACATGACCCAGAAACTTCTCCCAGCATCCTGTGGCATTACATTTATTGTCCCTGTGGCTGAGTAACAGAGCAGTCTGGGAGCAGATATTCTGGTGCTTGGTACGTGAGGCAGGAAAGTGACTTAGCCAAGCTGCTGGAATTGTGCTGAAGCTGCATCTGGCCCTTTACTAGTCAGGGAGATAAAAAACAGCACGAATTCTTGAAGGAATTACAACTGTAAAAGGCTGTTTTGCCTTTAAAATGTCTACTCCAACTCTTGAAGATATGTGGGAAGGATCTTTCCAAGCCGACGACATACTCCTGTTAAAAAAGACAACCAACAAAATCACAGTTAGCTTTCCTGTGGAGGACTTGCCATCCTGTTCTGCAAGACTCTCACTCAGCAAAGGCCTCTGGTATTTGTTGACCCCAAGCACGTGCTTTAGGCTGCCCTAAACTGGAGCAAAGCACCAGCACTGTTTGCACTTTTGGCAAGCTCAGGCACCCCAGGCATGAATTCCAAGGAGAGGGCACAGTCAGAGGGATGGGGTTACATGCTGGAGGACTCACCTCAGTAAACCCCCTGTCAGGCCTTCCCTAAACCCATAAACACTCAAAGGAAAAAGGAGGGGATGGAGGCCAACCTGGCAGGTGCAGAGTGTGGTGATGGTCCCTCATGGACAGAGACAGCAGCCAGAAGGAGCCCTGAGAGCTCATGAGTTATTGGTCATGAGATCCAGGATGGGAAAAATGTCTGATTTATTGGTGTAGCCACAAGATCCACGGTGGGAGACATGTCTGAGTTACTGGTGTTGCCATGAGATCCAGGATGGGAGAAGCATCTGAGTTATTGGTGTGGCCATGAGATCCAGGATGGGAGAAGCATCTGAGTTATTGGTGTGGCCATGAGATCCAGGATGGGAGACCTGTCTGAGTTGTATTAGTGTTGCCGTGAGATCCAGGATGGGAGAAACATCTGAGTTATTGGTGTGGCCATGAGATCCAGGATGGGAGACCTGTCTGAGTTATTGGTGTGGCCATGAGATCCAGGATGGGAGACCTGTCTGAGTTATTGGTGTGGCCATGAGATCCAGGATGGGAGACCTGTCTGAGTTATTGGTGTGGCCATGAGATCCAGGATGGGAGACCTGTCTGTGTTGTATTAGTGTTGCCGTGAGATCCAGGGGGAGAGAAATCTCTGTGTTATTGGTGGTGACGTGAGATNGAGTTATTGGTGTGGCCATGAGATCCAGGATGGGAGAAACATCTAAGTTATTGGTGTGGCCATGAGATCCAGGATGGGAGACGCGTCACGTTGCCGATCTGTGTGACTTGGCAGCCTCCCCCTCAACAGGAGCTGTGGGGCCTGTTGGGGTTTTCCACCACCCTTCAGATCCTTGGCTGTCACATTAATCCCCTTTTAAATCCAGCCTCCCTTCTCCAGTGATTCACTCCCACATCTTTTTTTTTTCCCTCTCTCAGAGCAGCCAAGCAGCATCCTGTGCAGCTGAAAGCTATTCAGCTCGGGGACCAGGCACACAGTGCGAGGGAAGCTCGTGGCCTTTCTTGGTGGTGATGGCCAAATATGTGTGTAATGTGCTTAGTCTTCACCAGCCCACACAGCAAGAGACGCTGCTCCTCTCCTGAACTTGGGCGTAACACGCTCCCTCCGCCATCGGGCAGGCCAGCTCTAAGACTAATATTTTCTGTACAGTTAATTATGACAGGACAAGTGTTGTACCCCTGTGGAAATTTGCCCACTTGAAAAACTGCCTAAAAATATATCCTCCAGTAAATGTTTCTCCGCATGATTAAGTGTGCATGTGGACTGTGCTGCGCAGAGGGTTTCCCAAAAGCAAATGTCTCGCCTAAGCCTCTTGGCAAGGCCTCCTTGTTTTTTTAACAGTTTATCAGCCTGTGTGTTATTATTTACTAATGGCAGGAATTACTCTGTCATTCCTTTTCAAACTAAAAGGTCCAGCAGCCTGTAAAGACGAGGGGCCATAAAGGTAAAAAGAGGAGGATGGGGTGAGCAAAGGAGTTTCATTCTCGAGAACAAAAATGCTCCAGGGGTTAAGACGGATTCTTTGCGCTCTGAAAATGGGGGTCAGCTCCTTCTTTTGTCTCAGTCTTCGTGCACTCTGTTGGTACCTCACTGCTGGACTGTGATCACCTCTGTGCCAGGGGAACTCATGCCCTGATCACAAGCAAGGAGTGAACTTTGGAGCAAAGGCAAAGTGAGATCATCTCAGGCTGTCACCACGGAGGAGAAGGTCAAACTACTGCACACGTACTGCCATGAATCACAGAATCATAGAATGGCCTGTGATGGAAGGGACCTTAAGGATGATCTAGTTCCAAACCCTCTGCCATGGGCAGGGACACCTCCCACCAGCCCAGGTTGCTCCAAGTTCCATCCAACCTGCCCTTAAATACAATCAAGGATGGGTCAGCCACAGCTTCTCTGGGCACCCTGTGCCAGGGCTTCACCAACCTCACAGGGAACAATTTCTTCCCAATATCCAATCCAAAGCCACTCCCTGTGAGTGTGAAGCCATTCCCCCTTGTGCTCCAGGCCCTTGGAAATAGTCTCTCTCCATATTTTCTTTAGGTACCCTTCAGGTCCTGCAAGGCCACAGTGAGGTCCCCCCAAAGCTTCTCTTCTCCAGGCTGGACAATCCCAGCTCTCCCAGCCTTTCTTCCCGGCAGAGCTGCTCCGTCCTCTGCCCATCCTGGTGCCCCCTCTGGACTCTCCAGCAGCTCCATGGCCTTCCTGTGCAGGGCCCCCGGGGCTGGAGGCAGCTCTGCAGGTGGAGTCTCATCGAGGGGGGCAGAGGGGCAAAATCCCCCCTGCTCTGCTGCCCACCCAGGACATGGGTGGGTTTTGGGCTGCCAGTGCACATGGACAGCTGTCCTGCTTTTAAGACAGGGAGAATCCAAGCCTGGGAGCTGGATCCCTTCTTTTGGGCTATGGTGCACTCAATGGCTTGCAGATTTCTCTGAGAGAATATTGTGTAGCTGGCAAAAACAAACACGAGAAAGGAAGAAAGGAAGGACGAAGCGTTGTTTGCTTTCCAGCCCTTTGCTGTTTGCCTCTTCTCTTCCCAAGCAGGCAAAGACACCTCACCACGGCAAAGATGGGATGTAAGGAGGGAACGTCGCTTGGAACCAAAGAGCAAACCTCAGTGTAGATCTTGGCCTTTCCTCTTCAGGCAGACTGGGGCAGTTTGGAGGACGTAAGACAAGCTGCGTGAACAGGAGAGCACCCCCCTGCAAAAGCAGGTTACTGTAAAAACCCTCTCGGTGTGCCCCGTCTCCGTGCTCTGAGCTGGATTCCTCTGAGGGCGAGAAAAGACCATCGCGCTTGCATCCTCTGAGACATATTAACACAATCCCACTCTGTGCTCGCCCAAGAGTCCCAGTGCTGTGATCTGCCAGGGCTGGAGCTCAGTTCATCTCGGGTGCAGGGTTTCATAAAGGCAGAGGTCCAACGGTCATGGAGTCCGGACTGCTACCCCTTCCCACTCTTTTATATGGGTCTGAATCGTGGGTCATCTACCGCCGCCACCTGCGTCTCCTCCAGCGCTTCCATCAGCGCTGCCTCCGCACTATCCTGAACATCCACTGGTCTGATTACGTGACCAATGTGTCTGTCCTTGAACAGGCAGCAGTCACCAGTATTGAGGCCATGCTGCTGAGAACGCAGCTGCGCTGGGCAGGGCACGTCTCCAGGATGGAGGATCATCGCCCCCCTAAGATCGTGCTCTATGGTGAACTTGCCACTGGCTGCCGCAAGAGAGGAGCCCCGAAGAGGAGATACAAGGACTCTCTGAAACAACACCTCAGCCTTGGCCATATTGACTACCATCAATGGTCCACTTTGGCCTCCAATCGGGAGGCGTGGAGACCCACCATCCATAACGCTGCTGATTCCTTTGAGAACGCACACAGAATCAGTCTGGAGGAGAAAAGACAATGCAGAAAGAACCGTGTCTCGCCAACATCGCCCATGGAGACTTTCTGCTGTGCCTTTTGCAACCAGCCTTGCCTATCTCGCATTGGCCTTTTTAGCCATCAACGTGCTTGCAACAAGCATGGGGAGAGCCCTGCCCAAATCTTCGTTGACGAAGCACAGCCATGATGATGATGAACTGGTGTTCCGTGGTGCCCCTGCGGTGGTTCGCTTTCATGCGGGCCCTTGATTGGAGAAACACTGCGTGAGCATTTGCAGCAGCTACAAGGGCTGTTTGATTGGCCACAACGGCTCCTTTGGGCAGTATTATGGAAAAACAATATTTTAAAAATTGCACTTTATAAAAATTCCGGGGACACATTCCCTGAATTGGCCAATGTCAGCATAATGCTCATTTGAGACACATTCTTCTCCTTACTCAAAATTGTGACAAGAGAACACAGAAAGTAGAAGGAAACCAAACTGCACGACTTAATGCAGTGACACTTTTTAACAGGGTTTTCAGAGTTTTCTGTATGTCACGGAACTCAAATTTTGAGGCGTGGTGCTTTTATTTTATTTTCTTTTATTGAACCCAGGGACACCTCCCACCAGAATTAAATGTGTTAGGCTTTCATAAGTAGCCACCTCCAGGGGTGAAATTGTGTGTTCCTTCAGGGTGTATCCACTTGGAGCTTTCGGAAAGGTTTTGTGGGAAAGACCCTGTTTTGTGTTCAACCTCCCAACCTCAGTGGTGTCACCTCTCACAGTGTGGATGCACAGATGGAATTCTGCAGGCTGCTGTGCAGTTTAGATCATGTTTCATGGAGATTCAGAGGTCCACAGGGCAGGGACAAAAGAGAAGGAGAAGAGAAGACTCTGTTGGTGGCTCCTGATTGTGTTCAGTGAGGCTCCTACAGATTTGGGATTCTTTTTTCAAGTTTTAAAGGTCTCCCTTTGGTGTCCTGGCTGTATCCAACCAGCCCTTCTTCAGTTTCAGCTAAATAAGCGACTCCTCATTTTCTGCCTTCTTATTTTGCTGTATCCTGTTAGGACTCCATCTGTGAGGTGTGGAGTGCTCCTGTGATATCCCAAATGGAAAAAGGCAGCAAAGCCTTTCAATTTCAGTAAATTTCAAAAAATTTTCCTTGTCCTGGAGATGGAAGAACAATGGGACAAGAATTTGAGCAACCAGAGTGCTCTTCTGGGCTGATGGGAAATTTCATCCCCAATTACAGAGCGCTTGCTGAGGAGGCATTAGTGAAAAGAGGATTTTCTTATGAGAAGTTTCGGTGACAACAGCTTGCAAAGATTTAACTGGAGTTTTGTGTGATCCAAAACTACCCATCACCTCAAGCACTGAGCTTTCTTTTGACTTTGTTGGTGGCAGGAGGCCTTCCCACCCAAACAGGTCCCTGAACTGCTGCTGCTTTTCCTTTGATGGATGAGCTGCTCCCTTGCTTCGCTGGGCTCTGTGCCACTTGCAGTGCAGCTCCCTCTGCTCTGGGCTGTCCCTCTGGGGGCTTTGCAAAGGGCAGTGCTCCTTCTTCACCCTCAGGTCTCCTTAACTAGTCCATAGTTGGAGGTTAAACCAGTTTTCCTGTTGCAATGCTCACCACTTTTCCCTGTTGCTTCATATTTGAAGTTCTATGGTGTTATTTCTTCTGTGTCTTTCTTTATTTTTCTTTTTTTAATTTTTATTTTAAGTCTTCAGTTATGTCAGTGTCAGGACCCTGTTAGCAGAGAAGGCTCAATTTCCCTGATGCACCCTCTGCCCACTGTCCAGGAGCTCCATCTAAGCTCGGACTGGGGACTTTCCGCCTTGCTCCTGTCGTTCCTTGGACACCTCCAGGGATAGGCACTCCACCACCTTCCTGGGAAGTCCCTTCCAGTGCTTCCTGCTGCTCCTGACTGGCTTCTTGGATGAACCCATGCCATCTCCTCTGCATGGAAGAGCCCCACTCTTGCTGCTCCCTGGCAGTCACTCCTCCTCGTTACCTCCTGATCTTTCAAAACAGCTTTATTGCTATTATTAAGCTAAAAAAGAGAAACCTGGAACAGAACTCTGAACCCAATATGACCTCGAGATCATCTGGATTCGAGAATTTCCTCATTCTTTGGATGGGTCTCTCCCAGCAGATGTTGGGCCTCTTACCATTAGTGCCTAAATGCATCCCAGCTTTTGGGGAAGTCTTCATACAGGAGCTTTTTATTTCTTCAGGATTAACCCATGGTGCTCGCCTCAGATCCAGGATCTCACAGCATGTAGGCACAATTCCAGGGAATCACTGACCATCAGTGCAGGACAGTCATGTCTTCACTGACTGTCATAACTGGTGGACCAACCATGGGTTGGTTCCTGGCAGAGATGACCCTCTGAAAGTATGACCCGAAAGCAACAAGGAGAATTAAAATCTTAATTAAACCAAGCCTTGTTATCTCTTGAGGTCACTGTAAATTGCAAACATCTCTGCAGGGGGGATAACCTGTTTCCCATTGAGACACAGATCTCCTGGAATGAT
This sequence comes from Grallaria varia, assembly GCA_013396735.1. NCBI lineage: Eukaryota > Metazoa > Chordata > Aves > Passeriformes > Formicariidae > Grallaria > Grallaria varia. Next base: position 325,342 of record VWZG01008389.1, on the reverse strand, counting down.
CTGTAGGAAAGAGAAACAGCAAAAAAACATTCTGGGCAAAATAATATGGTTGAGTAGCCAAGGTGTCTCCATGCTCTGAGTCCCAACAAAAGAAGAAATAATCCCGAACTAGTAAAAGCCACAAGACCCCTGATTCTCCTGGAAAGAGAAATATGGGACCATTTCTACCTGATGTTTGTTACCCAGGGCTAAAAGATGTTCAGGTATCACAGTGAGATATCTGAGGTCTCTCTTCAGAGACACGTGAGAGCAAGTTGCTCTAAATGATTTCAGGAGATATATATCTCTGAAGTTATTCTATTATCTAACAGCATCTTTATAAATATATCTATTTATTATTACAGTGGTACTTGTCTAAAATGTCACAAAATCTTTTAAATTATCTGTTTTAAGACATTCATTGTGGGATTAGAAGAACCGGCGCAGCTGCCAGACAAGGTCTGGCCACTTCAAGGTCTCCACTGCTGGTGTTTCTTTGAGTGGTTTGGCTTTGGCTGCAGAACTGGATGCCAGTTGCAATGCACAGACCGAGAGCCAGGCACAGCCCCTTCCCCAGCTGAACACTTGTCAGGCCTCAGAGGATATTTGGGCATGATTTGCATCTTCTACAATAATTACTGCAACGCCTTCTAAGAATTTCATTGATAATAAACACACACTTTTACACAAATGCACATGTATATTCTCAGTGCAGAGATCTATGGGGGTGGATCTCAAGGAATATAGAACCTTTTGTTTCTAAATTATATCTCCTCCAGGCCAATAACTTTTTTTTTTTTTGAAGCCTAAACAAGATAAATAGGGCAAGTATTTAAGCCACCATCAAAATGAGCCCTTACTGGCAGCGGTAACACGTAAGAGATGACATTTATAAAATTTCCTGCCCTTTCCCTCAAACCAAAAGTGAGATTCCTCCAAGCTAAACTCAAAGATTGAAACTCCCCCTGCTCCCTTGGTGCCGTCCATGAATCCATTCTCCAGAGATGTTTTCCCTGCATATCTCAGGAGAGGTAGGATGGAAACTAACAATCTGTGGATGGGGAGAGAACAATGCTCCAAAGGACATCCTCTTTCCTGTGGCGAGGATATCTGTTCATGGTAGACAGCAATGCTTTGCCTATGACAATGTGACCTCGTAGTTTCACTTCTGATGCAGAAGAGCTCCATCAATGTCTTTTGGCACCTAATCCCCCGCTGGAATAATTTCAAGTCAGACATGTAAATATTTTGAATGCTCAGGGCCCAAATTTATGCTTGTTTGCAGCTCTGATGTCTTCTCCATTTATACAAAACCCCTCCGTATAAAATTCAATCTCTGCAAGTCCATGGTGGCTGGTAACAAGTGGAACTAAAGGAGTGAGGGTGAAAGGCACCTGAGTGAACAGAACACAGTCGTATTAAGCCCCTCTAATCATCAGCATCACCTCTTGTCACCAGACAGAAACAGCCGCAAGCCAAGAGATGTGCCACGTTTGCCCACAAGAATTCCAAACGTATTAATGATTTCTACATGGTAAGAAAGGCAGTAAAAACTGGAATCTCGAAAAAATATTTGTGTGGAAGGATTTCCCTCTCTCCAGTGGTTGTCCCAGCTGACTCTGCTGGGAAGGGGCCTAAAATGCCCAGATCTGGAGGGTGACTTTTAGCCCCTTCTGCTAAACACTCACCCATGGGTTTGACAATGCTTGGAAAAGATGCTGTTTAAAGCTGCCTGCTGCAAGAAATTAAACAAATAACTCTGATAATGGGAATAACCTCGAAGACAGTGTCTTTTTTTGGTGACCAGAAGGCTTAGAATAATTGGCTATTGTATGAAGTGATGCAGCTGGTAAAATATTCCTCCCCTCCACATGGAGAGAGAGAGAGAAAGAGAGATGGCTGCAGGAAGCAGTTCTAGAAAGCCATTTGCATTCCCCATGGGGCTTGTTTTGCTAAATCAGTTGCAGCAAAAAAAAAAAAGAGCTACTCCATTTTTCCTGTCTTGGTTTATTTTGTACTCGTTCAATAAAAGAGATTCCAGAAAAACACAGGGTTGTATAATTTTTAATAAGATTCGTTAAAAATAGCGTGGCTGTGGTGAGAGGAGTGACCAAAGGAAGTTCTTTGCTTCCCGTGATGGTTCCTCCTCCTCCACCGGGGACTTCGCCAGCGAGCAGAAAACATTCCCTTCATTTAAAATTCATGGCAAACAGCGAGAGGGCAGCAGGGCTACCACAACTCTCATAAATTACACCCAAGCCTGACCCTACTGGGAGAGGAGGCCTCACTTGGCTGAAGGGCTTTCAGGCTTTGGTGCTGCTGCCTCCGACCACAGTGGGACACAAAATCCACAGACCCTCCGGACATACCCGAGGCTAAGCCAGGTCTACTCATCCAAACCTCTGCAGAGGTTTAACCCAGGAAGGAAACCCTTGTCCACAATGGTTCCTGCCTGCTCTAAAGGGGAACAGCCCGTGACCTAATGTGGTCATCACTCCTGGCATCCCACCCTTCCATGGAAATCCTGCCATGCTCTCCCAGAGGGTCTCCTGCCCTGCCTGCTCTAAAGGGGAACAGCCAATGATTTAATGTGGTCATCACTCCCGGTATCCCATCCTTCCATGGAAATCCTGCCATGCTCTCCCAGAGGGTCTCCTGCCCTGCCTGCTCTAAAGGGGAACAGCCAATGATTTAACGTGGTCATCACTCCTGGCATCCCACCCTTCCATGGAAATCCTGCCATGCTCTCCCAGAGGGTCTCCTGCCCTGCCTGCCCCAGGGAAAGCAGGAAAGCTGCCCCTCTGGCAAGGGCAAGAGCAGCTTCAAACCCATATTCTGGCCCTTTTAAAATCTTGTGTGGCTGATATTTCTCATGCAGGATTTCCAGCAAACAGCCAAAACACCTTCTTTTCCCAGCCATTCTGCAAAGGGAAAAGCCCAGAAGGTCCTGCAGAGCGCGGGGATAAAATAACCAGCACGACAACCCATGTTCCAACTGCAAACAGCCAGTTGGGTGCAGTTCCTCCTCCTAAAATAGAAGAAACTTACTCCCATATCCAGAAACGATTTTTTTTTTTTTTCACTTTTTTTTTTTTTTTTTTGTTGTTGTTCTAAAAGACTTTTCTGCGGACCATTTTTGCCAGATAGCTTGGCCAGTTCCTCGGCGCTCGGTCCGTGTTAACAACAACAACAGCAACAAAACTTTACAAGATGTTCTTTCCTCTTTGTCTGGAAGGATTAACAGTTCAGCCAAGGTCTGACTGGCCCCTGGCTCCAGAGGAGAAGGACTCCGAGGCGCTCGGAGGGAGTAGTCCCAGGGAGAGCCTTCCTACCAGAGGGGGATTTGGGGATGGCTTTTTCCCCTGTGGCCACTCAGAGTGGCACCCACCAGTGCCTGGAGAGCAGGATTGGACTCTTGTGCTGTCAGAGGAACTCACCTTGAGGAGTCTTCTGGGAAAAGCAAAGTCTGGGAGGCAGATGGACATGCCAACATTTCCCCCCGAAAATCCACTTCTGTGCATCTCGCCAGCGCCGAAGGGTCGGAACAGCAAATCTTTGGAAAACTGTTTGGGCCCCGGGAACAGTCACAGAATCACAAAGTCAATCACAGACCACAGAATCACAGAATCACAAAATCACAGAATCACAGAACCACAGAATAGTTAAGGCTGGAAGGGACCTCTGGTCCAACCCCTCTTTGTGTCCCCTCTCTGAGTGTTTGTGTTTAAGCTTAAAAAGATGAGCAGACACCATTCCAACCAACTGAAACCAAAGGCATAACTCCATCAAACTTATCTCTGGACTGTTTTAGCCCATCACTGGCAGGCAGATCCCAAGAGTGGGGCAGAAAAGGACCTGGAGCCACGAGGTCAGGAGGAGGTGATGAGTAGGCCAGGAGAGTTTCTTGCTCAAACAATGCAGTAAACGAGATTATTTTCCCCCCTTTCCTTGCCCGTGAGAACGGAGAAACTTGTCTTTTAAACATTTCATAGGCAGAACATAAACACACAACCTCAAGGCCATAGGTGCTGCAAACACCCCAGACTCTGCTTGTCTTTACTCCCATGGGATGTTCCCACTGAGGATCTGACCCACACCGTTTGCTCACAGCAAACAGGTAAGGGGAGCCAGGGGCAGGTGAGCCTTGTGGATCCAACTGCCCTTCCAAGGAATCCTGGAGGAGTCAGGATTAGGGCCTCATTCTTCCTGCTCACACGCTGGATTTTCACCTTTCACACTCCTCCTGCAGCACTGCAGCCTGCTAAATTTAGAATGCCCTTTTTAGAAGTTGTTTTATGAACACACACACACACACACACACACACACACACACAATAATTACACTGTAAAAAAAAAAAAGAAAAAGAAATGAAATAAAATAAAATAAAATAAAAAACCAGGCTTTAGAAATGCCATTTGTGAGGCGTTCCAACTATGTACGACTGGCTCAGTTGCTGGCTGGCAATTGCCATCTGAACATCTATTTTTCCAAGCATTTAAGAAAAGTGATGTGTACATTTTTCATGTGTAATTAGGCAGCGTAATGTGATCTCTTTCTGCAGTCAAGCTGCCATGTGCCGTAGCCTCACTGAATAGCTTCCAGATTTCAACCCAATCTCTTCTGTCTAGACTCTACGTTGCTATTTTTTTTTTTTAGTTCTTTCTTTTTTTTTTTCTTTTCTTTTTTTTTTTTTCTTGCCTAGCTTAAAGCAGACTTCAATATAAAATGCCAAAACCAGAAGGTTTTGTCCCTCTTTCTCATAAAGACGTGGGACAGATCTGGGAGGCCCCGCCGAGAGCCGAGTCCCAGACTTTCATAAGACATGTGTCGTCTGAATCTGACATTAAAGATTGTGCAGGCATTTCAACAGGTCATGCACACACAGGGGGGGGGAAAAAAATGCCCGAAAATATGGTTTTCATTAAGAAAGTGAGTATTTTTAGAGAGGTGTGGTTCAGCTCGGATGAAAAGGGAAGAAAGAAAAATGAAAGCGGCGCAAGAGATCCCCAACTGCAACATTATTTATATTGCTGTTGAAATGCAGTGTGTTCTCTTTATAAAGCTGCTTTTGGGAGCGAAATAATGTAGCCCCTGCCAGAACCAGGTGCATATCATGTAGATTGTTTATAATCCAAGTTAAGGGATAGTAGATTTATACCACCGAGAACTCTCCAAGGGGACTTTGGAGTTTAAGTGTACTGTCTTAATCTATACATTACCTCCTCAACAAAGCAGTTGTCTCGAACCAAAACATAAAATACACTTTCAATGAATTCACAGATAATTCCAGGGAATTTTATCTGGTGTGATGTCGTTTTAGACTGCTTATTCTGTTCCCAGCTTTTTATTTGACTCTAAAGTTATTTTATTTCTGGGTCAGGAAAATGAAAAAGATCAGAGAGGGCTTGTTTCCACAGAAAGATGCTTTTGTGCAATATAAGCAAAAAAACCCCAAGGCTTTCCCTGGCTTGCATTTCCACCACCTTGTCCTGGGATTTGCTGCAGTTTGCACACACTGCAATGGCTATTTCTACCCAAAAGAGAAAAGGCTCTTGTTTTAGTCCAGAAACAGAGCTGTGCAAACATTCCCCCTCCACACTTTTTTGCTTTTCAGTATTATTTTTTTCCCCCCAGTCTTATCTTTTCATCTCCACTGTTACAACACCACCCTTGGGGTTTTCCTTTGGCTCTCAAGAAAATGGCTGTTGTTCCAGTGAGAGCACGTCTTTCTTTCTGCCTGCTCTTTGTGTAAATGGCAGATTGCTTGGGAAAAACAGGAACACTTTCACTCCTTTCGGAAGGGAAGCATGCAGTCCCTGCTAAAAATTCCCATGCTTCTGCACAACCAACTGTTCTTTGCATTAAAAAATAAAAAATAAATAAAAAAATCCACCTACTTGAGCAAACTTTTCAATACCTTGGCCCAATTTTTCATCAGGCTAAGCTACGAAATGCTTGAAATGGTTGAAATAATGGTGCAAATAATTTCTTGTATGTGTAAAAAGGAAACTAAACTAAAAAGCTACCTGTCCAAAATGTAGCTCTCTGTGAAATTCCAAATTGTGAAAGCAGACAATGTCCAATCATAGAATCACACAGAGGTCTGGGATGGAATGGACCTTAAAGATCCCCTTATCCCAACTCCCCTGCCATGGGCAGGGACACCTTCCACCAGACCAGGTTGCTCAGAGCCTCATCCAACTTGGCCTTGATGATTGTGAAACTTTTAAAAAGACATTTTAAGCTAAATTAGTTTTTGTCTCTCATGTCTGGTATCTAAAATGATCTCAGGAAATGGTTTTCATCCTTCTCTTTCACAGAATCACAGAATCAATTAGTTTGGAAAAGACCTCTGAGATCATCGATTCCAACCTAAGGGTTTCATTTCACTAAAACAGGGATTTTCTGAGTTCTAAATCATGTCACAATTTTGACACAGGGGCTAAGGTGAGTGTTTGCAAGCTTCACAGCACTGGTAACAGCTCTTTTACAGAGCGTCTATTCAAGATTGTATCGATTTCCTAAACCTTGGAGCCAGATGGGACCAATTAGGATAATCTATTCTGTTGAATGGTAGCAAAGACTGTGGGATTTCTTACAGTTGTTTTGTGGCTCTCTTTTTATCACCTTTTCTCTTAGTGTTTTCAAGAATGTGGAGGGCCCTGTCCTGACCTTCATTCTGCCCATGAGCATCACCAAACGCATATGAGTCATATTTTGAAGGACATGGAAACGTTGGAGTAAGTCCAGAGGGAGCCACAGAGTTGATAAGGAAGGGAGAACCTTCCCTATGAAAACAGGCTGAGAGAATTGGGATTGTTCAGCCTGGAGAAGAGAAGGTTCTGTGGAGACTTCAGAGCACCTTCCAGTATCTGAAGGGGCTACAGGGAAACAGGAGAGGGGATGTTCATGAGGAACTGCAGTGACAGGACAAGGGGGAATGGCTTCAAAGGGAAAGAAGGGAAATTCAGATTAAACATACAGAAGAAATCCTTCCCTGTGAGGGTGGGCAGGCCCTGGCACAGGGTGCCCAGAGAAGCTGTGGCTGCCCCTGGATCCCTGGAAGTGTCCAAGGTCAGGTTGGACAGGGTTTGGAGCAACCTGGGCTGGTGGAAGGTGTCCCTGCCCATGGCAGGGGGCGGGAATGGATGATTTTTAAGGTCCCTCCCAAACCGAACCGTTCCATGATTCTGTGATTCTATTGAACTCTAAACCTGCAGTGTCAGAAGCAGATTCCAAGAATGAGATGTGCTTTTGAATACTTTGCTTTTGCAATGAACAGTGCATATGAATCTGGTCCTCTCGTGACCTACAAGCATCTTCCCTTGTTCTCCAGTTAGTTTAAGGGCTCAGATACAAAACTAAGGAAAGTGTGTCCTTTTGTGAGTCAAACCAAAGTTTCCTGAGGCTCCAAGTCAGAAAACAGTGGGGCTCCACCATGGCATTTTTCTCATGTGACAGAACAGACTTCACTTAATCCAGTCCAAATGGCTGCTCTGAACAAAACACGTGCTTTATTTTTCATCATCTCTGAGTATCACGTCTGAAGGAAACGTGCAACGTAGAACCAAGGAATCATTAAGGCTGGAAAAGACCTCCAAGCCCATCTAGTCCAATCTTTGACCGATCCCCACCAGAGCTCTGAGTACCACGTCCAGTAGAGAAAATTGTGCTGCACACGACTGAGAGTTAGGACATGGAGGGCATGTGACACGAGCCAGGCAGCAACGGGGACCTCAGGGTGCTGCCTGGGAAGCATCTGCCATGGCACCTCTGTCCCCACACTCAGAGGAGTCACCTCCACCACCTCCATCACCTCCACCACCTCCACCACCTCCACCACCTCCATCACCTCCACCACCTCCACCACCTCCATCACCTCCACCACCTCCACCACCTCCAGCACCTCCACCACCTCCATCACCTCCATCACCTCCAACACCTCCACCACCTCCATCACCTCCACCACCTCCATCACCTCTACCACCTCCATCACCTCCATCACCTCTACCACCTCCATCACCTCCACCACCTCCATCACCTCTACCACCTCCATCACCTCCATCACCTCTACCACCTCCATCACCTCCACCACCTCCATCACCTCCACCACCTCCATCACCTCCACCACCTCCACCACCTCCATCACCTCCACCCCTAGGCGCTGCCACCACAGCTGTCACCAGATGTGTTAGTTCAGCGGCTGAGAGTAAGGGGTGGGTCTCTCCCTTCACTGTGGCTCATCCAGAGGGTGATTCAGTGTCACATCCAGAGCTGAGTCACCTCCTGCAGTGGCCTCTCCCTTCCTCTCCAGCCAGCAGAGAGGAGCCTGTGCTGCGGTACCTGCCTCTGTGCCCAGGGCACTCAGCAGCGTGAGCTCCGACCCGCCCGCAGGCTACACGGATGGCACTGGGAGGGTATAGATGCCACAAGGTAGGTGTGAAAACAGACGTGTGTTTGCGTGTCTGCGTGTGCGTTTGGGAGCACAGAACTGCAGCTGCGGGCAACCAGATTTCTCCAGTTGGTGTCTCACTGAGTTTTTGCAGCTTCGGGTTCCGGGAGAGGCAGTTTTTCTGCCTCTGGCTCTCATTTCAGGTGTTACCCTGTCCTGTCCTGTGACAGAGCCAGTGAAGAACTGCTGTGGAAAACTTGTGCTGAATTAGCCAAAAAAAAGAAAAAAAAAAGAAAAAAAAAAGAGAGGGTGGTAAAATGAGGTGATTAAATACAGGGAGAGCTGCAGAGAGACAGATATACAGAAATATCACCTTTCTTGTGTGAATGGAGGTCTGCTAACAAAGCTCTATGTACAGCAATGTAGACACTGGTGTATGAACACAGGAACAACTCCACAGACCTGAAGGTCAAATTTAGTTTTGTTTTTTTTTTCTCTTGGTACCATGACAAGTGCAGAAAACAGAGGTTCAAATTAATGTACAGAAGAGAGAGAGATTAAAATTCACAAATTTCGCTCCTACAAGAAATGGACTTCTCTAGATATTAATTCTCTGTTGGGTTACAATTGCATTAAGCTATGGCCTCCTCAGAGATCACCATACACCAAGTAATCCAAGGGGATGCCAAAATGGAAGGATATGAGTAAATGATAGGCAAGTAACTTTATATACTTAAATTTATTAATTTCTTTCTATTGAAGTGTAAAGTTTGTATTTCTGGTCAGACTTATCTTCATCCATTATTTATCACCAGCTTTTTATATTCAAACATCTATTTTGACACAAATAATTTTTGCATCATGGAATCATAGAATGGGGTTTTTTTTACAGATCATCTCATTCCATCCCCATGCCATGGGCAGGGACACCTTCCACCAGCCCAGGTTGCTCCGAGCCCCGTCCAACCTGGCCCTGGACACTTCCAGGGATCCAGGGGCAGCCACAGCTTCTCTGGGCACCCTGTGCCAGGGCCTGCCCACCCTCACAGGGAAGGATTTCTTCCCAATATCCCATCTAACTGTCAGTTTGAAGCCATTCCTTCTTGTCCTGTCACTCCAAGAACTTGTAAATAGTCTCTCTCCATGTTTTCTGTCAGTTCCTTCAGGTCCTGCAAGGCCACAGTGAGGTCCCCCCAAAGCTTCCCTTCTCCAGGCTGGACAATCCCAGCTCTCCCAGCCTTTCCTCCCAGCAGAGCTGCTCCATCCTCTGCCCATCCTGGTGCCTCCTCTGGACTCTCCAGCAGCTCCATGGCCTTGCTGTGCTGGTCCCCAGGGCTGGAGGCAGCTCTGCAGGTGGGGTCTCACCTGAGTTGGGGGGTAGAGGGGCACAATCCCCCCAACCTGCTGCCCGCCCTGCTTTGGGTGCAGCCCAGGGTATAATTGGCTTTCTGGGCTGCAAGTGCATCTTGCACATTTTTAAGCAGGGAAAAAAAAAACCCTAAAGATGAAAATAAGCAAATTATTTGGCTTTCCTTTTAGCCCATTCCTTGGGAAACAGTGTGAATTGTTTTAATTTGATACAACAGTCCTGAATTTCCATTGATGCTGAATATCCCCGTATCAGCATATACTGGTGACCAGTATTCCATTCATCCAAATACCTTCTCTAACCACACATTTAATCAGATCAGTTCCAGTGTTTCTCCAAATTAAATCCTTTCTTTTGCCATTTTAAAGCTTTTAGGAAGAATTGTTCTTTCCTTCCCTGACCAAAAATGATTCTCTCATAGGAGAGACTTCAGAGACTTCTCAGAGACTCCCAAAATGACATTGGTGTCCAGTGTGTGACTGAAAATGCTGTGAAAAGACATCCTTTCTGGTCCTTGAATAACAGTTGCCAGTTCATATCCTAGGCAACTGGATGTGTCTATATAACTGCTGATCTCTTCAGGTTTAAATGTCATTTTTACATAAGAGAACCTTTATTAGTGAATGCCATCCATGCCTGGGAGAGGAAATTATTCTAAAGGCATCCCCTTTTTGTTGCCTGACTGGTCCATCCTAAATGGTATTTTCAGAGGTACAATGTTAATCCTTTCTGATTTTCCTGAGGAAATCAGGAGCTGGAATTGCCTTTTGAAAGTGGAAAAAAAAATAAAATCTCCCCCTGGCTCATCTTGTTTTGTATAAATAGGATTAAATATCATTCATACATCCACTGCATTAATTACTAGTATGATTAACGCTATGAAGTTTTCACTAACATCCTTAGTTCTTCAGTTCTGTTGAATTAATCGATTGATTAACCTGGAGAAAAGGAGGCTCAGGTAGGATCATATCATTCTCTGCAACTACCTGAAAAAATGTTGTAGCCAAGTCAGGATTGGTCCTTTCTCCCAGACAACAAGTGACAGGACAAAAGAAAACCTGAGGAGATTTAGGTTGGATATTAGAAAAAATTTCTTCACGGCAAGGGAGGTCAGGCATTGGAACAGTCTGCCCAGGGAAGTGGTGGAGCCACCATCTCTGGAAGTCTTCTGAAATGCATGGAGGTGGCACTTGGGGACATGTTTTTGTGGCGAACGTGGCTGCAGGGTAAAACCACAGTCAGCTCTGAATCCTTGAACTGGTCCAGTCCCCAGTTCTCCCATTAAGAGACTGGAAGTTACCTGAGACTGTGCTACATGTTACGTGAGAAATGTGTTTTCATAGCCCTGCTGCTCTGAAAGAAATAGGGGAAAAGAGGTAGTTATGGGTTTGTTTTTTTCTTTATCCAGATGTGAAAATCTGTTATGTTTTATCATTTGTTTCAAACTTGTATTTGGAAAACTGTGTTTGAGGAGACAGAAAATGATGTGAGCCCTTTTTTTCTTTTCCACATGATGCTCCTGAGCAAGAGGCAGAGCTTGAAGACTCACCCTCTGTGTGCTCCCGTATGCAAATTTCCTCCTGCCCGGAGAGAAAAAGCTCCAGGAGCAAATCTTCAGGGTGGATACTGTCCCTGCACAGGGCACAACTGCTGGGACAGAGCAACTTGCTGTGAGCAACCGACTTCAGGGCCATGGGAGCTGGATACGGAAGGGACTCCTCAGTGCTGGTTGGTGGCCCTGCACGGGATGCTCCAGCCTCCCACCTGGCTCACCCTCCATCCCTTTCTCACAATTGCTTTCTGCAGGAATGTGAATATTTTAAGTCACACGTGCAGGGGTTGGAGGATCAGCAGAAGATTGTTTTTCGGGCAGCGGCGTGAAACGACAACGCGGAGCATCATCCCAGGTGGAATCCCACCAGCTCTCCTCCTGTGCTCTGCGGTGGTGGCCGGTTCACCGTGGGGCTGCCAACCTGACCCCTCCACCCGCCAGGGACTGCACAGGACTTTGCATCTGAAGGTGATGCAGCCACAGCTGGACATGACCCCTGATGATTTTGCTGCAGCTCCTTGAGGAAAATACGCGTTTTTGGGAGCCCTGCTATGGGTACTGCTCCTGCATGCACATGTGGGTGTAGCAAGAAGCCAACAGCGTGCTCAGTGTCCCTCTCTCTGCCCTGTTATTAGTAGGAATGATGCCTCACACACTTTCACAGAGCAGTTCGTGGTCACCGTGTTACTGGAAGCTGCTCTGTGTAGTGTACAAAGTGCCTGGTAGGGGCTGCAGGAGCCCGCAGACCACCTTTCCCCCATCCTGCCGGGCATCTCCTGGCCCCAGGAATACCCTCGTTGGAATATCTAACCACCACATTGCTCCCAACCAGGAGAATCTAACCATGGCTCCACCAGGCAAAGCTGGTGCCACCAGCACATTGGAAGGATGAAACTGCTGCTGGCTGCAGTTTGTTTTGGGGATCAACTGGTTCTGGGGCTGTCTCCTGGTAGATTTATGTTCTCTGAAGAGTTAAGTACATTAGTGTGGGTAATCTCACTCCATTACCTTCTATAAAACTGAATCTGTGATTTCCTCCCCGGTGAGCATTTACCAGAGCGAAATAGGCTACTATTTTCATATTTAACTCATTGGTAACTCATAAAACCAGCTCAAGTTGTCTGTCCCAAAGAGCAGAAGCTGTGGGATGGGATGGGATGGAGGGTCAGAGCTTTTACAAGTCCTGGCAGTGTTGGCGCAGTGCTCTCAGCATCGCCTCTCACTTGGCCTCGCATCCCTATCACATCCCTCCCCCTGCTCCTTTGAGATCGACAAAATTCCGAAATTTACAGGCTTCTTGAAAAATCTGAGATGAAGCAATTAAACCTCCAGACTGGGTGATGTGAACCTTTAAAGGCCCTTTGCAGAATATCAAAAGAAAGAGAGGATTATATTTAGCAGGTGTGACAGCCCACGCAGGACATTTCATTGCGAAAGGGGCTGACATGAACCAGGAACCAATACTTAAATTAATATAAAACATCTTGGGGGAAAGGTTTTTTTTTTTTTTTTTTTTTTTTTTTTTTTTTTTTTTCTTTTTCTGTTTTTTTCTCTTTTTTTTCCAGCAGTAGGAAATCATAATGCCTTCTGGCTTCTTCAAAAGCAAAAGGTCCAAATATCCAGGAGTCATCTGGCATGTAAAATAAAAAGCATGGGGAGGGGACACGCAGCCTGAAAAATCCTTCGGATGAGGGTGGGAGGCAAATGTTGGGGGTTTTGTGGCTGTTCCTCCCCTGCCTCACCTGAGGCTTTGGGTTGCTTATCGCAGATCCATGGGTTCTCCCTCTCCAGGGCAGGTTGCTCAGGGCACGACTGGGACGTGGTGCCCCAGCTGTGTGCGCTGTGGGAGCATCATCTCTCCTTGTCACCTCTCCTTGTCACCTCGCCGAGGTCCTGGAGGCACAACCCTTCATTACCAGGGCAGCTTTATTCTGACCTCTCCGTTTCTATTCCTATCACACCCTCCCAAGCCTTGGAGTGGAAAACTTGAGTCGGTAGTTTCGTGGCGAGGCGTCCGCGACTTCCCCGCTTCATTCACCGCTGCGCGTTCCTAATTTTAACCAAACCGCTCCCTTTTGATTTTTCCTAAGCCGCGGATTTAATGGCCAGAAGCTCCAGTTGTTTTCACACCCACTCGCTGAGGGCCACGGCAGTGATGCTGCCTGTCCAGAGCCAGAGGGGAGGTGGGGTGGGCAGCAACGCTGTCCCCGACTCTGCGCCGCGCTCCGGGGACAAGGAACCCCACGGGCTCACAGGGACATCTCCGTAGGTGGGTGCTGCCGGGGCAGAGGGTGCTCCATCCCACTTTTGGGGTATTTTGTCTCTTCCCTCTGCTAATTCGTGCACCGGGTTGTCGCTCGGGACCTTTGGGGTTCTCAGTCACCCCAAAAACGTGCAGAGGGGTAAAAAAAAAAGCCCATTTTTCTGCTGCGGCTGCTCTGAGGGAGGAAGGTGTGTGTGGTTGCCTGGACCCTTTGGCATGGAGAGAGTTAAAGGTCCTCGGCACCCACCGGCCCTGGTCTAGGCAGTGTCTAAAATCAGTCCTAGACCCGCTTTATTTTTTCCTTAAAAACAGGAAATGGAGCCCTGAAGGCTTTTTAGCTGGAGAGGGAGAGTGAGGAGGGGGTATAGTCGCCCTGCCCATACCCAGCCCTGAGCCTGACCCAGACTTGGGGGTCTCTGTGTGTGTGTTTTGGTTTTTGGTGGTTTTTTTTTTTTTTTATTTCTGCTCCTTTATTTTTTTTTTTTCCCCCCTATTATTTTGGCAGACTTTTTGGAATGTCTGGGAGCTAAGGGCTTTGCTTCATGGAGCAGAATCCTGAAGCAAGAAAAAGAGAAAGTTATAGACTAAACCACAGAAATGTAAACATGTCTGCAGCTAAAATAACTCCACTTTCATTGAAAACACTCCTCGCTCACAATCAGACTTCTGTGCGTGCTACGCTCAATAAAACTGCATGCTAATAGCGACCAATTAATACATTATGCAGCTCGGCTTTAAAAACCGAGACGCTTTTAATT
>VWZG01008389.1:259387-309792 GCA_013396735.1 Grallaria varia | reverse complement strand
GGGCCGGAGCGGGGCAGCGGCGCATCCTCGGCGGGCGCTCGCTGCGAGAAACCTTCCCGAGTTTGGGGAAGTTTTAAAGCATTGAGGCTCTTTGGCTCTTTTCGCTCCCCCCGCCCCGTTCGCCCTCGCCATCGGTTTTGTGGGGTGGGTTTTTTCCCCCACTCGGTTCGTGGGTGCCTCTGTAATTCTTTGACCGATTCATCATTCAATTAACTGATACCTCTGTCGGCTTTTCAAAAGCCGGGCAGCTCTTGCGCGTAGGAAAACCTGGAATTGGCTCCCTCGGGGTGAGGAGAGGCAGAGTAGGTTATGGTGCTTCTCAGAGCTCTGTTTTGGTGAGCAGATGACTCTGCTGAGGAGTTTGGAGTGCGCGTAATTATATTTACAAAAGCTGAAGTCGCGAGCCCTGCCTAACATAAACTTCCATTCATTGGTGCCTCTGCTGAGAACCCGCGTCACCAGGAAACGCGCTCGCCCTTTAATGAAGTTTTTGTTTGTGCGCGAAGTGTCGTTCTCTGAATTAACTCGGTTCTGGAGTGAGAGTTTGGAAATTACATTCTGCCCGGGTAATTTTGGGTCCATTAGGAAAACCGGGATAGGTCTATGAACTGCACATGGAGAAATGTCACATTCCTTTGGTTTAACCCTTTAAGCACTTCCCTGGTTTCGCTGGAACAAGTGAGGCAGACAAAGACAGCTTCTCGCAAGGGGATGAAATGTGAACTTTCTTCAGGGTACATATGTCAGGTATGGGATTTGAGGGACACCTGAACTGATAGGAAAATCCAGGAAGAAAAATAGATTGTTTGACAGCTTCCTAATTAAAAGTAAGTCAGTAAAGGCAAAGGCAAAAATAAACCAAGCCATACCTCATACAGGACAAATACATTTTTATGTTGATTATCTTACCTATTTCTTTAAGGGCACTTATAAAAACAAAGATGTGGTAGTTGGAATAGTAACATCCGTTCTTATCTTGTTTTTCATACGTGCATGTGGGCAAACAATGGCAAATTCTTTGAAAAACTTCGCAAGACAAAAATCACCTCCAAAAGCATTTCAGGGTTTAGAGCTTTGAACGGTGTCTGTCCCCACCTCCGCCGGCTTAGTCCCAAAGTTAAACAAATCATATAGTACTGGATAGGGTTACATGTTACAGGAATTTTATAAATGGTCTGTCAGTGTAAGTCCTAGGTGTGATTAGTTGGACTTTTTGCTCCTAAGGTGTTAAATTTGGATTGTCATTTCTGCAGCATTTGGTTCTTAAAGATACATTCTAATAGATACGTATGAGGCGTGTATTTCTTCCAGTGGTTTATAAGCAGAAGTGTCTGTGTGGCTTCTCTTTCTTTCTTGTTTGAGCTCTTTGTCAGACGCTGAAGAAATCTGGGTAAGGCCAGTGAGGACTTAACAGTGATGAGAACCGTGGGCTTAAACCCCGGATTTTTCCAGACGTGGCAGTAGCGTCCCTGACCCCAAAGATGCTCATTTGTGTGTTCATCCATTAGACCTTTTCTGTCTGGGACAGCAGGCTGGATCCTGCTGCTGTCCGTGCTCAGATGACCATTCTGCCCCAGGAGCGGGCGGCGTGAACGTGCCTTTGCTACCTGCTCTGCCGTGGGAAGTTTTATTTTCTGCGTGTGCACGGGGCTGTGCAAACCAACAGAAACCCCTGTTGTAGTGAAGCGGCTTTGAGCAAAATACCTGGCTACTGATGAGGCAAATCCTCTCCCCAGAACTCTGTCGCAGCGTGAGGCTCGTGGCTCTCCCTCTGCGGAGTGTTTAGTTTTGATGGCTTCGCACACAGCGTGAGCCTCCTCTTCCAGGGAGGATCAGAAAGCACATGAGAAGCTTTTGTGGTGCTCATGGCATCTGGTGGCCCCAAAACATTGTGTGTTAACATTTCCTTTTCTTGCCTCTGCCTTACTGAATGCCCCAGGAGTTACAAGCAGGCAACAACAAAATGATCGAAAATGTTTGGGTTGAAATGAACCTTTCCCCTTGAATATATTGAATTGTGGGGAGTTTTTTCCCCCCACTATCAGGAAGTTTGCCATTTTCCTTTCAGTGAATAGTTGTTATTTTTCTCAGGAAAAGGTGGCTCTAAGGGCAAACTGTACTTCTTTTAATCATGTGAGTGGCTCTGTGGAAATCTGTGTCCCAAACTCGAGGTGGAAGTTGTTGACAGGGCATAGGGTCAGAAGAGGCCCTTTGGGCTTGATCCATATCAGCTGAGGTCAGTGGTGAGTGCCCAAAGCTGCCCACTGGTTTGCTGTCCAGATGGGAAGGTAGGCCAGGGATTAGTTTATGCTTTGGATGTTAGTTTTCCTACACAGTTGATTTAAAATGCTTTTGTTTTAAAAAAAAAAAAAAAAAAGAAAGAAAAAAAAGTTCGCACAGGCGAGATATTTTCAGCCTGAATTATAATGATGTTTGTCTTGGGTTGAAAGAATTACCTTTTGTGTGATAACACCACACTGGTTTTCATTATACCCACAACTGGCCACTTTCACAGCCACTGGAGTATTTTTTGATTTCCCAGTGTGGTTCTGGCCATGAACTTTTTGACAGGCAGGTTTCCCAGAATAAATCAAGCATCGTTTTGTCTCTTGGTTGAAGGTCTGAGTTGAGAGAATGTGTATCCCTTTGGCATTTTAGAAAATAATTATATAAGTGGGGAAAATCTAATACATTTCCGTCCTGGCATAGTTAACTAGTGTAGGTAGAAAACTGGCAGTCTAAAATTACTTTGCTAAATTTAAATGTAAGTAAAAAGTAGGCAATAGGAAAAAATTAAAGGGTATATCTAAATATGGAGCTGCGTACATATCTGTTATATTTAAACTGCATTTTAACCTCTTCTATTTATATTTAGTGGTCTGGGTATAATCTGGAGGGCTTGATTGAATTCAAGAAACGGTAATTTCACAATGAACACCAAGGAGTTTGTTCTGCTGTGGACGCAGAGCACGTCCTTGTTAATCGGCGGGGTATCACAACGTGTGCGGTGAGGTATTTTCTGGTGTTGCTTGAGAGCAAAAAGGAGACTTGATCTAAAATAAGCATGAATGGATTTGTGAAACGTCTGCTCCCCGAACTGCTGCGGTGGGAGTATCTCCTCCTGCCTTGGGTGGCACCTTTCCTTGTGTGGAGTGTGACACTGCAGCACAAAATTCATTCTCCTCGGCTTCCCCTCCCTCTGGCCTGTTCTGAAATGCCCCTTTTGAATTTCGAAAGCTTGCCATGGTGAGTGGGTTGCCCTTGCACGCTGCTTGCATCAGCTGAAATCCCTCCTTGGCACAACTTCATTCCAATAAGAAAAAAAACCCCCACATTATTCCAGGAACGAAATACATAGTTATTTTTGTTTGATAATGCGTCGCATAAATATTAATCGTCTGGCCGAAGAGAAAACTACAAACACGTGTTTTCGTTTGGCTGGAGATACAACAGGCTCTGACAGAGGTTGGTTTGAAGGCCCTCCACTTGTAGCCACGCAACCCTGCGTGACCACCGTGGCTGGGAGGTTGTTGCCGAGCACGAGCGGGCGCTTGGTTTTGCGTTGAGGTTTTCTGATTTGATTCATTTTAACAGTTGATAACACTACTGATGAGAACCCCCAGGTGCTCATTAAAGAGTCTTGGCTGTAGCTTTGCCTTCAGCCTTCGGAAAGACACCGTCTTCCGCTGGTCCTCGTGCTCGGGCGCTCCGCGGCATTGGTAGGATATTCCAAAGCTCCTGCAAGCAAATATCACCTTCTGCCGTGTTCGCAGGCCTTCGGAATGTCTCAGGTAGCTTGGAGCCTTGTGCGCTTAATTAGCTGCTGATTGGGAAAAGCCAGGTTGGCTTGGAGGAAGCGATGAGCACCGGCGAGCCCGGAGCGCCGCGCGAGGCCGGTTAAACCAAACCCAAATAAATGTGGTTTCAATCAGCCCCTCTTCGACACCCAAGTTTTCGGCTTCCTCTGGGAGGTCCGTAATGAAACGGGCTTGTTTTCTTTTCACCTCGCAAAGAGCGAGCGGCGGGAGGGAAAACTCGGATGGGGTTGGCGGCGGGAGAGCCATTTGGGGATGCCGGGGCTGGCTGGGGCAGCATGGAGGAGTTGGGGGCTGCTCCTGCTGAGCCTGGGAATGCTGCCTGTGGATAACACACATCCCATGCCCTAATGAGAGGGGAGCAGGTCCCAGCCCCGACGGCAGCACCTGGGCAGAAGGCGGTGCAGGTGTGAGCGGGTCGGGAGGAGGTTTCACTCCTCATCCCAAAAAGCAATGCCTGCTGGATGAGCATCTTTTCCTCCTGCTTTTCCCTGTCTGCTACAAGTGGTAAGGTTTTTTTGTTTTTTTTTTTTTTTTGTTTTGCTGCTATTATGCTGTTAAATTGTGCGTTGATTTATCAGCTCTTCAGGTCTTTTCCAATTTTTCCAGTGCTGGGAGTGTTTGGCGTAGGAGGAGCAGTTTGCTGCCCTGTGAACTTCTTACCACAAAATGTTTTGTGAAATCTGACTTGATTTCTTCTCATTTTAAAGACATGTAGGCTCAAACTTTGAGCTTTTCGTACTATTTTCTGGCCTTGCATGAGTTGATTATTTTTAGCTTATTAGCTATGCACGTGCGTGGTATATTTGACCTGATTTGACTGAAAAACCCTCTTTCAATTAGTCACATATTTTTGATGCTCAGCAGCCACAGTGCATGCAGTCACTGTATGATTTCTTTCAGTGCAGTTAAATGTATATGTAAAAATCATGTGGATTTGGAAAATTGCATGAGTATCTTCTTCTGTAAATTGCTCTTATTAAACAAGAACAGAAAAAATGAAATACGGCAATCAAACAATTTACTTTAGACAGGCTGCATTTCTGTCATGGTTTATATATTTGTGTGTAACTAAAAAAGGGTTTTATAAAGAAGGAAGTTTAGCAGTTATGCAGAAGGAAAGGCTTCTAAGCAAAATTACGTTTTCTAAAGAGGCTTTGTCAGTTCTGAGTAAACCCTGCAATAAATTTAAACCTGGTGGTTTAAAATTCTGTTTATAAAATGGACTGCTCTCTATAGAGTTCACAAATTATACACAAAGGATTAACTACTAAAGTAACATTAAGATGTTGCATTACAACATGCACTGAGACTAAACTGAAAAATCTGCTTGAAAAAGCAGCTGATTTTTGCGGGACGTGCAAAACAGACTTGGGAAAAGTTCTCCATCCTTTCTCCAAAGAAATGCAACTTCCATTGATTGTTCCACATGTAGCTGGTTCCTCAAAGTCTCATAGAAGGAGGTTTTTGCACAGTCTTGTGCAAAAAGCTGCATTAAAAGCAGGTGTGAGAAAGAAAAAAAAAAGAAGGTTTTAATAACACATTAAGATAAAATAAGGGATTTAATAAAAAATGAAGATCTAGTTTGGTCCTGGTGGATATATTGTGCCTTTTCTTGAATTTCATTAGGTTGGCCAGAATGTGGAGCTGGGAATTTGGGCTGGTGCTCTTCATTCCTTTGCTGCATTTATAAGTTCTCTGGTATTTTTATGTATTTATAGCAAACAGGCTGTGACAGTCTCTGTAGCTCTTGCCATCAAGACAAGCCAAATCATCTGTCACCAATATGTGTGTCAACATCCTGACACCACCGAGAGCACCTTCTTTGCAGGCACAGCCAAGGCTTCGTTTCAGCAAAGCCATTAATCACCCTCTTGAAATGAAGAGCACGGAGAAAACTGAACCTGGGAGCTTTGTTCTTCTCCGTGGAGAAGTGATGAGACTCAGGAATGGTTTTAGGAGGGTGGGATTCACTTCATCTTACTGGAGCCACCTAAAAATGAAGCACATGGGTGTAAATTCCCACCCCAGCCAGAGGACAGGTTGATCTTGCCAGTCTGAGACAGGCATATTCCTTTGGGAAAGGTACTGAAGGTGCATCAGCTGGGCCATCTGGGAATGGGATTGTAGGACTGGGTGTCTTGGCTTTCAGATGGCTGGCATGGACTGTCCTGAATTCTGTATCCAGAGTCCAGTCCAGGCCCCAGCAGCTGATCTTAGGGAGACTGAAGGAAAAAATGTGATTGAAAGTACAGCAGAGAGACAGCAGACAATTGTTTTACAGTCTGACTGGGATTGAATCTTAGGGCTTATTTTTTATTTTCCTTTTAAAGTTGACCTACTACTAATAGTTTAATTTCTACTGTTGAACAGCCTATTTTTTTTGTCCAGTTTAGAAATAAAAACACAAATAGAAAGAGCAATAGAAAGCCCTTTTATGATTTCTGCATTGCTCTCTTTTAACTTCATCGAAACACTGAATAATGAAAACATTAGCTGTCATTTCTTTTAGCTTTAGAGTAAACTAGGAATGAATTAATCCTGATGCCTTTCCATCGGGATTCTGTTCTGCTCATGCAGGAAACACCAATATCCGTTTAAGGTGATTTCTTTTAGACTGGTCCAATATCTCATCTTGCTCAAAGGGGTTTTACCGACTGTATAGGTGGCAACCCCAGGTCTATATTTTGCTTAAATCTCTCAAAGCACAACCATGGAGAGCTTGTTTTGGACAGGCCATGAGGTTTATGCCCGGCCTTGGGCACAGGGGCGAGCTCTGGGTTTGTTATTTGCTTGTGATTTCCATGGGGGTTCACAGGAAAGAGGGCTGTAACCAAATGGGAGCCCGGGGAGCTCTGTCTGGGGTCGGGCTGCAGAGCAGGAATGTGGGGTGGGAGGGTGTCAGCTTTGCTGAAGGGTGCAGGAGCTGGGATGAAGGGGGTTTGTGCTGTTCTCCTCTCCCTCTTGGTTTACACCGCCCCGTGCTGTGGCATGTGTGGGGTGGGACAGGGAACCAGTGGGACAGGCACTGCCCCCTCAGCCACCCACCCACAGGGGCACGTCCGTCCCTCATTTCTGCCTCTTGGCCTTATTCCTGCCAGGTTTTGATCCAGGATGGGATTCATGTAACTCCCTCTTTGCTGTGTTGGTGCCACAGGACTAAAGAGGAGTGAGAAGTAGTAAAAGTCTATTTCGGTCACTAAAGTAAGCAGACATGACTCAGAATACTCACTGGGAGCAGATCTGCTGGATGAAAAGGTGCCATTTTTACGTAGTCACTTCTCTGGCCGTGCCCTTTAAACCCTGACAAAAATAGAATCCTTTCTCTTGGCGCTTTCCCTTGGAAAGCAGAAACGGGAGTGAGAGCAGGGATGGATGTTTGCTGCACTTCAGCCCCTGCTTCGAAACCGGAGCAGACCACGGGCAGGTTTTGTAAGGGGTATGTAACATGTGTTTAACACCAGGAAAAGTGGGAAAAAGAGGCACTCGAATTTCGTGGGGAGGGGATTTGGGCTTGGATAGTTTTACCCCTTGTAGTGGAAAAGCGTTGCTGCCTCTTAATGGTTGGATGAATCCTGGCTGGGGCTCTGCGCCCATTTCTGGCGTCCTCGTGTCCCCGCAGGAGTGGAGTTCACACCCAGTGGGTTTTGTCTGAAGCACAGCAAGGCTCCTTCTGCCCATTGCCTCTGGGTTCCTCTTGGACCGTGTGAGTGGCCTCAGCTAAAAATGAGCCTGAAACCACATTGACGCAATTGCGAGTGTTTATGGACCTGCGAGGAAACAAATCCATCGCTGGCGAGCGGAGCCCTCGAGTGGTTGACACTCACACCAGAGACCGGCGCCCCCAACACCCGTGGGCTGAGGGTCCCTGCACCTCCTGGGGGGGCTGGTGGGGATGGGCTCTCCCTGCAATCCCCACCCCTGTCCGTCCTGGAGCTGCATTCCATGGAAAGCATTAGCAAGGCAAATCATTGCTCAAAAAGTCGCTCTCGGGCTAAGTAGGTGATACTGAATTTTTGAACTCTCCTCTCTCTCTCTCTCTCCCTTTTTTAATGGTTTGGTAGGAAGCTGGGGCCTGGCTGGTGCAGGGAAACTCAAAACCAGTGGTGTAAGCATGCCACATGTGCTTCTGGGTGTTTGACAGACCTGTTGTTCTCCTTTTGGAGCGTTGCTCTCTTGAAAAGAAAAACAAGCCCATTTTAACTAATTTACCACTTTTAGTTGGTTTTACATGGGGAAAAAACACCAACCCATAAATTCCTGTTCTTCCTTCGTTCCAGAACAACCCATGAAAGAGTTTGAAAACTCTGACTTTCTGCTCAGGGGATGAAATCTTGACCTTGCTGAAGTGGCTGAAGCTTCTCTGCCACCTTCTGAGGGGACAGAGCTCTTCAACCTAAGTGTTTCTTCCTCATGTTTCTACTGGGGATGGAAAGCCCTGGAAGTGTTCTCACTGCTGGTTTCCTAAAGCCTTAATTCCCCCCAGTTACTACAGCATTTGAAAGCACTGTCTTTTTTAGTGCAGGAAACAGGCACTGCTTTTATTCCTGATAAAATTTCCCTTGTATGAGCTCAGAGAATTCCCACTTTCTCTGTGTGGGCTCATCTTTCAAAGAGGAGGAGACATGGGTCATACGCCCATGGGTCTCCCAACTCCCTCCTGCTCCATCTCTGGCTTCCTCCCAGTCCCGTGGAAGAAGTGAGGAGTCAGTGAAGATTTGCTGTCGAGGTCTCTTTTTAATTCCTCGCAGGACCCGGGAGCTTCCTATTGCTGGGGGAATCCTGTTTTTTTCTGGTTTAAATTTGAAAGGCGTTTTGGATATGATGACATTTAAAGCCAAAGCACATCACCTTTTACATATTGGCTCCTTTTCCTGCAGCAAGACAGGAGGTTTCAACAGGCCAGAAAAGGGAGGGAAAGTCTCGGGGGACACACAGGACTGTCACTAACCCGGCACTAAATGGCCATGAGGAGCATCTTCCCTTCTCAGCCCCACCTGTGTTGTCTGAAACGGAGCTGAGAACACCAGGGGAAACTCTCAGCTCCAGATTTTGAGTAGAGCTTGTTTGGAAGTTTCTGTGTTACAGAATCACAGACTCAGGCTGGAAAAGCCCCACCAGCCCACGGAGCCCACCCTGTGCCCCATGCCCACCTTGTCACTGAGTGCCACGGCCAGTCCTGCCTTGGGCACCTCCAGGGCTGGGCACTCCAAACCTCCCTGGGCAGCCCCTGCCAAGGCCTGGCCACCCTTTCCAGGCAGAAATTCCTCCTGATGTCCCACCTGCCCCTGCCCTGGCCCAGTCTGAGGCCGTTCCCTCTCCTCCTATCCCTGTTCCCTGGGAGCAGATCCCAACCCTCCCCTGGATCCATCAGGGAGTTGCAGAGCCAGAAGGTCCCCCCTGAGCCTCTTTTTCTCCAGGCTGAGCCCCCCCAGCTCCCTCAGCCCCTCCTGCTGCTCCAGCTCCTTCCCAGCTCCGTTTCCTTCCCTGCACACGCTCCAGCCCCTCCGTGTCCCTTCCAGGAGATCCCAGCACTGGACACAGCACTCAAGCTGCAATCTCACCAGTTCCCAGCACAGGAGGACAATCCCTGCCCTGGTCCCACTGGCCACCCTGTTTTGTATCCAAGCCAGGTGCCCTTGACCTCCTTGGCCCCCTGGACACACCTGTGCTCACAGTCAGCAATGTTTGGAAATCCTGGGCCCCTTTCTCACCAGCACCGAAACAGTTTGAAAAGCCAAAACTCACCAAGGAAGAGCAGCACAGTGTGCCATGAAGCATCTTCATTCTGCTGTGGTCACAGAGGTGGCCTTGGGGTGACGAGGATCCCACTGCCCTGAGCACAGCGTGCCCTAGAGGGGTACACCTGGTGGTGTGCCAGGTTTGAAATACCATACATCAGGTTTGATATACCATACGCCAGGTTAGATGTGCCATACGTCAGGTTTGACATGCCATAGGCCAGGTTTGACGTGCCATACGCCACGTTTGATGTGCCATACGCCAGGTTTGACATGCCACATGCCAGGTTTGACGTGCCATGTGCCAGGTTTGATATACCATACACCAGGTTTGATGTGCCATACGCCAGGTTTGATGTGCCATACGCCAGGTTGACGTGCCATACACCAGCTTTGACATGCCGTAGGCCAGGTTTAATGTGTCATACACCAGGTTTGACGTCCCATACACCACATTTGATGTGCCATGCGCCAGGTTTGATGTGCCATACGACAGGTTTGGTGTGCTATACACCAGGTTTGACGTGCCATACACCAGGTTAGATGTGCCACACGCCAGGTTTGACATGCCACACGCCAGGTTTGATGTGCCATACGCCAGGTTAGATGTGCCTTATGACAGGTTTGACGTGCCATACGCCAGGTTAGATGTGCCATATGCCAGGTTTGACGTGCCATACGCCAGGTTTGATGTGCCATACGCCAGGTTTGATGTGCCATATGCCAGGTTAGATGTGCCATACATCAGGTTTGACGTGCCATACATCAGGTTTGACGTGCCATACATCAGGTTTGATGTCCCATATGCCAGGTTTGACGTGCCATACGCCAGGTTTGATGTGCCATACGCCCGGTTTGATGTGCCATATGCCGGGTTTGATGTGCCATACCGCCAGGTTTGGTGTACCATACGCCAGGTTGTGTGTGTGTGTCTGTGTGTGTGTGCCTGGCAGCTGCTTGCCAGGGGCAGAGGGAACGAAGGAGGCTTTTAGGTAAACAAAACGTTGCTGTTGTACTGCTGTAATTACGAGCATTTTAAATGAGGTATTGACAGCAGCAGAGAGCGGGTTCTCTGCCTTGCCTGCTGGCAGGCAGCGAGATGTCTCCCAGCTCCCGGTTGCAGGCTGGGACAGTAACTCATTAACCGGTTCCTCTGCAGTGGTGTTGCTCCACATATGGTCTGAGGGCTGCTGGTGGTCTGGAAGACATTAGAAAGTGGTCTGAGAAATGGCTGCACAAGGAAAGGCAACAAATAACCCCCCTCCACGGCCAGATTCCCATTCCCACATCTCCGGCGGGTCCATGCCCGTGTCACCAGGTCACCCGGAGTCAGCGAGCTGCGCCGGGATCTAATTGCCTCCCCCTCCTGGGGTGAGCCCAAATGGATGGATCTCGAGTAATTCCACGTGAGGGGAACCTTTGCTTGATGTGGAGCAAGCCTTCCTCTGTTCAGAGGGATGAATATTCACCTCTCCTTGTGTTTTTGGTTGCACGGGTTGGGCTCTGGGATGCTGTTTCCACGTCCGTGTTGCCAGAGGTAATGAATGCCACGGGGAAATAGGCAGTGGTGAGCCCATTTCCTTCACAGTGGGAGCAAAGTAGTAATTCAGGAGGCTATTAAACATTAGAAATACCTCTACGAGGTCCCTACAAAGATACACTCCATTTAGATTAAAGTCCCATCGGGCCAATTATCTTGGAAGAACATAAGAACTGAAACAAAAGCCGAGCCAGGTACGCTGCCCACCAATGGACTGCAGCAAAACTGGATGCAGGGAGAAAACACTCCTGCGTGTCATGAAAGTGAGAACTTTTGGAGCAGGTCTGCGCAATAACCAGCTTTTACTGCTCCCCCAGGATCGGCGTGTGCAGGAAATATCTGTGGCATGCTCACTTTTCCTGGAGATGACAGCAGCCCTTTGGCAACCACTTTGTTCAATACTTTTCAAAATGTTGGGCTGTTGTTTTGTGAATGTGCTCTGATTTTTCTGGTGCCAGAGCCCTTATGCTTGGCTTTCTACCCTTGCCAAACTTGCCCATTCCCGTTCCAACCCTGGCTACTTCCCCACTCAGTAGCTGTGATGATGCCTCTGTGTCACTGTTGGGATGGGGCTTGAAAAAAAAAAAGGGGAAGCCAACAGAAGTCCCTTATGTGTGAAAATAACCTCTGTGGCCTGTGCTGCTCCCTGTGGGTGGCTCTGGACTCCTGGACATGGAAGGTTAGGGCAAACAAATTTGAAACACTTTGTTTCTGCCAGTCCTTTCTGAGAGCAATTTGCACAAGAGTGCAAAGCAGAGCTTGATACTCTGGGATTAAAATCTGCCTGTGCTTCAGCTGCTAGACCACAATTTGAATTGAACATTTAGCTCTTTCCAGTTAGACCTGAACACTAGAGTGCACTGAACCTTCAGGCAAGGGATTTTGACAATGAGTCAGTTTTAAGACGCTGGAGCAACGTGTTCCTAAAAGTGTTTACTGATGCAAATTGCTGCCTGGTCTTGAAATGACCTCTTCCATTTAACATCATAAAAGGACTTTCTGAAGAGAAGACACAATAAACAGTCTGAGGTCTAATAACCGAACATGCAAGGCTGAAAGGTTTTTAAATACTTCTTGCTTAAATAAGAGCCATTAACATTGTAACTGATAATGAGAAAAACGCTCGCGCCATTAGTGGTTTACCACTTTGGTTCCGAGAGGGTAAAAACAGCTTCGTAAAAGAGACCACAGACTGTCCATTTTCAGCCTCAGCGCGGGGCAAGCGCTTCAGAAAAACACAAACCCCGTAATTTAAGGTAATAATTTAGTGTTTGTGTTTGGGGAACATGCCGGAGATGCCTTTTGAATGCACGAGAGTGTGACGATGCGGGGCTCGGTGGCCGCGGCTGGCAGGGAGTGCTGGAAGCCCCACCAGTGGGTATCCTTTGCTAGGACACCAGCTCATCCTGAACCTGTTGGGAGCAGTGCAGGTGCACCTTCTGCCTTCCAGCTTGCCTTTGGGATGCCCACCCGGATGGGGAAACCTGTCTTTGCCTTTGCCACAGGGCTCAGCTTTGCCTCAGGATACACGAGGATGCATCTTGGGATCCTTTCTGCATTGGTCTTGCTGTTCCCTGCTGCAGGAGTGGTTGAGGTTTTTTTGGAAATGTTTAAATTTCAGTCCCAGCTCAGCATGCTGGTGGAGGAAATAAAAAGTGCTGTGTCTGGGGGGTGCTCGGTGCCTCGGGGCATCGCTGGGACTTGGGGGCTGAGGAGCACCATCAGGAGCAGTGGTATGACCTCGTTTAACTCATCCATCTGGGCCAAATGCTCTTTTCTTCAGGACGACCCCTTCCCTTTCTTCTCCTTCCTCTGGGCAAGCCAGGCTGGGCCCTGTCTCCTGCTCCGCTTAGCGGGTGGACTTGTGCTGAGCTCAGCCAGGACCGCCTCAGACCCAGGTTGGTTTGGGTTGGAAGGGACCTTAAAGATCATCCAGTTCCAAACCCCCAAGGAGACGTGGTGTTTCCCCCCTGGCAAAGCGAAGTTTGGGATTCAGTTGTGCCGCGTTCTGGCTGTCTTTAGTAAGAGCAGCAGGAGGCTGAAGTGGCTTCTCAGGCTGTCTCTGGCTGTAAATACAACCACACCAGGTTCTCCTGATGCTTCGTGCAGCCCCTTTTGCATCGACCGCAGCGTTCGCTCTTACGTAAAAATGGAAAGTTCACCCGGCTCCCCTCCCCACCACCCCGAAAATGACTGTTGTGCCTTATTCAAAACGAGAACTCAATCAAGGCAGGAGCACAGCTGGGCGAATGACAAGAGAAACACAGCGGTGCCAGGGTGAATTTTTATGGAAATGCTCCCTGAATAGTATTTCCATGAAAAGGCAACCTACTCGCAGATGTAGGCTGCGTTGCATGAAGGAGAGAGTGTTGTACCACACCCTGAGTCTGTCAAGGTCCATAAACTTTTCACATATTTTAAGTTCAGGGAACAGAGAGCCCATATTTAAGACACAAAGGTTTTCTTCTCTATGTCAACGCTATCCCCAAAGGAAGGAAATGTAAGCCGGGGCAAAATGAAAAGGGAAGTTTATGGAAGAAACGTTTCAAATGTAAAGTTCAAACGTAATTTGAAATACGAAGTGAATTGATCTATCAAAAAGGACACTTTCAGTGTCTTGAAATGGTGGTATTTCACCAGCATCCTGTGGCAGCAGTGAGTTGTATGCCTGTGTCAGGGGGTGTGGGGGTCCTTTTAGTGAAGAAGCAACTTAAAAACTCCAAAAAATTTTCCCTGTTTCTGACAATGGGACTTTTCTTACACTAGTAGAAACAAGATTAGGGGAACTGTGTGAAAAGTAAGAAATGAAAGATAATTGATGTTAACGTTCAAAAAGTGGGAGAGGGGAAAAAAAGAAAAATGGTAAAAACCTCAGCCCAATCTTCAAACTGCCGCATTTAGATTTAATTAAACACCTTTTTTTTTGGAGATGTTGTAGGTCTCTCAATGGGCTGGTTTCCAAATGGCCTGACAGATTTTACTGTAATTTACTGGCTACGTGCAGGGCTCTTCCAAAGGTTGATTTTTGGAATCTCTTAATTTCCCCGTGTTTCTTGGACATTTTTATGTCACACCAATCACGTTTGAAACGTGCCACGTGAGAGAGAACTTCTTGAGACAGCCTTGAAATCTTTCAGCCTATTTCTGCATGTTGCTTTCTGAAATAGATGGGAATGCCTTTTTTAATTTGCGATAGCTTATAACTTGATGTCACGGCTGTTCTAAGAATAATAATCAAGGATTGTTATACTGACTTGATTGTTTACATTTCCTTTTGGCACTGATGGTGATAAGCCAGAGGTAATAATACTAAACATATTCTCCTGTCGCCTTCTCAAAGCTTTCGCCACGCAACAGAAGGTGACTGAGCCTGGGGTTTAAAGATGAAGGCATTTGTCAAATGCTATAACGTCTTCATAAAGGTCTGCAGCAGAGATCCCGTTACAGAAAAACTTTGGAATGGCTCTAGGAGTTGGGAGTAGAAGTGAGTGACTGCATTTTTAAACAATATTTGATTTGCCAAAAGGAAAAAAAAAATCCCCCCCAAAACTCCAAGAAAACCCAGCCTAAACAGGAATGTCAGCAGGGATTGTGGAACTGTGAGCAGATCTGGTGGTGGCATTATGAGGAGTTAGAGGAGTGGGGGTCTATTGCTCCTCATACTGGTACGTTTGTTCTCTGCATCCCGGTCTGTTACGGAGTTGGGTATCCATGTGGTTGGAGGACCCCACAGCAGGGAGTCATGGCAAAGTGACATGGGAGAGCATCTCCTCACGTGGTGACAGCGGGCAGTGTCCTCGCTCCTCCCTCTGAACCTCCCAAGCCCATCTGATAAACTGAATAAGCCACAGAAAACGCATCGGTAGCAAGTGCTGACATGGGTGGGACATCCCTGAGGATGGAGAAAGAGGTTCCTCTTACCCCTTGTTCATCTGCAGAGCCCTTCAGCCAGCAGGGAAGGAAATGTTTACCCTTTCAAAGCGCTCCTGGTGAGCAGGGGAAGGCACTAGAGCACTTCTTGCTTCCCCGAGGTTTGGCTTTAAAAGGTCTGTACAAGAACAGAAACGCTGCGGGGATTTCATGATCTCAGAGGTCTCTTCCAACCCAATTGATTCAATGATGATTCCATGAAACCAAAGTCCTGAGTGGCTCAGGAGACATTGTGGATGGCAGTGGCTGTCCTGGGGAGGGACAAGGCTGGGATCCATCTGCTGCAGGCAATAAACTGTTGAGCTTTCATGCTTGGGGAGAGCGTTGGAGTGAATTACAGCCTCCTGTTTACTCTGGGACTCTTTATCATCCCTTGTGTACTCAGGGGCACTTTTCACTGCAAGAAGCAAAGGACATTCTCCTAAAAAGAGAAGAAAAATCAGTTTATATCAATGCATGGCCTCCTGCTGTCACCAGTTAACCCCCACATGCCCACAAACAAAGTGATGCATCACTAACTTAGTGCTAGAAAGGGGTTGTTGCATCTCCAGGTTATTTCCCCAGTACCTTTATTTTTCAGCCCTCAACAGGAAGGGTTCAGAGAGTATATCCAGAAAGATGTTTTTGTTCCCCCACCGTGGGTTTCAGTCCCGAGACTGCCAATTAAATTATCCCATAAATCCTCCATTATAGGTAGTAAAACCTAATTTTAGATTTCCTGCCTGCTCCAGTGTCCTGCCTGATTACTACCAGTTGGACAGAGGCTCAACCTGCTAAGCAGACAATTGCAGTGAATTGGCTGTTTCTTTCTGTGCCACATGTGGAGAACTTTTTAATATCTGGCATTTGGTCATAATTCTCTCTGGCTATTTTCTACCTTTTTGTAGCTCAAATGTTTTTTGGTTTGGTTTTTTTTTTTGTTTGTTTGTTTTTGGTTTTGTTTTTTTTTTTTAAGGCTGTAAAGTAGACATCTGTAATTTATTCTTTTGGCAAACTTTTTGTGAGAGTAAAGGTTGTTAACCCTGTGGATTAGGAAGAATGTTAACCTGCCGGCCACCACTAAAACATTAATAGTTTAAAATTAGTTATTATATAATTCCTGTTTAAAAGCACTGTATTAATGGAGCTAACACGATTCTGCTTAAGCTGAAAATATTCTGTGTTATCTGAATATAAATTCATTCTTTCCATTCTGATTTAATTAAAAATATATTATTTAGCTGCCAACAGTGCTGATTTGCTTGGGGGCAGCTTCTGCTAACCATATTCTCGTGGAGCGTTTATTTTACATACAGAAAAATTTACATACTAAAAATTCCTCATTTATTCTGAGTATAAACAACTCCTAGCTTGGTGTTTTTCATCATAAACTTTACTGAGGACAAATACCTAATCAAGTTATCGGAAAAAGTGGGTTCATTCATGCAAGTTAGGTATAAATCCCTTGGTCTTTGGACAAAGGGATATTTACATTCAGCATGTAGTGCTTCTGTCACCGGGGTTGAGGTAGAATTCAAGAGTCTGTATGTGAGGAAAATGAGCCTAAAACTATGAGAAATTAACAATTTTCTTGGTCTCTCTGATAGGTTTATGTTGTAGTTAACCTGGTAAAGTTCCTGACCTAACCAAACCAAAGCTTTGGATACTGTAGAGGTACCTGTGCACATCTTGGAGCTCCACAAAACGTTATTTCCTGCCTGAATAATTTGGTGATGTTTTTAACAACTCTGTGTCAAATCAGGAAGGTGTGTGACAGTTGGCAAGGGACTTTTTCTTCTCCAGTGACAGGAAGTTTAATTCAAGATACAGGGCATATGCAAAAGGGAAAAGTACTGCGAAGAGACATCACGTTGAAGGAGCAGATGATGCTTCTCATGGAATCACAGAATGGTTTGGGTTGGAATGGACCTTAAAGATCATCCAGTGCCACTCCCAGCCATGGGCAGGGACACATCCCACCAGCCCAGGTTGCTCCAAGCCCCGTCCAACCTGGCCTTGGACACTCCCAGGGTTCCAGGGGCAGCCACAGCTTCTCTGGGCACCCTGTGCCAGAGCCTGCCCACACTCAGAGCGAGGGTTTTCTTCCTGAGATCTAATCTAACTCTACTCTCAATTTGAAGCTATTAATATAATCTCAGGCTAATGTAACACAGGGGCTGGACCAGGACTTTCCTCAAGATCCAGCTTTATTGATCCTTTAAATGCCTTAAAATCATAGGATCTGTAAGGTAGGAAAAGACCTCTAAGGGCATCAATTCCAACCATTAATTAATTATCACCACCATGCTCATCACTGAGCCTGTGCCACATCCTTTGGAGCACTTCAGGGATGGTGATTCCACCACCTCCCTGGGCAGCCCATTCCACTCAATGCCTGTCCACCCTTTCAGTGGAGAAATTTTTCCTTATATCCCATCTCATCCTTCCCTGGCATAACTCGAGGCCGTTTCCTCTTGTCCTGCTTGAGTCCTTGCCTTGCACAATGCAAACTTCAGCTGAACCTGTTGGTGACAGCCACAGCATGTGCTGGGGTTGCTCACATGGTGGCAGGAGCTTGGAAGTTGGCACGGACACTTGGGACTGTGGGCACAGAAAGGATTGGGTCCATTCAGATGGGCAAATGAATGTTTTTTTGGTGGTCCCCATCCATATATGCCAACAATTTGGGACCGGGAAAATGGATCAGCCCCTTCCAGCAGTGCTGTCCTGTGTGGATTCTCTGATGTCTAACTAAGGCCTTTTCAGAGGCACTAACTGTGTTTCCTCTTCACCCAGCTGTTTTCTTCTCTCAGTCTTTATGGAACGCAGTAGTTTTAGTCCCTGTTAAATCTGGGAGAAACCAAGCAATGATTCCTAAGGTGATGGGAGAAAAAGCCAGGAGAAGAGGTGTGATCCCTCAAGTCTCATTGCTTGAAGAGCTGGGCTAAAAATGGGACCATCGTGGTCTCCTTGCTAAATGGATCTTCTCCACCTCACTTTGTTTACTGTTCTGTGGCTCAGTGCGGGGAGATTATCATTTGTTGAGTGGTGCCTGAAGTGCTGTATAAAAAATACAGCATACACAAAGACTAACAAAGAGTAGAAGAAAGGAATTTAGGCCTCCCAGTCACAGTGCTGTGGTTGATGAAATATTATATGTATTTTTGCAGTTGTATTAGTTGTCCAATTTGGGAACCTGGAAATATGAGGAGGGATGGTCGCAGATAGAAAGTAGGGAATAATCTACATGTTTTCTGTGCTCAAGTTCAGTGCAGGAGTGACAGACAGGACCCTTTGGGGTACAGAGTTCTGTGAACTGCTGCTGGATTTCTTGGATGTGTCGTTGCCTTCAGGAATCACCCCTTGGAGCAGGATTGTGCTGCACAATCCAAACTTTAGATCCCCAAACACAGTGCCTGTAAAGGGAACCTTGAAATGTCATCTGAATGATTTAGTCTCATCTGTGTATCTGTAAAGAGCATGGGAAAAAAAATCCTTGGAAGCAGACAGTGCTTGATTTATCCATGGGTATAATCCTGAAACTTAATCACAGTGTGGAAATTGTCAATACTGTAAATTATGTCCTAGCTGAGTGTTTGGTATCAAACTACCATCAACAGCCTCACGTGTGCCAGAGGTTCCAGCTCCCCTATCGAGCATCTCCTGCACTTCAGTGCTTCGTGGTTGTATTCTGATTTTCTAATTTAGAGACAGCAAGAATCACAGAATCATGGAATGGTTTGGGATGGAAGGGACCTTGAAGTCCATCCAGTGCCACCCCCTGCTGTGGGCAGGGACACCTTCCACCAGCCCAGGCTGCTCCAAGCCCCGTCCAACCTGGCCTTGGACACTTCCAGGGATCCAGGGGCAGCCACAGCTTCTCTGCCCACCCTGTGCCAGGGCCCCACCGCCCTCCCAGGGAAGAATTTTTTCCCAATATCCCACCTAACCCTCCTCTCTTTCAGTTTGCCCCCATTCCCCCTTGTCCTGTCACTGCAGTTCCTGATGAACAAGCCCCTCTCTGCCTTCCTTGTGGGGCCCCTTCAGACCCTGGAAGGTTCTCTGAGGTCTCCACACAACCTTCTCTTCTCCAGGCTGAACAGCCCCAGCTGAGGTGCTCCAGTCCCCCTTATCAGATTGGCCACCTCTGGACTTGCTCCAACAGTTCCATGTCCTTCCTATGAAGGACATGGAAGAAATTAAGACAAAATTTAAGACAATGTGATACCCAGTGCAGTAACACTTGGAATTCTGCACTGATTTCACCGGGCACTCTCATACTTATCTCATGTAAAAATATTTGCTTTTTACACTGAGCAGAGCATTTTGCTGACTATCCAATATCTTGCATGGGAATGCTCTTAATTCTGGGTGTCTGGCCTCAGAATTTCAACAAGGCTTGTGTCAGGTCTTGAATATGCTACTGTTACCAGAAAAAAAAAGTCTCACTGGTATTCCAAGAAGAGGGGACGTGCTGGGGTTTGCAATTTTAGCATTACAGATTCTTTATTATTAATAGATTAGTGGGGATTTTTCCAAAGGCTCCTATGAGTCAGAAGAGCTCCTGTTACTAAATTTCATATATTCATTTATTTATACAACTATACATGAAGTCTTACGGTCTTTTCAGCCCTGAAGGAGCCAAGGTGCTGTAAGTGTAAATGCAGTTCATTGAGTTCTGGAGATCATAAATATCTCCTTTAACATCTGATTTTTCTTGAACTATGTGCATTGAAAGAAGAGTCTCACCATTAGGAGAGAAGGGGCATATTAGCTACTCTTTTGGACAACCTGTGTATTCATACCCACAGCAGAACTTTGGCAGAGAGTAGTTGGAATTAAACTGTCACCACCAGGGCAGTTTTACTTTATGTTCTGAAAGGTTATGTGAGTTTTAGAGGTTCATTCATTTTGCTGATTAACAGTTCAGTCCCTCTCTTGACAAATTCTCCTGGTTTTTTCATTCCTGTGGCTTCCCTGAGACGAGCAGAGGAGATAAAGGCTCAGGCAGAGGGAAATGTGAGAAAATGATAAGGGAGGAAATTCCCTCTCCTAGGATAAATTTGTCTGGACTTTATGACAACATTTGGGGACAATTTGAGGTTGTTCAGACAGATCTCAGCAATGCAAGCCCTTGGGGTAGAAGGGAGCCAGCTGTAGGCAGTGCCTCGTGGCAGCTCTGCCATGCTGGTAAATCATGGAATCATGGAATGGTTTGGCTTGGCAGGGACCTTAAAGATCATCCAGTTCCACCACCTTCTGCTAGAGCAGGCTGCTCAGAGTCCCATCCAACCTGGCCTTGATAGAATCAGTATAACATTGATGTGATCTTTGTGTTTCCTTGCTATCTCACCACTGCTGAGGTGGAATAACAGGTGGATCCTGTTTTCTTGGAAGCTGAAGGTGATCAGAGAATGCCTTTATCTTATTTCTTTCAACAATAATAAAAATAAAAAGGAGAGAATTAAGAGTATTCTCAATAATAGAATGATGGTAATATGAGTGTTTGCAACAAAATAATACAGCTTGGTTTTGTGTTCTCAAACAAAGATGATGAATCAAGACATGCAGGTGATGGGGATAAAGGTGAGGGATATTGTACCTAAAAGTGCAAAATGCAATGACAATATAAAAAAAATTCGAAAAATAGTTGGTTTTGTTTAAAATTATTGTCTGACCTGGGCCTGACATAAAGTAAAAGGTGTTTTCCAAGATAAGGGTGGATTTAAAAGGTCATAGTGGTCATAATAACCTTGGGGCAACCTGGGCACACCAGGCTGGTGTGGTAAAAAGGACACTGGCCCAAAGCAGGGCATTCGTTTTCCACCTTGATCTTCTGACATGTCAGCTGCCCAGTGTGTTTTTCTGTTTTTCCTTGCCATTATTCCTCCTTTCTCTGAAAAGCAGCATCTTTTAGGAAAGTTTCCTCATTGCCTGTGCATTCCCCCATACACACTATGCTATTTTCCTTTATTTGCCTTTCACCTGCTGACTGTGTTACAGACAGTCTGTGTCCCCAGGGTGTGTTAGATGAGAGGCAGTCTGTCTATGAAATTACTCCCAGAATGACTTTTTTTTTCCCCCCAGTGATTATGGAAAATAACAACCGTGCACTGTGGGTGCACTGTTTTACCTGTTAATTTGTTTGAGTGTATGCAGGAAAAGCAATTTGGCTGGGGATCCATCCCCTGTGTTAGTTACCAGCAACCTTACAACTGGTACCCAAGATTTTGGTTTAAATCTCGGCTCCTGAATAATTTGAGATTCAGTCACCCCAAGTATGACATTTTTCCAAAGCTGAGATGAGAAGAGGGAGCATTTATAGGGGCAGGAAATTCTCTGTAAGGAGCTCTTGTTCCTAAGCCCAAATTATTATTTTTAAATCCCTTTCATTTGTTTCACAGACATTGTGGGTGTCCACAATTGTGCTTTAAAACATTCAGAGGAGTTGTTGTCCTCTGTGTGCTTCCTTAGCTCTGCTGGGAATCCAATCATTGGAAGTGTTGTCCCCGAGCTCTTCCCATTTCATCCTTAAAAGTTCACAGGTCTCGTTCCCTTACCGGTCCATGGAAATTCTTTTTCCAAGGGTGTTCTGAACCCAGACCTCAGCCCAAATCCCTGCTGTGGTTTGAATGCAGATGAAAAATCTCTCCCATGTGGAGTATCCTCACTGAAGGGTGCTGGCAGATGGGTCTCCTTCCATCCCCTCTGTGGAATTGGGTCCAGTTTGAAGTAAAATGTTTAGTCCTAGGGTGAGAAAGTCTGCAATTCCATGGGTGAAACACGTGGGAAGGTAGGATGCATCCATGCTAGTCCCTGCTAGGATTTTAACATGATCTGCTGCTTGTGGTTCCATCTTGCTCAATTTTGATTTCAGAGGATTGGGGATGTGCTTGTATTTTTAGGTAAATAGCTTCCACTGGGTTTTCCTGCCTCGAAGCCAAACTCCTGTAAACTCCAAAGAGAATTTCTTGGACTCTATAGGAATGATCCCACAGCTTGCAGTGGAAGATTTGCTGTTTATCCCCATGTAAGGGGTTTTAAGATAAGGCAATGGAAACCAAGCTCCACCACAATTGCAGCTCCCAAGAAACCTTATGTCGAGCCCAGTGTCCGTTTGCAGCCTCAGTGTGAGTAGCAGAAGGCATCAATTAAATTAATTTTACTTATTGAGGTCTGCCAGTTCATGTGCAGACCCTCCCTCCAGTTAACAGCCAAACAAAAGCATGACTAGAGAGGAAAAAGTGTACCGTGCATCTATCCATTAAATATTTATCTTTTAGTGGCGCTTTGTGTTTTCTTTATTCACTGTGACAAGAATTCCACTGCAGGGGGAGGGGGTGGGGGGGAAGAAAATGTTTCTAGGTTAGGGTGAGAAGCTGCCCAAATGTAGTTGTGAAGATGCTTGATCCAACCGGGGGATTTGGT
The DNA here is from genome assembly GCA_013396735.1 of Grallaria varia. NCBI lineage: Eukaryota > Metazoa > Chordata > Aves > Passeriformes > Formicariidae > Grallaria > Grallaria varia. The sequence goes on along the minus strand of VWZG01008389.1, from coordinate 287,359 downwards.
TACTGTTCTAAAACTCTTTCCCCCACCCCCAGTTAGTAACTGTGGTCCTGGCAGAGACGTGGGGGTTTGGGGCAGATGGTTGTTATCCATCCTGGAAGGACTGGACACTTCCAATATGCTCCATAAACCATTAAACTCTGTAAAAGCCTGGCAGACTTTATAGTTTGCATCCTGCCATTAGAGTTCCCTCTGAAGTCTGTCAGAGGGATATAATTCCACTCCAATTAAAGCTCTTCCCCTTTTCCAAATGTGAAGCTGCCTTAATTAATGACTAATTGTTTCACAAATATAAACTAGGTGTGATTGTTCCTTATCCCCTGACTACGTGCCCTGCTCACTCCCAGCTAAGCAGAGCCCCTGCGAAGGGGGTTTTGTCTCCTTTAAACTCCATCAGGACAACCATCTGTAGCCAGCAGGAAAGGGAAGATATTTGGACCATGTCATTTTTCCATTGACGGGGAACATGCTCTCCCTGAGGAGGTGCTTGGTGGGTCCTCAGCTGCCCTAAAGACCTCAGAATTGGGATGAAAATTGTCAAAATGGTTGGGCTTTGTGCGCTTTGTGAACACCAGCTCTGGTCTCCTCCTGCCTTTCTCCAAGGAGAGGAGGAGAAGGATGCTGGGACCAGCTACTTGAGGCGAGAGGGAATTAACGCAGGTTCTGTGTCCCTTGGTCTTTGTATTTCATATCTGGAGCTGAGTCAGCTGCTCCATTAGTTCCTCTGCAAGGTGGGAGCTGCTTGAAGATGAAGCACCTGAATCCCACCCAAACCCATCCTGCAAACACCCTCAAAGTAAACTTCCAAGTTTTCCTGTTAAAAAATGAGGGCACTCTGCAAACTGCAGTGGAAATGGCAGCACTGATTTGTTTTTATCGTCCCAACTGTATTTCATTAGCAGGTTGCACAGAGATGAGTCACGGCTTGGGGCGGAAAGGGTAATTATTTACTTTTTTAATTCTGCTGGAAAGGCAGAGTCATTGTTAGAGATCTCGTAGCTGACATTTATCCACACCTGGCACATAAAAATAGTGAAAGAAATTGGATCTACATTTAAAGGAAATATTTTGCATCACTCAGTTAAATTCTTTAAACTTGCAGCTTGCTTTTGGTTGTTCTTTTCTTTTAGGAGTACATTTGTTTAAGGAAAAGCAAGACTGAAGTTAACAGAAAACATAGCTCTTAATCCTGAAAAAAAAAGGTCTTTAACACTAATATATCTAAATATTTCTATTGATTTGTAATTTCAGAGAGCACAAAATGAACTTTTTCCAGCTGCACTAGTGCTTTGAATTCTTACCAAACTGTGATCATACATTAGTTATGACATGGCAAGTTGGTGGTTTGAGGAACTCACGAGGCCATCACAGCCAAATGCTGATTTTTTTTTTTAATTTACTGGTGGATGGCAAATAGGAATTTTTTTACATGCAGTCAGTGTGAAATACCTGTGATGCCTATTTGACCCTCAGAAATGAAATACAGCCTAATTACCTATTTTAAGTGTTCATATGCTCTTGAAATAATGCCTTAACTTATAACACTACATACATCTATGTGCTCATAGATATGGACATTAAATATCTTTTTTTGAGCTGAGCTGAATTGTGTGAGTACCTGACTGTGTAGCTCTGAGCAAGAGATCAAAAGCATGAATGAAAAAGGTCCAAAGTTTGCCGAATAGATAAAAAAATAAAGTAACATTATTGTGGTCTTTGGCTGTGTGATGGGAAGGTGTAGACAAGGCAGAGCTACACTTCTCTCAGGATTGCAATTTAAGTTGCAAAGGTGGAAGTGGTGATTAGAGGCATGGAAAAAAATAAATTGCTCTAAGGGTGACCACAAATGGAACAGGTGTCCAGAGCAGAACTGTAAGTCATAGAATCATCCTAGAATCACAGAATGGTTGGGGTTGGAAAGGACCTTAAAGATCATGTCATTCCAATCCCCCGGCCCGGGGGAGGGACCCCTTCCACCAGCCCAGGTTGCTCCAAGCCCCATCCAGCCTGGCCTTGGACACTCCCAGGGATCCAGGGGCAGCCACAGCTTCTCTGGGCACCCTGTGCCAGGGCCTGCCCACCCTCCCAGCCAAGGATTTCTTCCCAATATCCCACCTCTCCCAGCCCTCTGTCAGTGTGAAGCCATTCCCCTTGTCCTGTCCCTCCATCCCTTGGAAACAGTCTCTCTCCATCTTTCTTGTGGCTCCTGCAGGTCCTGGAAGGCCACAATGAGGTCCCTCTAAAGCGTCTTTTCTCCAGGCTGAACAACCCCAGCTCTCCCAGCCTTTCCTCCCAGCAGAGTTGCTCCATCCTCTGCCCATCCTGGTGCCTCCTCTGGACTCTCCAGCAGCTCCATGGCCTTGCTGTGCTGGTCCCCTGGGCTGGAGGCAGCTCTGCTGGTGGGGTCTCACCTGGGGGGCAGAGGGGCACAATCCCCCCCTGCTCTGCTGCCCACCCTACTTTTGGTGCAGTCCAGGATATGTTTGACTTTCTGGCCAGCTCATGTCCAGTCTCTCACCCACCAGTTCTGGTCTGGGAGATGCTCCGAGCTCCACCAGGTGAGGTGTTGACCATCCTGCTGTAATTGGTCCTGCTTTGGGCAGAGATTGGGACAATCGACCCCAGGGGTCCCATCCAAGAATGGGGGGAGGATTTCTTGAGTGCTCTGCCAGGTGGAGAGAAACTTGGTGCTCTTTGGTGTCTTGTGCATTTGTGTGACCTTGCGAGGGGTTTTCATGAGTAAGGAGTAGGATTTCTTAAGGGGTGAATGGTTGGAGATGGAACTGGATGGTCTTTTAAGGTCCTTCCCAATCCAAACCATTCTGTGATTCTATGAATGAACAAGAGAGAAGCAGAGATAAAACTGGGCTTACTTTGTAAGTTCCTTTCAAACAGAAAGCAGTTTAAAGGGTTGCATTTCGACACCACATTATTTTTTTTTTGTGGTCCTCTGCCACCTAGATTGGTCCTCTGCCACCTAGATTGGTTCTTCTTTGCTGTATCCCCATAATGGGTCTGGAGAGCTACAAATGGGAGCAGTTCCTAAGTATAGTGGGAGCTGGGGAATTGTCCAAGCGAGGGCAAGAGGGAAAAAAAAAAAAAAAAAAAAAGGATTATTTGTTGTATTAAAATATGCTGATTGATCTTAAGGCTGCACCTTTTGGAAAGAGGGGCTGAAATCCAAATAAATGCATAGAGATATTTAAAAACTTCTTCTAAACTTGGACTCTACAGTCAGATTTGGCACCACCATAAAATCCTGACATTATTATGTGTCTGTGTCTCATAATTTTTTTAGCAGGAGAATTTGAGATGGGATCTGTTGCACTGGAGGGAGAGAACAAAGGAAAAATGTTGATTATAAAAGTACTGGAAGAACATTTTCTTGAGAGCCAAGCAGTTTCACTTGGGACAAGATATCCTACGTACGGCTGATCCAAAAGAAAGGGTGGATGGCCAACCTGAGGTGCACAACACGCACATTAAATTCCCGTGGCAAAATTCCCAGCCCCTCGAATACCAGAATGTAAAGGTTTCATGGGGACAAGGCATTCTTTGGGTTTCCCCTGCTAAAGAAACAACCGGAATTATTTCTGTCTCTGTTATTGCCATCTCCTCCTGCCCATCCTGGGAATTAGCATTCCCTGGTGGAAGAGTTGCTCCTTCCTTCCAGGCACAAACCCCTTCCGAAGTGGGTGAAACACGCGTGTGCCCGTGCAGTGGCTGGAGTTGGATCCCGCGTGGCTGAAATCTGGGAGAGTTTTTGCTCTTTAGCAGAAAAGGGACGGGGTCCTGTGATAGTTGTGTGTGCTTTTGTGAACCATCATGATGGCAATAAACGTAGCAAGACCCTAAACTTTGGCCGCGTTTCTGTAGCAATGCACGAGACCATCTGTACGCCGTATGTCAATAAAAACAACTAATTACAGAATAACTAAATATAAAAGGCCCCACTGCTTAAGAAAACCCTCCTGTATCCCATTCCCAAACTTCCCACTACATCTACGGGAAGTCTGGACCCCAAACTGTGGTGGTTCCATTAAATCCTGATTTTGAACTCAAGCTAGAGGAAGACTGCACCCCTGTCCTTGCAAAGGTCTATCCATTGTTGCCCAGGGAAGTTGAAGTTGTGGATGCCGCTGGAATTGTCCAAGGCCATGTTGGATGGGGCTCTGAGCAACTTGGTCCAGTGAAAGGTGTCCCTACCCATGGCAGGAGGTTGGAACTGGAAGATCTTTAAGGTCCCTTCCAAACCATTCTGTGTTTCTATGATGATTCTCTGTCTGTGGACATTAAAAATAATCCAATTTTTTTTTTGGGGGGGGGAGGACTACTTCCAAAGTGCAGATGTGGTTCCACCTGGAACTCTCTGCCACGCTGGTAGGTCTTCCGAGATGCTGTTGGAGAAGGGTGAGTTATCCTGTCTTACCCCCTGCAATTGCTTTTCTTCTCCAGATGAAAGTAAAACACACCCTAATTGTTAACATTTCTTGTTCACTTGCACAATCTGATGATTTGCTTTTGCTGCACTTTTTTTGCCTGATGTGAATTCAGGTTTGGTGAGCTAAATGCATTCCTCTGCCTCTGGTTTTTAAATAGTGTGTGAGGAGGTATACAGACATTTCCCTTGCAATATATTTAGAAATAATGAATGATTTTTCCATCCAAAATCTGTTTCTTCGTGTTTCTAAGTCAAACTTGCATCTTTGCTTAGCACAGGTTCAGTGACATGATAAAATTCTAATGTTAAGGCTTTACACTCACTGTTGACAAATACATTTAGACCCTTAAAATATTATTTTTCTGAACACTGAGCTTTCCAGTCTCACAAGTGACAGGTCCATGTTTCATCCAGCAAAGTACTTCAAAATCCAGATGCTGAAAAAATGAGCCTAAAATTATGCATCCAGTTAGTATTAGCTATTTATAGACATTCTTTAAATGCATTTGAAATCAAAAAATGAAAACAAAGCTGTGAAGCTCACAAATCAAAGCGTTATTGGAATGACTTATATCCTTCCAAGGTACTTTCTTGGTGGAGATACAGAGCATTGCTGTTTTTATAGTGCATGAACATTTTTTATTGATAAAGTGAGATTCAACTTGCAGTGGAAGTGCCAGTCTTTCTGATGTGTATTTTTGAATAGTTTTTGCGGCTCAAGATTTAATGGAAGTCACTTTTTCCTTAAATACCTTGCATTTATGCAGCTGTTCTGTTTTTCTTTTTGCTTTCCAACATCTGAACTGAAAATGCCACAAATAAATAAAGAAATTAAACCAGTAGGCAATTAATAAAAAAAAAAAAAAGGATTTTATGCCAAGGACACACAAAAGAGGTAAAAAAGTAGTAAGATTGGTGTGAAGAACTTCAAAGACTCTGTTTGGTTTTGTTCTGCAGTCAGGTGATCATTTCCACTGGAGGGTGGCTGAATGTACTGATGTGTTGAAGAAGGATCACCACCTGTGTTTACTCTTTGTCTTAAGAATATTTGAAGAAAAATAATGATGCTGCCAGCCATGTAGATTTTGTTAATGGTCCCCATGAAGGCCCTTCGCCTTCCTTAAGGTGGAGTTTCAAAACAACCCAAACCCTGCAGGAGATTGTGAAGGTCCATCCACGCTCCTCCATCATCCTTCAGTGCCAGGTTTTCCTTATCCCTTCCCAGAGGACTTGGCATTCCTGCTGCTGTTGACATCCCATGTGTTGTCCCCACCCTTTTGCCGGTGCAAGGGATGCTCGTACATGTCTGGAGAAGGGAAGCAGGCGCCACAAATGTCTTTGGAAACAAAGCTGTGCTGGAGAAACATTCTTCAGACACCTCAGTCAAGCGTTGTTTCCATTTTGGTGCATGTCCATCAATGTGTCAAGGCTCTTTTGAGGGACCACTTCTCATGCACCCTGGAACACCTTAGCACCACAGACTTAATGGCTTGGGTGTGCCCAGATCCCTGTGGGCATCTTCTCTGGGATAGGGATTGTCAGTGCACTTCAGGAGTAGTTTACATCCACAAAGTCTGCTCTTGATTTAACTTACATCAGAAAAGTTCTTGTCAAGGTCAGTTTAGGGCTTGATAAGATCTTTGGTCTCCCTCCAGGACCAGAGATCCCCAAGAGAACCTCTCAGGGAAGGTGTTGCCACCCATGGAGGAGGCAGTTGGGTGCGTTTGGCACCATGAGATGCCACAGCAGGAGAAAAGGGTTGGTAGGTCATGAGTGGGGTGTGCAGGGCAAATACAGTAGTTTATCATGGAATCACAGAACGGTTTGGGTTGGAAGGAACCTTAAAGATCATCCCGTTCCACCCCCTTGCCATGGGCAGGGACACCTTCCACTGGACCAAGTTGCTTCAAGCCCTGTCCAACTTCCAGGGATGGGAATTCCTTGAGACAGCTTCCAAGGGCAAGTCCCCCAAGGACACGTGGCTGCCTCTCCTCTTTGCAGCACCCAGGACCAACAAAAGTGAGTCCACATGCGCAGGAAAGAAACACAATAAAATTATATTGCTCATTAAAACAGTGATTTTCCTCATCAGAACAAGAAGCACCCCCAGAAACCTGAAGGGAGAATAAAGGAGGACGATTTTCCAGGGCCGATTACAGAAACATTTGTTGCATCCCCAAAGTGAGCTCTTGCACGCAACAGTCTGAGTGCCAGTACATTCTGTTCCTGAACAGCATATACGTTTCTCCAGTATGACAACCCGGGAAATTTATTGAAAGCAGAGAAAATCTTAACTATTTTTTATTTGTTGCTCGTGTATTTCTGAGCTAAGTGTCGTTACTCTTTGGTTCTCCCATCAATTGAATGGAAGAGTCTTCAGATTTTAGATACTGTTTTCAACTGCAACTGTTTAGGACTTAACAGAATTGTTGGATAATCTGCAGTAAATAATATACATATGTAATGGGCTCAGTAATGATGGAAAGTGCGTGGTGTTTGCAATTTTTGATTATGCAAATTTAATGAGGTAGTTACCCTTGAAAACTCAGCGAGGTGTTCACACAATTATTTATGACTTCTGTAAATTTCCTGCTCGTTACGTACACACCATCAGTCTGCGCTAGATGCTTAACTGTGGTGGAAAACATGAATGTATCACCTGATGGCTGTGTGTGCTGCAAAACTTATACTGATCCTCACCTCCCACTTTCCATGGGCTCATTAGAAACAGATCTCCTGTGAAGAGAATTAAAGATAGAGGCAGAGGTGTCTGACAGCCAGAGGGCAGCTAGAGCAGCCAGTCTGATCTTCAGTGCATCATCTGCCCTTGAGGTTCCCAAAGATACCTCTGGCCTGGGAAATTCAGGTCCCAGAACTGAGGGCAGGGTGCCAGTGTTGGTCAGTCCACAAATCTCTCTCAAACAAATCGCCTTAAAGTCCAAGAGGCGCGAGACGAGGAAGCGTTGAAGGAGGTGATGACACTTGGCACGGGGTGTTGATGTGAGACCTCACCTGCAGAGCTGCCTCCAGCCCTGGGGACCAGCACTGGAAGGACATGGAGCTGCTGGAGAGTCCAGAGGAGGCACCAGGATGGGCAGAGGATGGAGCAGCTCTGCTGGGAGGAAAGGCTGGGAGAGCTGGGATTGTTCAGCCTGGAGAAGAGAAGGTTTGGGGGCACCTCATTGTGGCCTTCCAGGAGCTACAAGAAAGAGGGATAGAGACTATTTACAAGGGAGTGACAGGACAAGGGGAATGGCTTCACACTGAGAGGAGGGTTACTTTAGTTATTAGGAAGAAATTCTCCCCTGTGAGGGTGGGCAGGCCCTGGCACAGGGTGCCCAGAGAAGCTGTGGCTGCCCCTGGATCCCTGGGAGTGTCCAAGGCCAGGTTGGACGGGGCTCTGAGCACCCTGGGCTGGTGGAAGGTGTCCCTGCCCATGGCAGGATATTGGAACTATGTGATCTTTAAGGTGTCTTCCAACCCAAACCATTCCATAATTCTATGATTCTGCATGTAATTTGTTATTATTGAATTGAATCTGGCTGTTTTACTTTCTAAAACACTTTAATTTGCTTTTATCTTTCAAAAGGAGATACTATTTTTTTCCCTTTTGCTTGTGGCTTCAGCCTTGAGATAATTTGTTATTAATTCTTTTGTTAACAGCATCTTTCAGCAGATATAATTGTAAGTGCAGTGCTGGTTGAAGTGTTTGGGTTTTAACAATGGAATATAAATTAGAAACTGCTCCTTGTCACTATATATCTCCCCTGATGTCATCCTGCTTTTCTACAGTGTTTTTCTTTGGAAAGTCATATTTCTCTAGAGCACTAAGGTCCATAATTATAATCTGCAGTCAGGAACTGTGTGGTGGTTACTTCATGGCCACGGGTTTTGCTCTTTAGGGCTGACTGGACCTTGGAGCTGAGCTGAGTTGGAATAGTTAAACACAGAAATCTGACAGGGCACCTTTAGCGTGGAACAGAAAGTAAGCCAAATGCACCGAGCAGGAACTAGACTTGATCTGGCAACTTTTCTGGGGACCTCTGTGGTTTTGCACTTGGAGGGCACAGAGTCTTGGATTCATTCATTAGCTTTCCCCTTGGTATCCCCTGTGTGTGTCTGAGCATCCTGTAACAGGATAAGCATCAGGGAGTGATCATTATCAAACACCCCTGCATGGTATTAAGATAGACACTCAAAACCTTGAGCTATGGAAAGTGGTTGGTGCAGTTAAATGTGTCAGACGTGACTCAAAAGTCTCCTTCCTTTCTGAAGATATTACTTCATTCGTGTTAACCACATTTGTAAGTGGCCTGGACTGAAGAGATAATGTTTGGGGAATTCCAAATTCTTTTATAAGCAGTTGGGAGGTTCAGGAATAGCTGCTCTGCATTCCACATTGACATATAATCCTCATTAGGGCTTTGAATAAGAACATGGTAATTCGCCAGAAAAATAAATAAAACAAGTTATTGGTCAGAGGCACACTATATAGGAAGTACTAATAAAACCAAATATTTTTGGCTGTAGTTTAAAGTTCCTACTGTAAATGAGCTATTTAGGTCTGTATCCTCCCCTGAGATTGTGGGCTGGAACGTGAGATAAGCAGTAGCTGCACAGATAGTTTTGGGTGGTGCCACAGAAAAGTGCCTTCTCCACCAGCTCCACGTTCAAATGGGAGGAGAGGATGAATTTGTGTAGGAGGATTGATTCCCTCCAAAAAAAAACATGAAAGAAAATCCATCTTCCATCTTGACAAACTCCAGGAGGGACGGACACAGATGGCCCAGATGTGTTTTCTGGTGGCTGCATCCCTTTGCCCCCTCAGACCTTGGGGAGCTGTGACCTTGGGTCACAGGAGGTGACACTTGGCTCGTGCTGCAGTTCCTGGCCCGCTGATGGCCGTGCTCCAGCTGTGGTTCCATGACCAGTGTGAGCCACGCCAAACTCACCTCTCTTCCACCAGGGCCAAGTCTTACTTACCAACCCCCCCAGGCTGTGCCATGCCCTTCCTGCCACGTGTTCCCCCAAGCTCTCCGGGGGCACCAGGACTCTCTGCATTAGGGAGCTGGTGCTGCTGGAAGGGTGTCCCATCAGACTGATGTGACTGACAGAAATAGTGTTGACCTGGTCGTGAAACAAAATCCTTGTAAAGCTTTTCAGGAGAAGGGCTGGGAGGGGCAGTTTTCTTTGTTTCCTGAAAAAAAGAAAAAAAATACAAAAAAAAATAAAGAGAGACAGATTTAGCAGCTCTCCAATGAAGACAGGCTAAGAGAGCTGTGTTCAGCCTGGAGAAGAGAAAGCTCCTGGAGGACCTCAGAGCCCCTTCCAGTGCCTAAAGGGGCTCCAAGAAAGATGGAGAGGGACTTGGGACAGGGGATGGAGTGACAGGACACGGGGGAATGGCCTTAAGATGAAGTAGGGCAGATTTAGACTGAACATTTGGAAAAAATTGTTCTATTGTGAGGGTGGGCAGGCCCTGGCACGGGTTGCCCAGAGAAGCTGTCCCATCCCTGGAAGTGTCCAAGGCCAGGCTGGATGGGGCTTGGGGCAACCTGGACTAGTGGAAAGTGTCCCTACCTGTGGTGAGGGGTTAGAACTAGAAAAGCTTTAAGGTCCCTTCCAACCCAAACCATTCTATAATTAACTTCTTGAGGTGTTTCTTGAAAGTGAAAAATCTGGTGGGTTTTTTTTTGTTGCCGGAATTGAATCCCATCAATCAACCATCCCTGCTCAGCTCTTATGTCACCCACTGATTTTTTTAAAACAAATTGCACCCCGTCATAAATGCCCCACCCACACTACCAAAGAGATGTCACTGGCAAATCATCAGTGAGAAACTCTATTTAAATTGCTCGTAAAGAACTGAGCACGTCAGGCAGTGCACAAAACATCCGCTGAGTTCCGTCCTGCAAGGGCTGGGGGAGTACAAAAAGTTTTCACCGAGGGCGGAAAGTTGTAGAAATGTTGGTTGACACGTCTTTTCCTATCTTGGTTTTCTTCTCCTTTCCTGTTGTTTTATTCACAGTACCCACCTGCAGTTGTGAAATCCTCCCCCGAGAGCAGAGGCTCGCTGGCTGCAGGTGAACAGCCCTGGCAGCAGCATTTCTTGGGTACACAGGACCTTTCCTCGTGGTTTGATTGTTGAGGCTGTTAAAACACAGAGAGGTTACAGTGAAAGAAGGAGAAAAAAAAAAAAACCAACCAAAATAAAATTGAAGTGGTTATACCCAACCACAAGTTAAACACAAAAGCTTTAAGGCCATGTCCTGTAACTCAGTATTGGCCCTGGGCTGGAAGAGCTGTGTTTCACACTTTGCTTATCAGTTTACAAATATTAAATTAAAAATATTTCCGTGGTTTCAGCTGTGGGGCTTTTTTTTCACTGAGTACTACTGGCCTTTGCTTTTTCAGCTGTTTTCCTCCAGAAGTCCTTGTCTGCAGGGTAGAATGGGGTGTGATCCTGGGAAACCCCAGTGCCAGCAGGACCTACAGTACCTTTTTAACCTGGAAGGTTTAAAGAAGGGGAGGCATAAACTCACCATGTTGTGCAAGGAGCTTATTTTGTTTGTTTGTCAGTTCCCAAATTGCACATTTGTGAGGATCTTCAGAGCTTTGCCCACATCAGCTGTGGCAGGGTGGGTGAATTTCTGGCCTGCTTGAAACAGTGGCCAAAGTCCAGTTTATTTCAGCGGGGCGGGATTTCACCTCTTCTCTTCTTAGTCCTGTTCACGGGCTTAATTTAAATAAATTAATGACTAAATGTAATTACTTAATTTCAATAAAGCCTTATGGATAAAGCAACAGCACTAGAGGAATGACTGCATGCTGGTTTTCTCTAAGTGGTCCTTACAGCTCCTTGCAGATCTGTCAGCTACTTCTAAAGTGCAGCGAGCCTTAATTTGGCTTAAATTTGCTATGTGAGGGCTCTCATGAACACAGGAATTATTTTAGGCGTCCGGGAATCATAGAAAGACTCCAAACCACACGTAGGGCACTCCTGTCCCACAGAAGTGCAGCTCTGACCTCCAGCAGCAGGAGCTTACACTGTTTCTGCACACCAGGCTGATAGTCCTTTGCCTTTGGACTATCCCAGCCTTTCTCTCTTTTACTGGCTGTCTCAAAAAGATGCACAATCAGCTGTGGGGCAAAAAAAAAAACCAAAAAAAAAAACCAAAAAAAAACCAACCACAAAACAACCAATCCAAAGTTTTCCAACAGCTGAAAAACATCAGTTCTTATAAAATATGTGACCAGTGCAGTTGCATGACAGTGCGAGGGGGTCAGCAAGTGCTGCTGGCAGTGGCTTGGGATATTCTGCATAGCTGTTCAGGGATTCACCTCCTGTGAGTAATGACAAACATCCCCGGTTGCGCTGGTAGAAATTCGGTGTGATGCCAATGGGAGTTATTCATCCTACCAACAGTGTGTGTCTGTGTGTGGGTGTGCCAGTCTCAGTGCTGGGTGCCTGTCATGTGCCAGGAGGGTTTTCCTGACCCCTTTGCGTTTGATTTCTCTGTCGGTGCCCTCCAACATCCACCCCTGAGGCTCTTAATGCCCCCAGCAGCAGTGACATGGGGTTCTTTGGAGAGATCCACAGTCCTGGAGGCAGGGCTGTGGCTCCTGTGCAGCCAGTGCTGGGATGACCATTTCATATTGTCCTGGTTTCAGCGCCCCAGGAATCTGGCCCACTGGTTCTGGCATCTCGTTTGTTGTTGTTTAGGTGGCCCTTCATTACCTGGGACTGGGTGCACATTGTGGCTATATTTTGAATATTACTATATTATTATCATTGCTATGTTGTAGTATCATTACTCTATTATATATAATGTATTGATATAGTACTATATATTATTAATATAACAGCCAAGTACTTTTAGCCTGGGAGAAAAAAGAGGCTCAGGGGAGACATTATCACTCCCTACAACTGCCTGAAAGGATGTTGTGCCCAGATGGGGATCAGCCTCTTCTCCCAGGTAAAAGGAACAGGATCACAGGAAACGGCCTCAAGCTGAGCCAGGGGAGGGGCAGGTTGGACATCAGAAAGGATTTTTTCACTGGAAGAGTGCCCAAGCTTGGCAGGGGCTGCCCAGGGAGGTTTGGAGTGCCCAGCCCTGGAGGTGCCCAAGGCAGGACTGGCCGTGGCACTCAGTGACGAGGTGGGCATGGGGCACAGGGTGGGCTTGACGATCTTGCAGGTGTTTTCTAACCTTAATTATTCCGTGATTCTGTGATTCAGGCCGTGTTCATCCCCAGACTGTTTCTTTTATTTGCTGCAGCCAAGCTCTGCTCCACGTGGGTGTCAGGAGTTTGGCCCGGAGCCTTTTTGTATCAGCTTTGCCTGGTTGTGCTTTCCTCCAGAACTTTAGTACAGGGTGTAGGACACACCAGGAGGAACCTGGTGGGGTTTTTTTAGGTGAGGATAGCATGCCAAATCATTGAAAATGTGCCTAAATTCCTGTCTGCAAGGTAACATGAGTGAGAAAATGCACAAGAGGGTTGTGTTGTGCCCCCCGGACAGAGGGGACGTTTAGCCTCTCAGTAATTTGGCAATATATGGGTACATTAAAAGGTTTGATCCTTTTGATATGACTGTAGAGGGGAAGAACAATGCACTCACATCTGGTGAGCTTTAGGGCTGTACATAATTCCACGACCCTTTGATGTATTTACGTAACTCCAAAAACTTGGGTTGAATGTACAGAAAGACAATGGGCTCCAGAGCTTATCTGTCTCCTTCTGGGTAGCACTGGCATACCCAGGTCTGGCTGGTTTCGTGTAATAACCTAGTTTTATCTTGATATTTTAATCCACCCTGAACTTCAGAGGGGAATTTATGCCTCCCATCTCCAGAGCGATATTGTTACTTCTCACCAGTTCCATTGTTCTTGTGTGACGTTTTGGATGCGTCAGGGGATGGAAACCAGCCCCAAAAATCAGATCCTGGTGTGAGTCTTTAATGCTGCCACAGCTTGATGCCAGCTCTCCTCTTTTCTCAGGGATGTGCCCAGAAGGTGTGATTCTGGTCTATGGTCCCAGCAACCTCCTGCCTGTTCTCTCCCAGGTCCCTTGGGGAATGCTCAGTACACTCTCTGTCCCCCATATTTTACCAAAACATGGTTTGTTTGCGTTTTGGGGCTGCCTGTTGGTTGTGGGATGGGATTGCACACGCACTCCAGCTCCACTGAGAATCATCTGGCCCCTGCCAGCAGAAGGTTTGGGATGCTCCAGAAGGACTGCTGCATCTCCACTCTCTGACGCCCTGCAGGGTGGGGTGCCCTGGGCATCTGTACTGCTAAAGATGGATTAATAAATGCTCAGAATGCCAGGAAGTGTAAGAAAACCTGCTCTGTGGCTGCAAATGCATCCTTCCATAGAATCATAGAAGCACCGGATGGTTTGGGTTGGAAGGGACCTTAAAGCCCATCCAGTTCCCACCCCCTGCCACGGGCAGGGACACCTTCCACTGGCCCGGGTTTTTCAGAGCCCCATCCAGGGTATCCTTCCAGGATAACCCTAAATCAAGAAGGCACTTAAGCAAGTGTTTAATTTCAGTTTACGTTACAATTTCCTTGTTTCAGTTTCCTGACAAGACGTGTCTCCCTAAGCCAGGCTTTAGTGTCAGGTTTTGGATCTTTATAGTGTAAGTCCTGTAGCAAAACCCAGAGCCACGTGCAGACCCTGTCACAGACTGTCAGGCACAAACATGACCAGCATGAAATTTGGAGGGGGGGGGTGGGTTTCTGGCAATAGATACCATCTGGTTCAGCAAGTTAGTACCAGATGTCTGGAAGCTTCCAGTTTCAGCCAGTAAAAGGTGGAGTTGAAATAATGAAAATGATACTTCGTTTCGGAAAAAGCAAGGCAAACCATCACAGCTCATTTTAGCCATGATTTCCAGAGGTGGAAAGATAAAAGCCATGGGTTTTGCAAACCAAGACTTGTCCCTGTTTAGAGGGGTTAGAACTGAATATCCAGGTGAGAAAGAAGAACACGCTGCCGAAGGTTGAATTTAAAGAAGAATTTCCCTTTTTACGTTCACGGTAGTAGAGGGGAAAAGTCAAAGGTCCAGAACAGCTGCAGATGCATCTTTCCAACTCTTGTTGGACGACAATTGCTTTTCTTTGATTCCCAAACCCTGTGGTGCAGAGTTGGCAACTGGTTTGCAAATGTTCTCTGTCATCTTGTCTTCCATGAAGAATCCGTCTTTGTGGGGAAAAGATGTGATAAGAATTGGCCTGGTATGGTTCACACAGCTTGAATTTAACCCTGAAGCTTCAAGCAAGTCTGAGCTCTGAAGGAAAGGTCTGTTTGCCACTCGAGCATTTCTTGGGATGGAGTTCACACCTCTGAGCTCAACATGTGCTTCCTAAGTGCAAAATGCTGCTTTGGTCAGGGGAACCAGCCAGGTGATGAGAGCCCAGGAGAGGCAGGAATCCCTGCCAGCCATTCCCACCTCAATGGCTCCATGAGGTGGAGCAGGATGAGCGACGTGGAGGTCCTGTAAAGTGACCCACAGTTGGTCCTGGATGGGGAACAAGCAGCATTTCTGGGGGACAAAGAGGGACAGAGGTACCCAACTCTGTAAGGAGCACTGGAACCCCTTCTTCTTGTCTGGGTGGTGTTGGAATTTGAGCCAAAGGCATTGGAGAGGCTGAAGCAAACAGGGATATGGCACCATTCCCACCTTTCCTGGGTGGGCTGCCTGCTGGGGGTGAGGAGCTGTTGTGGCAACACAGTGCTGGGAGCATGAAAACACTGAAAACGTGATCTAACACCGGGTTCAAAACACTTTTCTGTCTGTTTTATGTGAAATTTAGCAGTTTCCAGATCCTGCGCGTGACGTTTCGAAAGCTTTAAGTACGAACCCCATAAATCCAGTGAATACCATGGCAGGGATGGATTTACTGGGGAAGGGAGGAAGGGAACTGAAAACCATGTCAGTGACTTCGATGTGAACAGCATTGCTGCCGAAATTCTGTCTTTACTGAAACAAGCATCTTTCTCTTTTGAAGAAATTTAAGCTCTGTGGCAAGAAAATTCTTCACTTAAAACCATTACCTTGGTATCCCAATTAATCATCCACAGATAGCTGAGAAAAAGGGACAAAATGAGAATTTGGCTTGTTTAGGGGGTTTCTTTAACAGACCATCAAATTAACTACTTTGTTTTCATGGATTTGGAGAGGGGACAACACTGGGTATTTTAAGTGTACTAAAATCTCAGTGGTGGTACCTTTAATTGTACTGTTCAGAGCCATCTATGCAAATTAAACTTGCATAGTTTATAGATGGTTCCCTTGCATCACTGCTACAGCTCAGTCTCTGTCAGGCAATATTTCTCCTAAATCAATAGGTAAAAGCTACCTGCAGTTTGATTTCCAAGTTACTGTAGATGTGAGAAAAGATAATGAGATAAATAAAGCTGATGCTGAGGAAAAATCTTTTTTTCTCTGATAATCCCTTGCTGCTTTAAAAGATAAACTCAAGGTCATGGGTGTCTTGTGTGAGAAATGAGAATTTCCAGGATTTTAGAGAGAATGGAGAAAAAGGTTATTTTAAATAATATTCGTGCTCCTACATTTCTATTTCGAGTGTCCTGGCTTGTTGATCCCAATTTGTCAGCAGTTGTTTGATGTTTGAGTGACTGAGCAGGATGCTGCATTATTTACATTATTTATTGTTGTTGTTTTAACTGGTTTAAGGGGTTTTCCACCCCCTGCACATGCAGACAAATGCTGCCCACCTGCTCCAGCCCCTCTGTACTGTATTACTGGACATGGATAAGGGATTGCAGAACACCCAAGTGCTGCTAATTGAGCGGCTGGAGCAGATTTGCAGCTCTTGTAAAGGGGCACAGCTTCAGTGATATGGTGCTCACTTATATCAGCTCCAGCTCCGGCCCAGTCCTGCTGCACGTTTCTGAACTGGGAAGAAGGGATTGTGGAAATCCTGGATATCCCGGGTCAATAATGAGGCTGTGCAGGGCAGAGCATGTCCCAAGCTCTTATTTTGGGGAAAATCATCCATTGCAAATAAAGACCATTTTATTCCATGAGGATTTCAGGGCTGGCTGTTTTCTCCTGTATGAAATATATCCTAAACAAACTGTATAAACATAGAATTTCTGAGAGCTTCCACTGCACTGATTCTCAAGGAGGTCTGGGGAAGGAAAGATGCTTATCTTATAAAAAGATAAGAGATTTCTATTGAAAATAAACTTTTAAAATGCAGTGGTATGACTTTTGTTTCTTTGGTTATGCAGCTGCCTTGGGATCTGAGCTCCTGGTAAACACGTTGGCCTGTTAAAGGACATGATTCAGACTGTCCCAGATCCAGCAGCTCACATCAAGGTTAGTTTCCTGTTTATTGTGTGTCCTCAGATGTTTGGGGAGTCATAAAACTAAAGAATATGTATTCATACCCCAGGTTTTCTTGCATGTTTATAAATTGTGCTGCTGCCCAACACTGGCTCTTTTATTCCTAAATATTTACATGCAATTGTCTGAGTCAGTCCTGCAGTCCTTGCTGCTGACACCTGTACGATCTGCTCTGAAGTGTGTGGCTATTTTAAGGATGGCTTTTTCTAAAATTAAATCCTTGCTATTTGGTGTGCTTGATGAAATACACCTACGTGGAAAATGTGGAGTTTCTGTGTTCCTGGTTATGCTCCATAAAAGCCAGTGGCAAACATTGAGTTCAACCGAAGTAGGAGAATAAACACAGTGCAAAAATTCAATGCCAAACAAGCATCCCTTTGAAAAGATTCAGCACATGGTTTAAAATGCTTTAAAACCAGTGTTGGTTTGCTGCATTTTAGAAGGTGGTGTACTGTTTTAAATGTATTGTTGCTGTTGTTGTTATTATTACTATACTACTGTTGTTATTGCGTTTTCTTATCCTTCACTGAAGACTTGGAACTCCTGGGCTTGGCAGGTGTAGCTGGTGATGTGTTTCTGAGGGCAAGTAATTTTGGGGTATGGCACAGAAATTTCATCAGGAACTGTAGCGATAAGACAATTACTAATGGGTTCAGACTGAAGGAGAGTAGGGATAGATTAGATTTTAGGAAGAAGTTGTTCCCTGTGAGGGTGGGCAGGCCCTGGCACAGGGTGCCCAGAGAAGCTGTGGCTGCCCCTGGATCCCTGGAGGTGTCCAAGGCCAGATTGGATGGGGCTTGGAGCAACCTGGGCTGGTGGAAGGTGTCCCTGCCCTTGGCAGGGGGTGGAACTGGATGGTCCATCCCAACCCAACCCATTCTATGGTTCTGTTCTAAATGGCATCTGATCCTCACAAAGTGCTCTGGGGGACACTCCTCCTGTCTCCCTACTCCATCATCCAGACTTTTTATTTGGAAAAGCTTTCTTGGCTGCTTCTAGAGACGAGCAGCAACTTTTGCAAAACTCATATAGCAATGCCTTAGATGGGAAAAGCCATCTGATCCTTCTGTGCAAACAATATGATGAAACTGTGTATTTCTCATCCAAAGGATTCTGCCACCTGAAAATGCTGCTGGTGTCATGAGATTGCTGTAATCAAATAAATAGATCAGCCATACTAAGCTGGAAGGGAATCTTTCTTTCTGTCTGCCTTTCTGTCTCTCCTTGGAGTCACATTTTCTACAACCTCTTCCACATAGGTTCTTCTGAGTTTATTTGCATTTACCAGTCAGCAGCTCTCTATAGAAAAGCTTCACTTTACAGCTTATTTTTAACTGAGGTGTAGACTAAAAATGAAGTATAATTTTAAGGAACTCACTCTTTCTGTAAAACATAGTGGATGAAAGAACCTCTCTCTTCATCTTTCTGTCTCATCACCTGGATTTCAACCAGTGAGACTTCAAAACATTGAAAGGAAATGCTGTCTAAATGTCCCCAGCACCAGAGTGCAAGCCCTTGGGGTAGAAGGGAGCCAGCTGTAGGCAGTGCCTCGTGGCAGCTCTGCCATGCTGGTAAATCATGGAATCATGGAATGGTTTGGCTTGGCAGGGACCTTAAAGATCATCCAGTTCCACCACCTTCTGCTAGAGCAGGCTGCTCAGAGTCCCATCCAACCTGGCCTTGATAGAATCAGTATAACATTGATGTGATCTTTGTGTTTCCTTGCTATCTCACCACTGCTGAGGTGGAATAACAGGTGGATCCTGTTTTCTTGGAAACTAAAGGTGATCAGAGAATGCCTTTATCTTATTTCTTTCAACAATAAGAAAAATAAAAAGGAGGGAATTAAGAGTATTCTCAATAATTGAATGATGGTAATATGAGTGTTTGCAACAAAATGATACGCTGTGGTTTCATTTTCTCAAGCAAAGGTGATGCATCAAGACATGCAGGTGATGGGGATAAAGGTGAGGGATATTGTACCTAAAAGTGCCAAATGCAGTGATTCTGGTCTGTTGTCCCAGAGGCCTCCTGCCTGTTCTCTCCCTTGGGGAATGCTCTTCATCTCCCGTATTTTACTAAAATGCAGCTTGTTTGTGTTTTGGGGCTGCCTGTTGGTTGCGGGGTGGGATTGCAGGCGCACTCCAGCTCCACTGAGAAGCTTCTCAGAAATAACATTCAGAAGAACTCAGTTTAATGCTTCCTGCCAAAAATGCTGCCCCAAGTAGGTTTTTATAACCACAGGAGTTGGATGGAGAGGGCAAGGCCGGGTGGGAATCTCTTTGCAGCCAGTAAAAGAGAGCTGCATAAAAATGTCTGCAGTGGTGGGTTCAAGGGGACTTGTAGGAGCCTCTTTTCAGCAGAACATCACCCAGAAATTGCTGTTAAGTTGAAGAGGGGTGTGAGGAAGGCAATTCCTCTAATGCTGTGTTCGGGGTGGGAAAGCTGGTCAGCTAGACACCGAATCCTTCCCCTTTCTGTTTATGTCATCAGGGTCTGCTGTGGTCTAAACACATTCCCTGGAAAGCTGCCATGGATGCTCTGTTCATTTAGGCTTTTCAAGTGGACATAACGACATTCTTAAAAATAGGCCATGCTAAAGGACAGTTCATGGGAATTGGGGAGGAATATTTGGTGTGATGGTCCGGCACAGGGTGCCCAGAGAAGCTGTGGCTGCCCCTGGATCCCTGGAAGTGTCCAAGGCCAGGTTGGATGGGGCTTGGAGCAACCTGGGGTGGTGGGAGGTGTCCCTGCCCATGGCAGGGGGGGGCACTGGGTGATCTTTAAGGTCCCTTCCAACCCAAACCATTCTGTGATTCTGTGATTCAGTGATGTCTCATTGCTGTCATTACAGTCATCCTCGATACGGTTTTGTTTAATTAACTGTATTCTGTCACATGGTATTGCTTCTTTTCTTTCCTTGAACAAGCAGACACATTTAGAGCTGCAACTTTGAAAACTCACTTTCTGTGAAGTGTCTGGATTATTAAGATTTGACAGATTTTCGCGTGTAAGTTTTCTGCATGTGCAGAAAAAAACCGCAAAAAAATAAACGAATATGGTAATATGAACAGTCAGGGATGGCTTTTTGCAGAAAGGGGGATTTCGCTTGCATAGTGTGAGTTTTGCACGTGTGGTTTTGAGATCAGCCTTGCCTGCTATCAGGAGAAAATGGAACACATCTCCCAGGTCTTGTGCTCCACTCCTGAATGAGAAGTTGTAAGAGTTGATTTTCAGCACCCGGGCAGATCCTGTCCAATTTTGGGAATGTTTTGAAAGCCAGAAAGTGCTCATCCTCCTTCTGTTTGGGCAGCTTCATTCCACAGCTACTAAGGAGGAAGCTGTACATTTTCCAGCCTGAATGGAGCATCCATCACTGATATGGTCAACTTGTGTTCCTGTTGCTCCCTAATGTGTAATTTCACTGGAGTCACAGTGTTTTCCCAGGCATGAAAGAAAGAGACATTTGATGTGGACAGAAAAATGTATATTTTTGGACTTTCAGCCCCAGTTCAGCAAAACATGAAGAGTTTTGACCCTGATCTTTGAGCAGTTCCACCCATGTTTAGTGCCTGTGACAGCACTAAAAAAAGTAAGAATACTCACATCAATAAAATTGTTGCTTTTTATGGGCAAGACTGTCATTTACATGTGTTTTAACGTGATATTTTTGGTGTTCTTTTACCATTAAACTCCGATTCTTACACTGGTAGCCTCAGAAACTGTGAAATCCTGCCTGACACATGCATGTTTTGGTTTTTAGTGGTTTATGCTTTATAAATACTGACGCTTCAGTAAACCTTTTATTTTTTTTAAGGGTTAAATTCAGCTTTTAGCAAAGCTCAGAAGCTTGTTTGACTTTAGTTAGCTTGTTCCATCACTGTGAGAAGATTTTGTGGAACCAGTTCTCAGAAAAAAATGAATTACTGGTGTTCCTTTGGCCCTCACTGGGCAGGAAGAGTCTTGCAGGTTAAAAAAAAAAAAAAAAGACTGTTTTTGTCTGGAACGGTGTCTGTCCTGGGATAAATGGGTGTGATTTTCATTGAATCAAGGCTGGTGGAAGATTTGGTCTGTGCATATTTAGATGGTCTATTTTCCTTGTTCCTTGAGGATGATTTTGAGATCTGGGGTGACTGAAGAGGCAGATGAATGGCAGCAGCTTGTGGATTGCGTATTCTTCTTTTTCCCTGTAAAAGTTGAAGAGTGGGAACACTTTACAGCCCAGACAGCTTAATCAAAGAGGACAATTTTCATAAAAAATTCTCAAAGGACATCAGACACTTTGGGCCAAGTTCAGCTGCTCTGTGTCCATACAGCCTCGTGGATGTAACTGAGGTTGCTGCCTCTCCTATCTATCAAACTGGGGCTATCAAATCATGAAGCTCTTCCTAATACTCCAGTGAATGAAAACCCTGGTTTCCCAGAAGAAACAAAAGAATTGTTCCATTCCTGCAGCCGTTTCTGAAAATTACTGCTGAATTTAGCCTGGGTTATGTGGCACATGCACATTTCCATGCACAGCATCCCATATTGTCATTGGAAGTATTACAAAGCCTCATCTCAGAACTCCTTTGTTGGCCAAAAAATATGTTGGGTTTCAAATTGTGGCAGCATAAAGATGCTGCTTGATGTACCTAATCTGTTGTGTTATGGTTAAATCTGATTTTTTTTTTTTTTTTAAGCTGGTATTATTTGTTAAGGAGCATATTCTGGGTCTGATATAATCTGTTATTTTTCCTGGAATTGTAGAGTCTCTAAATAGGATCCAAGACTTTGTTATGCTGGGAGTTTTGTATGCA
The DNA here is from genome assembly GCA_013396735.1 of Grallaria varia. Classification (NCBI taxonomy): domain Eukaryota; kingdom Metazoa; phylum Chordata; class Aves; order Passeriformes; family Formicariidae; genus Grallaria; species Grallaria varia. Next base: position 265,743 of record VWZG01008389.1, on the reverse strand, counting down.
CAATACAGTCTCTGCCTGAATAGGCAGGGGCACAAGAAGGGAAGGATGGTGGAATTATTATGATCCTCCAGGATAAGGAGGATAAAACCAGGCTTTTACTCCCACCTCTCTTTGGGGTCTTGACTAAGGTGGAAGCCAAGTCTTTGCAGATTCTTTGCGCTGCTGAGGCACTTCTTTCATTGCTCGTAAAGTGGTATTTGGGCAGCTCAGCTGGGAGTGAGAGCATGGAAATTGGAGCCAGGGCTGCAGAGAGCTCTGCCTGAAGTCCCACAGGTGAGGTAAGCTAATGCAGCATGGATGGGTCCATATGGAGCATGGAACACTGCTGGATCACAGGATGTCCCCACTGGAGTCAGAGGGGTAACGTGCTCCCACCCCTTCCAGAAAATATGGGATAACTGCTCCTGATGAGCCGATGAGCCAGACCTCCTACAGGTGTGAGCTGGTGGGGACCCCGTGGAGGAATGGCCTGCAGTGCGAGGAGGTGCCTTCAGCCCCAGAGCACGGGGGTGAACAAGCTCCTGTGGGTTATCTGGGCTGCAAACCGGCTGCCCGGCAGCTGCTGTGGGGTAACAAATGTCCCCCCGTGACAGATGTGCAGAAGCAGCAGTGTCAGCAGCCTCTGGAGTTGTAGGTCCCATCCCCTTTGCTTACCCCTCACCGTGTCCTTCGCTCCTTACTCTGGTGAAGCTTTAAAAGCTCTCCCCTGCTTTTGCACTGCCACTGTTTCAGTTTCACTCTGGCTCTTACTAATTGTGCTTGGCTGGGTCACGGTTGGTCGATCTTGGTTGAACAGCAGCTGTGGTTTACTCTGTGTTGGCAGAAAGCAAAGGAATTCAGTTTATCATGGATGGGCGTGACACTCATCCAACCTCTGCCCATTCACCGAGCCCCCAAAATGCCAGGCTTCAAACTGGGTGTGTCATTTCCATCCTCCCTCTGCCATAATTCCAGAATCACTACTGTATTTGTATGCTAGAATGTCCTTACAAGCAGAAATTGTGATTTACTTCTCAGAAGCTCAGAGTTCTGGCTTGTAACCAAATGATTGCCGTAGAGTTTCAATGAGGAAATTCTTTCTTCTTTTTAGTTTCTCTTCTCTCTTGAACTCCACCTCTTCTCTCTGCCTGAGCAAATACCTCCTTGCTAAAGGAAAAGGGAGATAATGGCTTCTGTGTGCTATAATTGATGAACTTTCAGCAATTCGGAGCAAATCCAAGACGGCTGCCAACAGCCAGATGGAAAACAGTGTTAATGACATGTTCAAAGAAGAGTCTGTTATTTTGATAGGGGATGGTCTAGAGACTTTAATCTCTATTGTTATAGGGACTAATGGCATGGATAATTCCTTAAGTGGGGCCATTTTTAAACAGAAATTATCTTTTTCATAAGCAGGAAAGAGCAAACTAAAAGAGCACCAAATGCATTTTCAATGCTCTGGCTGATGGATGTGCTTTGCACTAACCCTTTGTTAGGTGGAGTCAGATGTGTTTAAATCTCATCTCTGCAGTCTGCCAGGCATTAGAAGTCTGGACATTTCTCCTGCTGGTGTGTAGAAATCATAAAATGGATGGTCATGGAAACTAAACCCAGGGTGGGAAGCTGGGGCTGGAGAGAAGTTACGAGAAGTTGGGAAGGACGGACAAGACAAACTGGGACAGGAACAAGACCAGTTATACTTTAGAGAAACGGAGTGAGAAGATTCCTTCTGTTCCTATTGCGCTTCTCTAGAGCCTGGAGTGGGACTGAGGGCTCCAAAATCTCATCAGTGGGATGCTTGGGCAGCCTTGAGCTTCCAAGAGGCTGTAAGGGCAATATCTTTCTTCCTTGAAAAGGGGTTACAAGAACCACCTGCCCGGGTGTGCCTCACACAAATCTGCAGTGCAAATGCTAAAGATGCGCGGAGATATCTCCCAGCAAGTCAGAGATTACTGTTTCATATAGACTGGATTTGTATTTTCCCTTGATGTGGCCCCAGATATCCCGAGCAGTGGGTCGTCTTTAACCTTATTCATGGATGATTCCCCCTGACTCACTGCTCTCATGAGGCGTTTCCTCAAATTCAGCCTCCCTTTGACAAAGCCTTTGTGTATCAGCCCTGTACAGAATCACACTCCCTAATTTCACGCTGCTTTTGCCCCTCCTCACCTTCTTAAAGAGGGAGATTTATAAGGAGAGCTGAGGGGAAGGTGCTGAGCATCCCACAGCCTGTCCGTGTTAGTTCTGCTCAGAGTCCATGTCACCACTGAGTCCAGCCCTGCTTTCAGCTCTACTCATTGCTTGGTCACAAATGACCACTTTGTTATCCTTCTGATTGTCCCTTCTGAGATTGAAACTCATTTTCCAGGGGCTGTTGCTTCAGCAGCCCAGACAGGGATAGATTATTCCCTTGGACTTGGTGATGTGTTTTGTCCACTCAAAAATGAATCTCTCTCACTCTCCATCCCCACTTCCTCCTCTTTCCCCTTTAAAAATTCTCATGTTGTATACATGTTCTAAAACCCATCCTCTTTAAATCTGAAATCTTATTTCATAATTTCCAACTCTTGTTCCGGTCTCCTCAAGACCCTTTTGGATTATTTCACCAATCCTGAGGGTGTCCCAAAGTTGACTTTGGGGTGCAATATATTTTGTTGACGTGGTTTTTTATCTCCTCCTTTAGATTATTAATACAGACATTACCTCATAAACAGTTTCGGGCATTTGATTAGATACCTTTCACCAGCTTGCTGCTTTGTCATTTGCTGTAAGTCTTTCCCTGTTGTTCTGTAAGGACATTTTCAGACTCTTCAGTGTTCTTTCCCAAGGCAATTCAAATTCCCATTGTGAAAAATACTTTTCTGCCTCACCAGTAGCCAATATTGGGGTATTTACAAACATGTTTTATTAGAAAGAGAAGCTGATTCTCTGCAGTAAGTGTATTCTTGGTGCAATTTTGTTCATTTATCAGAAAAGGGTGCCCTGTCCTTTTTGCCCTAGAAGAGCGTAAAGGGTGACTGCTGTCCCCAAAAAATCCCATGTCTGTCTTGTCAGCGAGCTCTTTTCCCCAGAGGCTTCTCCCTGCTCCTTCGCCACCGGGTCCTGCTCAGAAATGCAGCTTTTTCCTGCCTGTGAAACCCAAATGTTGCCCCCCCATATTTACAGCGTGGTTAAATGCAGCTAATGCAAGTGAGTTTTACTGTATTATTGCAGAAGAACAGAATGGTTTGGGTTGGAAGGGAGTTTAGAGATCATCCAGTGCCACCCCCTGCCATGGGTAGGGGCACCTCCCACCAGCCCAAGTTGCTCTAAGCCCTGTCCAGCCTGGCCTTGGACACTCCCAGGGATCCAGGGGCAGCCACAGCTTCTCTGCCCACCCTGTGCCAGGGCCTGCCCACCCTCCCAGGGAACAATTTCTTCTTAGTATCTAATCCAACCCTACTTTTGAGTGTGAAGCCGTTCCCCCTTGTCCTGTCATTTCATGCCCTTGGAAATAGTCTCTCTCCATCTCCTACATCCCTAGGCCAGTACTTCTGTTGCTTCCAGTCTTTTTTTTCTGTCTGACACGAAAGGTATCAATTTCTTCTGCTGCTGAGGCTTAAAAGAGTGTTTGACATGTGTGTTGTGCCTTTCACATTGTCTGTGATTACCTTGGATCAAAGATACACTTGCTGGCAATCATTATCACCTCCCTGCAGAGCAGTAACAGGACGCTGGAACCTGCTGTTGAAAGTTCAGCAAAGCAGCTCCTCAGAAGGAAGCAGGTGAATCTGTGGAGTGTTGTGAGCCTTCCAGGATGAGCCAACAGAATTGTGTGGTCATATAGAGACATTTTCCAGGATCCCAGAAAACCTGGCATGTCTGGGTAGTGAATAATGTGGGGGAAATCCTGGCACAGGGTGCCCGAAGAAGCTGTTCCTGTCCCATCCCTGGGAGTGTCCAAGGCCAGGCTGGATGGGGCTTGGAGCAACCTGGGCTGGTGGAAGGTGTCCCTGCCCATGGCAGGGGTGGGACTGGGTGATCTTCAAGGTCCCTCCCAACCCAAAACATTCATTTAGTTTGAGCAGCTTCTGGGTTCCCTTTGTACGGAAGGGATGAGGATCAGTATTAGGAAGGGGTGAATTGTCCTTGGGAAGCACCTGTGTCTCTTCTCTGTTTGCTTGAGGACTCAGTGCAGATTCACTGAACACGAGGAGGGACTTGGAGGTTGCTCTTTATTGGATGGACTCAATCCCATCTTTCGTGGCAAAGCTTCAGTAGGCGACACAGAACTTGGGGTACACCCAGCCCTCTTCAAAACAAGCCAGCTCCAATCCCAGAGCAACATCATCCCATCCACACAACATTTTACTCATGTGCAGTAATCCTTTGGAAAGCAGGGAACAGATGGCAGGCTATATGGGAGCAGCAGTGCCCCAAACCTGAGTCAGTGCCTCTGGATAGCAGGGCAGGATGGAGATTTGCACGGCAGGACTGCAGGTGATGTCTGAAGGCACTTGGGGCATGGTCTTTGCCACCTTCCTCCTGGCCTTGGAGCATCCCTGCAAAGGAACCCATGTAGGGGAGCAGGGAGGGACCTGCAGGGCTCTCCTGGCACAGACATGAGTGCATCAGGCAGAGCATTCCCCGCGGGTCAGGGAGGGGGTCCTGCCCCTCTGCCCAGCCCTGGCAGGCACAGCTGCAGTGGCGGGTCTAGCTGTGGCTCCTCAGCACTGCAGGGACACGGAGCTCCTGCAGCGGGGCCAGCGGAAGGGGACAGAGATGCCCAAGGGGCTGGAGCATCTCTGGGAGCAGCAAAGGCTGAGGGAGCTGGGGCTGTGCAGCCTCCAGAGCAGACACTGAGAGGGCACCTGCCCATGGGTGGCAGTGCCTGCAGGGAGGGGGCAGAGCAGGGACCAGGCTCTGCTCGGGGGGCCCAGCCATGGCACAAGAGGGACGGGCAGCAACTGATGCCCAGCAAGTGCCACCTGGGCAGGAGGGAGAACTTCTTGGCTGGGCAGTGCCCCAGCACTGAGCAGAGAGCAGAGAGGGGCTGGAGTCTCCTCCCTAGAGGTATTCCAGACCCACCTGGACACAATCCTGTGCCATGTGCTCTGGGATGGCCCTGCTGGAGCAGGGAGGTGGCACCAGGTGACCCACTGTAGTCCCTTCCAGCCTGACCCACCCTGTGGTTCTGTGTGACACAGCTGGTGTGTGTGTCCAGGTCTGGGACAGCAGAGCTTCCCTGCCCAAGAGTTAGACTAAGAGGCCCTCAAAATGACCTCAGAATGAAGAAAAAAAATTGTTTAAAACATAATCAGAGGCTGACTGAGAATTCAGTTAAAGGAAGCCACTGAATCCTCAGCTACAGCTTCAGAAAATCTTCCAATTCTCCGAAAATTCTCCCAGAACTGCAACCAGCCAGCAAAGAGCCATCACAGAGACATTATTAACTCAGACAGAAGAAAATATACTTTCAGTTATTACATGCTAATAAAGCTCAAACTAAACAAATTTAGGCAACAGAAGCAATTATACCATTAAACATTTAACTGCAAGATTGATTTTTAAATTACTAATAATCTAAACCAAAGTATGCACACAAAGAGGAAGAGGGAGGAAGGTAATTTTACCAATTGAACCTAATCAGTGCCTCAGTTCAAATGCTGTAAATGCCAAAATACTTAAGATCTGATGCAAGAACAGAAGTGGAACCAGAATGGATGAACATTCCTCACTTGACCGGGTTCTTCTAATCGGGAGGAAGTTAAGCACATGGAGTGGGAGAACTTGGTGAGCTGGGTTATCTCCAGGGCTGGTTTGTGTGCCTACACTGCCCTTTGGAATTGGCAGGAAACAGTGAAATAAGGCACAAACTGTGGGCTCAGCCTCGCGCCCTTCCACATTCTGGATCCTTAGTCAGTCAGGAGAAATCTGCTGGGAGGGAATGGAGAAATTCCCCTCCTCGCCTGAATAAACTTTGCGTTCTGTTGCTCTTCAGAGGAAGGTGGAGGCTGTCCTGGTCTGCAGCAGAAGGTGGCTCTGGTGGTCAGTGACATTGGGGTGGGACACTCTCACAGCTGCAGCGTTGAGTTCGGTTTTGTGGTTTATGGCAGGGCTGCTCCCTTTGAAAAAAAGTATAAATCTTCATCAAATAAAACTGATGTGCTGCCATATTTACCCAATCTCACTGGTTGTCCTACATCATGTTTGAGCATATAAGTTACATGACAGAGTTATCCAGGGGTTGCCAGCTGACACAGAAACAAACCCTCATGTTAAATTGCCTGCAGATGTCCTCTTCCAACTCCTGTAAGGAACTTCTACCAGTTCTCTCCCCCCCCCCCCCCCCCCCCCTTTTTTTTTTTTTTTTTTTTTTTTTTTTTATTAAAAAACAG
>VWZG01008389.1:226899-259332 GCA_013396735.1 Grallaria varia | reverse complement strand
TTTTTTTTTTTTTACTGTTAAATAAAAGCAGCAGAAGAGGGGGAAAACAATCTCAGTTGAATCTCTGTGCTAGTGCCTCTGTTTTCAGGACAGGAAGCCTCAAGAAGACAATGCAGTGTATAGGGAAGCACAAGAAAAAAGCCCCGTCAGGGTTTCCATGAGCCTTAGTGGACCAAAGGAGTCGTGGTTGTTTGTAAGCCTGGAGCTGACTGAACAATGCCAAGTCTAATGCTGCCAAGGTGGGCTTTTCAGAAGATTTCAGACCTGAGGAGGTGAGATCTTTACGTTCTGTTGCCTGTCGTTTATTTGATGCTAAAATTTGTGCCTTAGAGCTTCGACTGGGCATCCCTTTTGTTTTGATACTGCTCTAAAGAAATCAGGATTTTATCTGATGAACTCAAATTCTTGTTCTGTTTGGCAGAAATCTCCAAGTAAGGTTGTGACATTCTTGAAAACATTCAGTGTTTTCATTTACATAATTAGGAATTTTTGTTTTGTTTTCATTGTATGGATTTGCTGTAGTTTGTGAACTTTTTTGCCTGGCTGTCTCCCTTGGTTGGGGAAATCACAGAATGCTGTTTCTTTTCCCGGGCTGGAGGAGTGGGGTCTATTTATGCCTACTTTTAAAATAGACTTTCTGTGAGTGCTTACGCTGCTGTTTGCAACGGGATATTTCTGGTTGATCAGCCCAGCCAAAAGCAATTGCAAAAGTTTAGTGGAGAGCAGAGCTCCCATTTAAACACCTACATGAAGTATCAGCTCGTCAAAAGCTGTGAGTGCCAAACAGCTCCCACTTGGGACAATGGGAGCTGGTGAGTGCCGAGAGCTTCTGAAAATCTGGCCTCACGTGCCTTCAAAAAGAGGTTGATCAGCAAGTCCAACAAACTGGGTTTTTTCCTGTACTTGCTTAGCCCTGCATGGAGAACATTACCCTTGCCTGTGGTGTGCTCAGCAGTGGCAGGTGGTCAGGTTCCTCCTGGGAAGGTGGAATTCCAGGTGGATTGGTAGGCAGGCAGTGAGGAGGCAGCGTTTTCCAGCTTTGCTTCAGGAGAGCATTGGCCAGGAGAGCTTTGGCCAGGAGAGCCGAACTTCACCGGGCAGGTAGAAGGAAAGCACCGGAGAGCTCCCCCACATGGATCTATTTTCTGTAAGAAAAGCGGTTTGCCTGTTTGTCTCAAAGTGCTTTGGAAGTGGCATAAATGAAAACAGAATAGGCCGCTCTGACATTACCGAACTAGGGATGTCCAGATGGGAAATTATGGTGATATCACTCAATATCGCTCAAGCTTCACGTCCTGTGTAACTTCCACGTGTGGGCAAAGGGGAGCAATTTGCTCTCTGGAGCTACATGTGCTCTTCTTCCTTTTGGTTAAGCCTGAAATGTGTTTCTCTTCCCTTCTGTGATGATGAAGTGAGGTCTGCAGGAAAAACGGGGTTAGAAATTAACATTTTGGGGGCTTTATTTCCCAACTAAGCTATTCTTGTGGCTTTCTGTAGTGTTGTAATATTTTTGTTTTGTTTTTATATTCTATCTTATCACAAATCAGCAGTCATTTTTTTCAGTAAAGGAGATGAAGGGCAGTAAGAATGTGCTAAAACAAAGGAAGAATAATTCTGAAAATCAAATAATGAGTTTTGGTTACTGTTGCTTTTTAAACACGGCAAACAGGTTGGCGACCAATATGTTCGCAAACGACCTAAGTCTTCCTTTCCAGGGGTAATCCGTATTCTTTTGAAAAGCTAATAAAAGTGGTGTATGAAAGAAATTCCTGGGGCACTGCAGAACTCACCCTCCTAGGGAGAGAGCCAGATGTGGTGCTTAATAACCTCAAAAGCATTCAAAGCCAGGGCAGTAACTGCTTGGTATCACCTAAGCCAGACGTTGTGTGTCGATGCAAGGCAATATCACACGCTGGTCACATTCTCGGCAGAGCTGGAAGACATGTGTAGTCTTATTAAAGGAAGGGGGAGGAAAAAAAAACCCAGAAGGAAAAGAAAAGCAGGGGACAGGGAGAAGGAGAGGGAGACAATGTGTCTGTCCTGAGAGGCTGCAAAGGAGCAGACGCGCTCCTCCACATGTGCATTAGTCTGTCAGCCTGGATTCTGTTCTCCAGATGTTGGGGTGGATCCTATGGCAGGGGCTACAGAGGGAAAGGCTTTTAAAAGAAATCGTGTTTCAGTGGTGAAATTAACAGTACCAGACTTTGCAGAAAGCGATCGCTTAGTGGAATTTTTCAGGATGCTTTAGTAAAATAACAAGTTCTAGATCTAATGCTTTTCACAGGCTGACTTGGCAGAGCCGCTCCCAAACACGAGGGGTTGTGTGTGAAACTTGTCAGTTGCTTTTAGGGCCAACATGCCTTAGAGTAAACAGCACATTAAAGCTGTTCTCAGACCTACTGAACTGAAAATTGTTTGTGGCAAGGGTCCCAAAGTCTGATGGGCCTGTCTCAATGCCCCACCTCTCGGAACCAAACCCTTTGAGAGCTTTGGCCATCACATCAAAACAGTGCTTATGCCTAAGAAAAACATATATATTTGCAGTGGCAATCAGAGTACATCAGCATCAAATAAAGTGGTTGGGTTTTTTTGGTGTGTTTTTTTTTTTTTTTTAGAAAATGCCAAATTTGCTCTCCCAGGCGCGGCACCAAAATAAATGACTTATGGCATTTATGGTATATTTGTAATCTGAAACTCGTGGCGTCGCGTTACGGGGCACGACGTGTGCGGCGGATAAACAAACACCGCGCAGAAAGACAAGCCCCAGCTTTGTCTCTCTGACACTTTGCCTCGGTGACCGGCATCCCACAACCAAAGCCACATGTGCCTTTCTGCTGAGCTCGTGTTTACGCTGAGCTCAGCTCAGCCCAGCTCTGCTCTCGCCGTGGCGTGGTGGGATCAGGGCGTTCCACGTTCATTCCTGACCAGCCACGGCCATCGCGAGGGGAAAGGGAGAACAGCCTGTGAATAAACATTTATTTGAATGCATTAAACAATGCGGTCGTTGTTCTTGCCTGCGCATTCTTCAGGAGAACCAGGAGCTCAACATTTACGTAAGAAAAGGTGGTGATGCAGAAATGTCACCAAACCTCATGTTCGTGACCGATAAGGAGTCACTGCGTTCAGCTCCTGCAGAAAGCTGAGCGTGGGTACAGGAACACTTGGATGGTTGGAATTGTGATTGCGTTTCAAAGGGAAGCAATACCAATATTAAGACAGAGCACTTTGGAAGCAGTCTGGATGTTTTCATACATAATTATGGCTCCAGTAAAAGTGTACGTTTATGGAGATAGCTGGTGTATCTTTCCCCATGTCAGTGTAGTGTCAGCTGAGTGGGTCTCATGAGAAATCTGTAGTTTTGGTAAAAGCCAGAATCACAGATAGAGATTTCTGTGTGGCGTTTTGCCTTGACTCTGCTGGGAATTCCAAAAATCAGTGAACCTCTGCAGTCCATCCTTGCCTCCATCACCCAAAGTCCATGGGGAGGTGCAGCACCACCTCACCGGGGTGAAAATAATATTTCCTTTCCTGATACAACCAAGGTGTATCTCCAAGTGCCCAGCAGAGATAACCAAGCTCGGGGAGCAGGGGCCAGCTTTGGGGCTGGCCACAGCAGAGGCACACTGATGTGACGTCAGCCTGCTTGGGTTCAGCATCCTCTCTTGCCCCAGGAGAGGGAAGAAGGGGCTCTGAGGTCCTCAAGGAGCCAGGTGTTATCTCAGAGACCCGGTAAACCTCAGCCTGCTCCAGAACTCAGCACATGTCTCAGAAGGGGCTGAGAGCTGCTGGGGCTCTGGGGGTGAGAACTTTCCAGGCAAAGTCATCACACACTGCAGTTTGTCAGAGGGAGAGCCCTGGAGCCGGCGGGGTGTGATTCATCCGTCCCGGCGAGCTCTCTGAGGCAATCTGACATTATTCGGACTGATATCATTAATTAATGAGGGCTGGATGTTATTCTTAGACTCTGGATTGAGTATTGGGTAGAGGAGCCTATGAAAGGGCTCTTTGATTTTGGAAAATTCCTATGGCACTGTCAAATTTGCTAACAAAATTAAATCATCTGCCAACTTTCCAAGTGAAGGAACGTATCCCTTCTGGGGTCTTGACTGAGTCCCCTCAGTGCCTTCTTGGGATCAAGGGATTTTTTTTGATTTGTATTTAAGCCAAACGAAAATGACAGATAGCTTCCAAAAAAAAAAAAACCAAAAAAAACAAAAACCAACCAAAAAACAACACCAAAAAAAAAATCCCAGCCCTATTAAATCTATCAGGTGAGCTTTGGAGAAAAGTGTTTTTGTTTGTTTGCTTCAGCACAGATTTGATCCTTCTCTCACCTTTGTTTGGCTGTGTTTGGTTTGATGTGCTCAAGGCAGAAGGGAGCCAAACCCCGGGGTTTTTGTGTAGCCTGGGAGTTGGTCGTGGGGTTGGGCAGCCTCCCCGTCGTGGCAGAGAGGACCAGGGAGAGAGAAACTGTTCACACGGCTCAAACCAACCCCAAATTTAATGAGGTTTGGGGCTGCTCTGAGAAAAAATAATCAGGGTATCCTCCAGAACAGACGAAGGGAGCCGCTCTCCTTGCTCCCAGCGCTCCCATCCTCGGGGCTGCCGCTGCTCTTCCCTCTTGCCCATGCTTTTCCTGCTGCACTGGCTGCTCCCTTCGTGGCTGTGTAAGTTTGGGTTGGCTCCCAGCCAAGCCCTCAGCAGCCCGGGACAGCCTTCCCCCCCACAGCCGAAAAAAAAACGGAGAAAGAGAAAAAAAGGTAGCAGGGGAAAAATTGCAGCAAATATATTTATATATATAGATATAGAATTATATACAATGAAACACTATGTACATATGAGTAGGGACCCCAGGGAACCCCCAACCAACCCCAAGGGGAAAAGGGGAAAGGGAAGGGGAAAAGGGACAAAAGGGGTAAAACACAACAAATATACACAATCGAAACTCAGGGGATAGCTTAACAAAATAGCTAATACAATGAAAGTCTCACCACTTCCCTTAAGAACAGCAAATCCCTTCCCTCTGACACGACTCGGACAGAGCCCTCGGTCCAGGCCTCCAGCCCACAGAGATAAGCGAGGCCTAAACACTGAGAGCTGCTGTCACAGAGCTGTGACCGGGAGGAAAGCTGAAGCCCAAGAGAGAGAGCCTCCTCCCCGTCACCTATCTTTTATACACCTGATTACGTGAGGGAATAGGATGGAATACTTCCTTAGTTTTTGACCCCAGTTGTTAAGGAAGGCCTGAAGAACAACAAACCTCACCAAAGCCTAAAATTTAAACTACCACAGTGGCCCTTGCAGGTGTCCAGAATTAGCCAAGCCTTGGCGGGCCCCTGGCGGCAGATACATAAATAAAATGCTGTCGTTTAAAACCCCGACGGGGCTGGGAGCGCGGGAAGCGCGGAGCACGTGTGGGCTGGTGTCACGCGTGGATCCCATCGCAGCCCCAACAGCACCGAGGCGGGGAGGGGAGAAGGGTCAGGGGGCTGCTGGTGGGTCAGCGCCCACCGCTGCTGTGTCTGCCTTCACGTAAGCACAGAGGTGTCCACATGCATCCGGGTCCACTGGGCCACTGTGTTGGGGTGGGGAGGTGGCACGTGTGGCCGGCCGCGCTTCGTGGTTGGGTTAACACGCGTGTTTGTCCGAGGTGGGTGCTTTTGGGATGGCACCCTCATGGAGCTGTGGTCATGGCACCAAGGGTTCTCCTGGAACAGGGTTTGGATCTGGAGGTGCTGGTGACAGCCCAGGGTGTGCCCAGGTGGGAAAGAAGGCAAGTGGCATCTTGGCCCGTATCAAAAATAACGTGGCAGCAGGACCAAAGCAGGGACTGTCCCCCTGTGCTGGCACTGCTGAGGGACCTCCAGGGCTGTGTCCAGTTCTGGGATCTCAGGGAAGGGACACGGAGGGGCTGGAGCGTGTGCAGGGAAGGGAAGGGAGCTGGGAAGGGGCTGGAGCAGCAGGAGGGGCTGAGGGAGCTGGGGGGGCTCAGCCTGGAGAAAAGGAGGCTCAGGGGGGACCTTCTGGCTCTGCAACTCCCTGATGGATCCAGGGGAGGGTTGGGATCTGCTCCCAGAGAACAAGGACAGGAGGAGTGGGAACGGCCTCAGGCTGCCAGGAGAGGGGCACGTGGGACAGCAGAAAGGATTTTTTCACTGGAAAGGGTGGCTAAGCTTGGCAGGGGCTGCCCAGGGAGGTTTGGAGTGCCCAGCCCTGGAGGTGCCCAAGGCAGGACTGGCCGTGGCACTGAGTGCTCTGGGCTGGGGGACAAGGTGGGCATCGGGCACAGGGTGGACTCGGTGATCTTGGAGGTCTTTTCCAACCTAAATGATTCTGTGATTCTGCCCTGTAGGTCAAGTTCATCTTTCAGGCACAGCCACTGCCGTACCTGTGCCACATTCACAGCTGGGCACAGACCAGCAGCCACCTCAGCCGAATAAAACTCATGAACATTTACCATTTGGGAGAGAAAAAAACCCCAAATCTGCTGCAGGTTGTGCTGATCATAAGGAGGTTTCACGTGGTACCATCCATTGGGCAGCAGAAAGACCTGACTTACTGGGATCCCCTGTCTGGTTTGGTGTGGCTCAGCCAGGCTGTAATCTCCACTTCTGGCTGCTGGAGTGAGAATTACTTTTAGGGATGTGTGTGTGTGACTTGCTTTAGATATCCACTCTAGAGACGCCCTTAAAGCATTTTGCTTCCATTGCCAGGATCAACAGACGAGGTGCTGGAACAAACTGATAAATTAAATAGCAACAAGTTACCCAGACCTAATGGTATTAATCCAGGAGTTGGGAAAGGCCTGGAGAATGAAGTGCCTGGGCTGCTCACAGCAGAAATGGATGGACTCGAGGGAAGTGGAGAACTTAAAAGTGACAGTCTTTGTACTTGCTTTTAAAAACAAACACGAGAGGGGTGCTGGGAAGCACCTCCAGGCCTTACTGCAGGGCAAAAATAACACCTGACTAGTCTCAATAATCAACAATGGCAAAGTTATAAATACGCCTCCTACATCAATGATAAGACGTCGGATCTATTTTCCAAAGGAAAGTTGGAAATCTTTGTTGTATCACATTTCTTAGAATGCACACACACACAAAGCTAATTTGAAAGAACAGGTTCATTTAAAAAAAAAAACAAACAAACAAACCTTAGAAAACTTTCTTGTCTAAGGAAAAAGCGACATCCAATCAACCATTAAAAATGGATAGGAAAGAGAAAAAAATTGGTTAACGCTAATTTTTCAGTCTGGCACTCGAGATCAGTAGCAGGGGTATGTCAAATTGTGTCTTGAATCTGGTGTTGTTTAATACATTTAGTAATGAGCAGGAAAACAGGAAGCGAGGCCCCAGTCAGATTGGAGATGATATCCATGTTCATGGATTTTTTAGGTTATTCAAGATAAGCTGAAGGAAATACAGAATGTGTCACCAAGGCAAGTAGAAAGCATTGTGCTATGACAAATCAATATGAAAAAGTAACGTAAAAAAAACCCAAAAAAAGTGTCATTGAATAACTATCACTGCGATTAAATATGCTGAAAACTGCTTTTGAGACACACTGTATTAATCTTCCATGCTGGAAACTGGTCTCTGACTCTTTGCTTATCAGTTTCTAATTTACGGTGAAATATGAACCTGCATCCTAAGACAACCCTTTGTCTTTGATAACTTTTCTTAAAGTCATTCTGCAGAAAGTCTCCTGAGCTTCTGTCTCATTTGTTTTCTGTCTGGACCAGCAAGAGATCCATGTGGTGCAGTAACTGACAAATGGCAGTGATGGTAATTAATACCATAATCAGCTTTTGGAGCTGCTGTGTTGGGTCTCTGTGCTCATGACTGAAGCAGATATAGGGTGAATGTGTGTCCTGGTACTGCTCCTCCACAGAACCATTCCTGCTGCTGCTGCTGGCGAGTTTGGTGGAGTTTGGTATCAGTGGAGTGTTTTGGGTGGTTTTTTTTGAGATAGCTGTCCAAAATATTTTTTGCTGAGTTACATTTATTGTGTCTTGTAGTATGAAAATGTTCATTTTTCAGCTTGTATCGAGAGAATTACACAGAGCCACAGGATAGGTCAGGTTGGAAGGGACTACAGTGGGTCACCTGGTCCAACCTTCTTGCTCCATCCCAGAGCACATGGCACAAGATTGTGTCCAGATGGGTCTGGAATATCCCCAGTGAGGAGACTCCAGCCCCTCTCTGGTCTCTGCTCAGTGCTGGGTCACTGCCCAGCCAAGAAGTTCTCCCTCCAGTGCAGGTGGCACTTGCTGGGCATCAGTTGCTGCCCGTCCCTCTTGTGCCATGGCTGGGCCCCCCGAGCAGAGCCTGGTCCCTGCTCTGCCCCCTCCCTGCAGGCACTGCCCCCCATGGGCAGGTGCCCTCTCAGTGTCTGCTCTGGAGGCTGCACAGCCCCAGCTCAGTGAAAACAGAGAAATGGAACATGAAAAAGAAACACAGAGGAGTTGGTGCTTGTTGATGTCTTAGAAACCCAGCCCTTAACTCTCTTCTGGTTGGGGAAATCTCTTGTTCTGCAGCTGTAACAGCAAAGGTCTCTGGGCGTATTGTCAGGTGGTGTCCTTGGAAAAAGGCTTTGAGGGAGCCTTTTGTGGTGCCAGGTGTTGTATTGCTCTTTGAAGTCTCTGCTCAGGTTTCATGTGTGCCTTTGCATGTGGAATGGGCACTGGGAAGGGACTGTGGGCCCAGATGATCCTTTTTGTCCTGGGAGAATGGCATGGAGCAGGAAGACTCTGGGTGAGCATCCTTTCCTTGCCACTGGAGCCTTCAGGCATGGCCTCGAGCATTCACTTGCACGATGAGAGAATAGTTTAGTCTGTGTCCCTCAAGGAATCCATCTCCTTTCCAGAGGAGACTGCCAAGGTTAACAGCCCTGCATGGGTGTAACCTGAGGTGTGGCCAGGGTCTTGTTTTCTGGGACCTGGGCTGAAACCACCACTAAAACACCACCTGTCTCCTGGTGTTGACTTCTGGTTGTTTTCCAGCTGGGCTGGATCTAAAATGGTGATGTGGATGAGCCAATCCCTGTTTATGGTTTCCTCAGCTCTCCCGTGCTCCCAGATACATCCTCACTCCGGGAGCCAAATAAAGCAGTTGCCATTCATTCAGAGTTTCCATGAGTCTCAGTCCTTGCAGAGGGTGCCAAGTCCTGTTCTCACTTATGTCAGTGGGATCCCAGTGCTCTGGGAGTCCCTCAGACCGGGGAGCTGGGGTGGCTGGTGCTGCCAGCCCAGTGCCATGTGCCTTGTAGGATGTGTTCTCTGCCTTGCTGTGTCCCATTATTTATGTCTTCCTGATGTCCTGCAGATCGGGACTCTGAATCCATCCTCGGACTTACGTGACACTTTCACAGAGTAACAGAAGTGTCAGGGATGGAAGGGACCTCTGGAGATCATCCAATCCAACCCCCTTGCCCAGGCAGGGTCACCTGGAGCAGGTGACACAGGATAGTGTTCAGGGGGGTTTGGAATGTCTCCAGAGAGGGAGACTCCACGCCCTCCCTGGGCAGCTGTTCCAGTGCTCTTCACCCTCTATGGACAGAAGCTCTTCCTCATCTTGAGGTGGAACTTCTTGTGCTTTAGTTTATGGTCACTGCTCCTTGTCCTGTCACTGAGCACCACTGAAAAGTGACTTTCTGTCATTGGGTCAAGATTCATCTCACGTAACACATCTGAAAGTTAAACCTGCATTCAGAAAGAATAGAAAAGGAGGTGTATCCCCAGGCCATTTAATCCCGTTTAAAAATAGATTTCCAAAGAGGCAAAAATTTTAGTCTAAATGTCAAACTTTTAGGCAGCTCCATTAAGGTAATGATTATCTCTCTAAAGGATTTTCATATGTTGCTGCTTCTTGACTCTGTAGTGGAAAGGAGCATTCCCAGGCTTGAAGGGTTTCCTTAGAAAGTTCTGAAATAAAATTCAAATGCCAACTTTATAATGATGGATCAGATGGAAAGGAGTTCTAGCAAATATATTGCAGACTGCTGTCTTGGGTGGTTTTAGCTCCCAATTTAAGGGGTCCAAGGGACAGGGATTAGCGATTCGGATTTACTAATCACTAATTTTTGGGGTTTTTTTAATGTTTTCTGTGTGAGTTAGGAGGGCAAAAGTGCCTCATGGGACTGCAAATGTTTAAAGCTTCATAACACACCTTTGTACGTTATTTTGCCTTTCACCAACACTTGCAGAATTACTCACAATTTTAAAAGTTGTAAACCTGTTTCTTTAGGAGTTCAGTGAAATGCTTTAGTACTTTTTGTCTGTTTGGATCTGCCTAAAAATTAAATAATTTTACCTTTATTCTTTCTCTGCCCCAGAAAGATGTCCTTTAAAAGAGGTTCAAATGCACGACCCTATTACTCAAGTTGATGGTATCATTCCTACACAGGATCCCTGTGCCTCTTGCAGATTTTAGCTTTTCCTGACAAAGAGGCACATTATTCCTGGCTGTCTGCACCGTGTGGCGTAGCTTTTATCCCAAAGCAATCTCTGAGAGCTTTGCAGGCAGTTTTTATAGGAGTCACTTCACTCAGCACTGAAGCAGAGCCAGTGCTGGGGTAAAACGTGACAACCACTCAGAGTCTGCAGCGCTTCTGAAAAACTGGGAACACTCTGCACATGGTCAGTGTTTTGGATGACGTTGGTCATTGAGAGGCCAGGTCCTCAGTGTGGATAAACAACACGGGAATGAACTGCAGCTGGTGCAGGCTCTGCACCCTTCTCACTTCAGCATGAGGGGGAGAAAAAACAGCTTTACTTTTGGCTTATCCTTACAGCCAACACCAGGTGGAGGCAACAGTCCAGGTGACCCCAGTTTCATGGAATATCCTGAAGTGGAAGGGACCCACAAGGACCATCCAGTGTCACCTCTGGCCCTGCCTAGGACACACCACAGGTCTCCCCTGTCCCTGTCCCCTTGTCCAAAGGCTCCTGGAGCTGTGGCAGCCTCGGGGCCATGCCCACTGCCCTGGGGAGCCTGGGCAGTGCCCACCACCCTCTGGGGGCAGAGCCTTTTGCTGAGATGCCCCTGCCCCTGCCCTGGCACAGCCCCAGCCCTGCCTGGCTCCTGTCCCTGCTCATCACACGGAGCAGAGATCGGAGCTGCTGACCCCTCTGAGCTCTGTCCTCAGTGTCCTCCAGAGTGAACAAACTTCATTTGTTGGGTCTTCAGGCAGATTCAGCATCTTTACCCATTGCCTGTTGCATCCTGAGGATGGCCTGGGGGTCTCCCTCTGCTTCAGTCCCCTGCTCTGCAGTGGGAGGATGGCATCTTACCAGCAACTAAGGAGGCTTTTTCCCACTTGAGCCATCCTTTAGCAGGGTAAATTTACCCAGTAACGCGGGCCAAGGACTGCCAGGTGGATGCAGAAGTTCCACACAAAGAAATCCCAGGTAAAATTTCAGAGGTGAACAATACAAGGCCAGCTTGGATGCATAAAGGTGGAAATCAAAGCTTTCTGCCATCACCTTGGACAAATAAAATGAGTGATTTCGCCCCATGAAAGTTCTTGAAAGGAAACTCTCTCCTCATGCCCTTCTCAAAATCAGTGGGATGTTGGAGCCAGAGCTGTGGGGTCTGGCGTGGCTTACCCTGAAGAAGTGAAGAAATGAAGCAGCAGCTCCAAAGTAACGGGGTTTGCCTTTAAGAGGTGCAAATTCTCACGATCTTATGAGCGCACGCCTCAAGTGGAGGCTCTCAGCTCTGTGGTTTCATGTGAACCCTGGGACCCGGCTGGGCTTTTCTGGAAAACACTATAAAAACGAGGGCTGAGGCCCTACAGGGTGGAGTTGCGTGGAGGAGAGTGAGCACCTTGACGGCGTTTTGCCAGGAACGTGGATGGCGGGGCTTGTGATTTCAGACCCTGGGCTGGGTGCTGCTGGTGCTGCTGGTGAGCAAACCAGGCTGCCCAGCCGAGGTTGGGATGACGCCTCGCCCCACCACACTCTGGTGTGGTTCAGATACAGGACGCTGAAATTTATTTGAATAATTTATTATTAATGAGAAGTGCTGGCTGTGGTTTTTGGGATGGTGGGAACGGGAAAAGTCTTTTTAGAGCCAGACACCTGAGAGGTTTGACAGGGGGGAGCATCTCTGCTGTCTGTCTTGCTCTGCATGTGGTTTGACAGGGGGGAGCATCTCTGCTGTCTGTCTTGCTCTGCATGTGGCTCGAACTTGAAATCTCTATTCTCTCTGGGTCAGCACACAATTTTGGCTAAAAAATTGATGTGGATGTGGGAGGCAAAGATCAGCTTCACACGTGTGGGCACAACCTACTGCACATCATATTCCTCCCTCTTCCTGAGATAAGCTGTGAGGGAGTTTCCTGAAATATTTCCCTGAGAGGAGCGGAGAAAATACTTTTTGAAGGGAGAGGAGCTTTCAAGAGAGGAAGGAACCTGTAATTAGATAAATTTCCCTGCCCTCGACATGCATTTTAAAGGCTTCCATTTTCAGGTAGCAAATCAGCAGTTCATTCTCAAATAGGCTGTTGGCTGCTGAGAACGCAGCTGCGCTGGGCAGGGCACGTCTCCAGGATGGAGGATCATCGCCCCCCTAAGATCGTGCTCTGTGGTGAACTCACCACTGGCTGCCGCAAGAGAGGAGCCCCAAAGAGGAGATACAAGGACTCTCTGAAACAACACCTCAGCCTTGGCCATATTGACTGCCATCAATGGTCCACTCTGGCCTCCAATCGGGAGGCATGGAGACACACCATCCATAACGCTGCTGATTCCTTTGAGAACGCACGCAGAATCAGTCTGGAGGAGAAAAGACAACGCAGAAAGAGCCGTGCCTCACCAACACCACCTATGGAGACTTTCTGCTGTGCCTTTTGCAACCGGACTT
The DNA here is from genome assembly GCA_013396735.1 of Grallaria varia. Lineage (NCBI taxonomy): Eukaryota > Metazoa > Chordata > Aves > Passeriformes > Formicariidae > Grallaria > Grallaria varia. Next base: position 246,469 of record VWZG01008389.1, on the reverse strand, counting down.
GCCAATCTCGCATCGGCCTCTTCAGCCACCAGCGCGCTTGCAGCAAGCGTGGGGAGAGCCCTGCCCAAATCTTCGTTAGCGAAGCCTGGCCATGATGATGATGAGCCTGTTGGCTGCATTACTCCAAAGCATAAGCACATTTCCTTATCCAATCTGTGTGTTTACATTTAAACACAAAACTCTTTAAGAAATATCTAGGGTTGCTTTTTGACTTGTTGGTTTTTTGTTTGGTTGGTTTGTGTGTTGTTAGTTTTTAAACAAAGAAGATAAATAGTTTAGAAGGGACGGAGTATATCAAATTGCTGTTTTAAAACTATATATCACTGAACACGCTGTCAGGAAAGCAATACAACATGTTATACTCCCCTGCTTCGAAGAGTTCTGCTCTCTGAATGGAATAAAACTGAGGTAGTGTAGAAGAATTACCTTCAAAACGTGTCAAGGAAATAGAAAAGTAAAATAATGTCACAATTCCTAAGTTTTGTACAGTGACATTTCACAATAAAAGACAGTCACGTTCAATCTACAGAAGTTGCCTAAATTTAAATGGCTCCTCCTCTCTCATACAATTTGATAGGGGGAAGAAAATATTCTCCTTTCAGGTCTGGGTTGTTTGCCCTTCTTTAACAGAGGGAAATTTAAAGACAAATCTTGCTCTCCTCAGGACATCTGTCAACCAGCAGGGTCACAGGAGAGCTCAGGATGTGGTGGACACAGTAAGGCAGGGGAAACACTTGCTCTTGGTGAGATTCATCCACCCTCTCATGCAGAGTTTGTGGAGTCAGAAGGTTGGATTTAACCATTCCCAGTGCACCTTGGGGTAAATGTCTTAGGAGGAGCAGCTGAGGAGGAGTTGGGGGTACTTACCTGGAGAAGACGAGGCTCAGGGCAGGGGACCTCCTTGCTCTGCACAACTCCCTGCCAGGGGTCGGGCTCTTCTGCTGTGGCCCGAGGGAAAGGAGGAGAGGAGATGGCCTTGAATTGCACCAGGGACGGTTGAGATCAGGGATTAGAATAAAAAATTCACTGCAAAAGTGGCCAAGCGTTGAATAAAGTGTCCCAGGGAGGTGGTGGAGTCACTGTCTCTGGAAGTGTCCCAGAGGTGTCTGGATGGGGCCCCTGGGGACATGGATTGGGTGGGATTTTGGTGGTGCTGGTGATGGTGGCACTGGACGATCTTGAAGGTCTCTTCCAACCCTGATGAGTCTGTGATGATCAGCTTCAAGGGGCACCAAGTCTCAAAGATTAAATTTTACAAAAAGTTCTTTCTGGGCAGCAACACAGCCATTGCGAGTGTGACTTCAGGTTCAGGACTTTGCAGTGAAGGTTTCACCAACAGGAAAAGAAGAAAAAGCGTATTTTGCAATGTGAATATTTTTAGAGTCATGTGAGGCTTTTTTTCCTGCCTTAAACTAGATCTTAATCCAATATGCAGGCACATAAATAGCAATAAGTTGATTTACTGAGTGAAGGTTGGTTACCTGGGTTGGTGGCCCCTTTTAAATCTGGGCAGCCTGAACTCCACATTTAGGAGATCCCTCCAGAAGGAGCTGGTCTGACCAGCCCTGAGTTTTCGGGTAACCAGCATAAGCAGACACTCTTTCCCTGCTTAAATCAGCCTTAGCCTTGTAGGCCAAAAATTTCAAACCTGAGTGTTAGTTTAGTTTCAGTACTGAGGCTGTTTTTAAATCTCCCCCATCCTCACACACACACGTGCAATTTGGCCGCTATTTATCACTTTAAATTGTTCCCTATCAAATATGAGAAGTGTTATGAGTAGCTAGGATGAAGTGCAGGCTCAAGGGAAGACAGTGATAAAACTCCTCTGGCTTCAGCAGAGACAGGATTTAACCCTCACTCTCTTTTTTTTTTTTTTTAGCTCAGTGTGTGCCCTTTTATTGGTTAGGAACTGTATCACTTCTTGCCATTTTGTTTTGGCAGACTGCAATGCTAGATAATAGCATGTATTTTTTTAAGTCAAGTTGCTAGTTTTGCAAAGGGAAATGAAATGCTCACTTTTATGTAGAATTAGTCTATTAAAAAAAAAAAAAAAGAGGCAATATTAGACCATCAAGAGGGAGATGACAAGATAAACTGGTGAGTAGAGCCCTTACGGCAAAGTGCTTGAATGTGTCTTAGCAAACTATCCAAATTCTAAATATTGTCTTTTTTTTTATTCCATAGTTGTCCAGGAACACAGAATTATTTTCTACATTTTTGTACATCTTCTGAAGTAATTCACACGTGACATCAATCCATTCATAGCCTGAGCAAGCTGCAGCCTGAATTCACTAAGCTAATCTAAAAACCTGTACTCAAAGTATATGACTAGTCTGGTGCCTGCATTTCCTGTAGTACATTTTGTGAATGGATAATTGAAACCAGCTAAGCTACAGGCCAGAAACAAATCCAGCAGTGCTCATCTTTCCCTGAAACCATCCCTTGGTACAGAACAGTCCTGCCATAATTTTGTGTCAGTCACTTCAAAATGCGCCCCGTGAAAAACTAAAAATAAGTACATTTTTTACAACTGGAGAATATATGGATTAGCAGTAGTTATTTTGGGAGGTTGATGTAGCACACAGGCTGGTAATTCCTTTTCCGTGTCGAGTTATAAATATAGCAAGTAATTTTGCTACATTTTAAGGGAGTTTGAAAGAAGTTCTCCTGAATTTTTACTAGCCATGATTATCAAATCTTAAAGATAAGTGATTAAACATGAGCTTGTGGAGCATCAGAAACACCAAACAGTGAACACTTTTTAAGGTATGCAAATATTTGCATCAATGCCTGCATTAATCTGAAATATTTTGACACATAATGAAAAAGCATTAACGTGAAAAACACATTACATAAAACCACAGTAGTCACCGAAGTCCTGTAATAACGTCTGTATGACCTTCCAAATTCAAGCTGATACAAACTTTGTAAAGCTCGTGATAGTAGCGATGTAGTTTGTTGTGTCAACAGCCCGAGAGATTTGGATGAAAAGCCTTAACCTTGCAATAGGAGGGGTTTGGGTTTTTCTTTAGGAAAAGCCATCAAAAAAACGTTTACACAAAGTCATTTACCTTGGCTTTTGTTAGGTAGGTTTCATCTCACCTGCCTTCTGACATCTGTAAGGTCTGACTTCAAGGCGTTTATCTGAAACTCCCTTTGCAGAATCACAGACTCATCAAGGCTGGCAGAGAGAGACCCTTTAGGACCATCCAGTCCCCCCCGTCACCAGCACCACCACAATCCCCCCTAATCCATGTCCCAAGGGCCACATCCAGACACCTCTGGGACGCTTCCAGAGACAGCGACTCCACCACCTCCCTGGGACACTTTATTCCAACGCTTGGCCACTCTTGCAGTGAATCTTTTTCCCCCTAATCTCTGCTCTGCCCCTGCCCTGGTGGAGTTCAAGGCCATTCCCTGGGGCCATGGCAGAAGAGCCCGACCCCCCTCCCTGCACCCTCCTGGCAGGGAGTTGTGCAGAGCAAGGAGGTCCCTCCTGAGCCTCCTCTGCTCCAGAGAAACATCCCCAGCTCCTCCTCACAGGCCATGTTTTCCAGACCCTTCCCCAGCTCTGTTGCCCTTTTCTGGACACCCTCCAGCCCCTCAATGTCCTTTTTTTTTTTTGGGAGGGAGTTTCCTCCTCTGGTGCGAGGGATCCAGACATTATTAAAGGCAGAAATAATCTCAGCTGAAAGCAGTCGCTGAAAATGAGCTGGAAAAACACTCTTCCTACAGAATACAGTCCTCCTGATTCCCTCCAAAGACCCTCTGGAGGTGGCATCTCCATGGAAGAGGGGACACCTGCAGAGGCCTTTTGGGAGGTGGCCCTGGAGGAGAAGCGGAGCTGTCCAGCACCACCAGCCTGGACATCCAGCGCTCCTCAGGGCGCAGGATCTGCTCTGGCTGGCCCAGAGGAGACAGCCCTACCTTCCCACCCCACCAGCAAAGCACTTTCCTGCTCCCCAGCTGCAGCCAGGGCGGCTTTTGAAGCCTCCTTGTTCGCGGGGGCCGAGCACCGAACGTGTCTGACATCATCCCCAAATGTTAAACACAAGTGTAGCCGGGTCGACGGAAGTCGCCCTTTGAAAAGACGCTTTTGAAGCGCTGCAGCCTTCAAAGCTGGGCAGGGTTGGGGACACACAACACACACAGAACACACACACATCCCCTGTGCTGTGATACACAGCCTTTGTTTTGCATAAGTGTTTGTTTTAATGAGGCAGCGCAACGCGGCTCATCAAAATCAGAACCACATGATGCACCCTAGGCAAGGGAAAGGCAATAACTGGGCAGATTTCTGAAGGGGGCTAGTCATACCACAGGCTACCATTATAGCAGAAAAAACAACAAGAATTTTAATATAGCTGTCTGGCCAAATATATTAATTTAAATTGAATGGCTTTTTCTGATATTATAGCTGTGAGGCACAATGTTCTACTGGCAGGCATCTTCAAAACCTTTTTTAGAAGATTTGCTTCAAATTATTTCTGTGCACCAGATCTTGATGGTATGCGCATTTGGGAGTCTAACCAAAGGAGGGGGGGAAGCTTTTGATTAAATCAATGACCTTTCCTGGAGGTTGAATGAAATGGAGATTGTAATACAAAAAGCTACGTCCTGCAAACAGTTTTCTGCAGAATATTTACTCGAAGCTCTACTCCGTTAACTTCACCCCAACTTTTTCACCAATGTTTTTGTTCTTGTGCCAGCACAGAAATACACTTTCCCATTAGCAAAGTCTTTTAAAAAAGTTTTAGTCGTTTCCATGATTATTTCCCCAAATGGTTTGCTAACCACCAGTTTCCATTCTTTGCCAGAGAACCCTGCTGGGTGCTGTTTCCTCTTAGAAATTTGGTCCTTATTGTGCCTCTTCCCAACCTGGTAATACTTGTTTCCCTCAGCTGATTGCATCTCTTCCCACTTGGCAAACTAGAGACATTTTCCTGCTTACTTGGAAAAGAAAAGTGTGATCATTTCTTAAAAAATGGTTTTCTGAATTGATTTTACCTGATAAAAAAATAACATCAACTTCTCCTGGCAGATCTCTTTGGGTTTTGTTCTTATTCCATGAAGCGAAGCTCTGGGAACCCACCAAAGCCGAGAACAACTTCCCAGAAGTTGATGTTAGTGGATGTTGAGTCCCACAAGGAGACCAACAGCTTGTATGATATTAAGTTGTCTGTTATTCAATTAGACTTACTACAAAGCTGTCAGAAATTTCACCAAGGGGCACAGGCTCAGTAAAAACCCCTGTGCAGAGCTGGTGGAGGAAAAACATCACAATCGTGCTCAGCTGGGTGGTTGCGTTTTCACTTGGGTGTGGGGCAACCCACAGGCAGCCCTGGTGCAGTTTGAAATGGTCTGTGAGGGTTTCTTCTCATGCTGTCTGGGGTGGATATTGATTCTTTACAGCCTGACTTGCTTTCACAGCAAAAGAAATCTTAAGTAACCCTTTTAGGCTTGTGCCTGTTGGGTGCACCATAAATCATCATAGAGGGTTTGTGTTGGAAGGAACCTTAAAGCGCATCCAGTGCCACCCCTTGCCATGGGCAGGGACACCTTCCACCAGCCCAGGTTGCTCCAAGCCCCGTCCAACCTGGCCTTGGACACTTCCAGAGATCCAGGGCCAGCCACAGCTTCTCTGGGCACCCTGTGCCAGGGCCTGCCCACCCACACAGGGAGGAATTTCTCCCTAATGTCTAATCTACCCCTGCCCTCCTTCAGCTTAAGGCCATTCCCTAATGAGTAATTCCCTACTGACTAATAACTAATGACTGTTTTTCATATCCAGATGTTTTTTGGTGAAATCATCCACTTACCTGAACGCTCTCCAAGTTGGTCACCAGATTTGGAATGGCTAGAGTTTGGCCAACCTCCTTTTCTTCCGGCTTAGATGCGTTTGATTATTAAATTTGAAGTTCTGTGAGTGTTGGAGGACTCAGTGCTCTGGTCTAGTTGACAATTTAAACTACCACAGGATCAGTCACAGGTTGGACTTGGTGATCGTGGAGGTCTTTTCTAACTCTAATAATTCTATGTCCAAGCCTGCATGAGATTTAAGCATTTTCCAGGCAAATGTTCTAATTCATAAGCCAATATACAGAAATGTATTTTCCTTTAATCCATGCCCCCAGCTGTAACTCTCCCCGAGCCAGACCTGGAGATGTGCTGGTGCCCCAGAACAGGCCCTGGTTTCAGAGATGCTGATCTCAGCACAGCTTAGGACTCAACCTGCTGGGTGAGAGCCCTTTTATCTCTGCTCCGAGGTGAAAGGGGCAATAAGCAACAGCTGATTGATGGGTGTGATCAGATGTGCCCCACAAATCACCCGGTGGCAGCACCGTGTGTTTCTGTTCTGCTGCTCCTGCAATGCCACGTGCAGGGATGATGTTTGGGATCTCGGGTAGGAGACCTCTTTTCTTCTAATCTTCCTCATTTATGTTTTCTTCCTATTTTTCTGGAAATTTTCTTTGTAATAACTGGCATTCCATTAGCTCTTAACCTGAGGTTTTTGGGGTTTTTTCACTAGTTTCTGCAGTCCCCAGTAGCAACATGTATTTTGACCTGCATTTGCCTCTTGATCTCAGATCAAAGGAGTAGCCAATGGAGGATAAGCTTAAAATTCACCAGTTTTAATGGGGCTTAAAGTGAAACCCAAAATTCCATGTCCTTCCTGCGTGAGGATGTTCTCCTGAGTCAGACCCTGCATGGGTTGCCTTAGAATAGATCCTGGCTGTCCCTCGGGTTTGTCAGACACGCCGGATGCTTTCAGAAGTGGTTAATCTGATGAAAGAATTCATCTCGGAGTCAAAAAGAAACCACAAGTTTCCTTCACTTTCAGTCTGCTGCTTTGATATCGTTGGTCAGCAGTTCTCCTCAAAAACCAGCCCCCAGTAAAGTCCTGCTCCATGAGAATCTGCTTTAAGTAGTCTTAATTTATCCTTTGCATAAAGATGTTTGTCACCCTGCTGAATCCTTTGCATTTCTTTCCTCGAAATATTCTGAATATTTCAGGAAAAAAGTTCTTTCCCCATCTTGCCCAGGAAATCACCATGTAATGAATGAGATTGAAGCCCAAAAGAGAGTGAATTTATGTATATAATTTCCATAAGACCCTTTAACACGTGAGGTTTGTTTTAATCTACAGGTGTTCCAGCTTAAAAAGGGTAGAAAAACGTAAAATAAATAAACTAAGGGAAAAAAAACCCTAAAACCAAAAATAGGAAAAAAGACACTCCACACTGTAAGAAAATTAACCTGAGGGAGAAAGGCCTTCCTATGAAATTTCAGCCATAGCAGCTGAATATTTTGTTAGTAATTAAAAATAGTTTGTTAAGAGCTGAACACACTAAAAAGAGTCAACTGTTTCAACTTCTTCTGCACAGTGTTTAAAATTAATAACAGAAATGACCATGTATGGGTCTGGATATTCATAGTGCAAGAAGTTCACATCTGTGGTGTAATTTTCAAAACTAAAATGAGATCATTAGAAATAAACACAGCAGTTACAGTCACCAAATGACAACAACTCAGGTACCAGGAGTGTCCTCTGTTGAACCAAAGAACTGAAAAATTAGGAAATATTAACACTTGAAGAAAACAAACCTGTTGTTTGGTATAGGAAGCTTGCAAAAGCCATGTGTGTTTTCCAACCTTACTTGAACCAACACATATAATTTTATTCGTTACCCACCACAATTCTGTTTTAAAGGACAATTTCTGGAATGGCAGCTCAGTAACGTCAGGATTGCTATAACTTTTTTTTAAATTTATTTTTCTAGTAGAAGCTCAAGCCAGAAAAATATTTCCCCCTTCCTGGCAGCTGATTAGAACCATTTAGTCTGATTTTTGATGCTGCATTTATATGATTCTGTGTCAAATAATGCATTCCAAATTCTTTCCTCATGGGGGGAGCTGTGTGGCTGGCAGTGTCTGGGTGGACTTGCTTGGATCGTACTCGTGATATTGGCAGATGTGCAGCTTCGGTTCTGCACATGCTTGGCTCCAACAAAGCCTACACAAACAGGACTTGGAGAGAAGCACATTCCTTTGGAACCTCGTTCTTGTGTGTTTGTGTTCCAAGGGCAAACAAAGCTCCCCCGACCCCCAGGTTTGGGGCTGCTGCTGTGCAGGACCCGGGAGAAGTTTAGGATTCAAAGTCCTGGTCCAGGAAAGATTTATGTTGTAGTTCAGGTGCTTGTAATCCCTTCTGTCCCGTTTCTCACAGGACAATTAAAGAGAAGTGGGGGGCTGAGCTGGGGACTGAGTGCTGCTGTCTTGGCTGGTGGCAGGTCCTGCTGGCCAAGGATGGAGGTGATCCGAGTGCTGGGCTACTGTGGAGAGAGGAGGGGGGTTTCCTCCTTGAAAACAGTGAGAATTGGGCTTTTTCCTTCCTTTGCTTTCACGACAAATGCCCTGAAAACCAAGTGTTGAAACCACCTAAAAAATACCAGTTCAGGGGAACGTCTGATGCTTTCAAAGCCTGCTGTTATTTCTGCTGAGGCCAAAACTACAGAGCAAGTTTATCCTGAGCTAACAAATGTCTTCAGCTGTCCCCAAACCACATTCTTTGGCAATTGACTGCGCTGGCCATAAGTAAGTATGGTTTTGCTGAACTGTGGTGGAAACGATGCATATGGTAAGAGGCCTTTGAAAGGCTGGAACTGTAGCTTGGCCTTGGAGGGGAACGAGCCCTGTGTTTGAATGCTGGGGTGTTAAACCACCTGGGCACCTCTGAAATACCCGTGGCAGGTTGGTGAAGTACATTGATACAATGAGTAATCCCTTAGGAGCTGCTGGCACTTGTGGTAGTGTCAGCAGGTCAGGGCTGGAAGGCTGATCCATCGATCCAGGGCTGTTTTTCCAAATGGCAATTTTCTGTATTCTCGCCAAGGCCATGATCAATGTGTAAAAGAAGTCCATTGAAGACTGTTTGCCACATCAGACAGGAAAGGCCAGGTTTTCTGAAATTGCCTGCTTTGTTTTTGTTTTTTTTTCACCTGCTGTTGAGGTCTCTCAAAACTCTTGAGTATCTGATGACACTGGTAAATCTCACAGGTAACTCACCCAGACTGGACATACAAACTGGTGGATTCAAGTGTTTGTACCTATGATATGAGAAGGAACAGCTATGGGCTCTGTTCCAGCTACAGTGAAGCATCTCATGAGAAGTAAAAATTAGAAGAACAAAATCCCAAGCCTGCAAAACCACATCCATAAATTTTTTTCCTTATATTTTATTGCAGTCTTCACTGAAGTCAGTGAGAACAGTTGTGTAAAGATAAGCCCTTATATAACTCTTTGCAGGACTGAAGTTCACATCTGTGGTGTAATTTTCAAAACTAAAATGAGATCATTAGAAATAAACACAGCAGTTACAGTCACCAAATGACAACTCAGGTACCAGTAGTGTCCTTTGTTGAACCAAAGAACTGAAAAATTAGGAAATATTAACACTTGAAGAAAACAAACCTGGCTTATTCTAAAAGTCTAAGGAGAATTTTTCAACTTTTCCTTTCCTGTTGTCTTTTCCTTTTTTTTTAATGCCAGGTCATTAAAAAGAAATTACAGTGGCACGAGTAACATTTCTGCTGCCCTCTCATCATAACTGATTTGCCATTTAAAAGCCAAATGGCTTGAGTTGGAAGGGACCTTAAAGATGATCCTGTTCCGACTCCCCCAGCCATGGGCAGGGACACCTTCCACCTCCCCAGGTTGCTCCAAGCCCCATCCAACCTGGCCTTGGACACTTCCAGGGATCCAGGGGCAGCCACAGCTTCTCTGGGCACCCTGTGCCAGGACATCACCACCCTCACAGGGGAGAATTTCTCCCAATGTCCAGTCTAACCCTGATCTCTGTCTGTTTGAAGCCATTCCCCTTGTCCCGTCCCTCCATCCCTTGGAAATAGTCTCTCTCCATCTTTCTTGGGGCTCTTTCAAGTCCTGAAAGGCCACCATGAGGTCCCCCCAAATCTTCTCTTCTCCAGGCTGAACAATCCCAGCTCTCCCAGCCTTCCCTCATTGCTTTGGTTGTCAAAATAGATGATGTTAAGTTGTGATGCTGGTTACAATTCATGAGGGAAAATAAGATCACCCCTCCACCAAGGCAGCCTTTCCATGAAGGGACAGATCTGACTGGAGGGACAGATCTCAAGGAGATCCTGTCCAGATTTCATGTGAAAATAGAGCTTTTCGCCCGTTCTGTGGAGGGGTTTGACAGCTCAAAAGTTGTGGTTGTGTGGCTGCCAAGGGAAGGGCAGGAGGTGCACTTTGTCCTGCATTTCGTGCTGCGTTTGGCCACAGGGACCTGCAGGGACCCAGAGCTCTTGTACCAAGTTTGTGAGTGGCAGGAGGGAGGAGAGGAGCCCTTGGCAGTGGGAAGGAAGGGTTGGGAGGTGACAAAGCGGAGGGCACCAGGAGGGAGGAGAGGAGCCCTTGGCAGTGGGAAGGAAGGGTTGGGAGGTGACGAAGCGGAGGGAACCAGGAGGGAGGAGAGGAGACCGTGGCAGTGGGAAGGAAGGGTTGGGAGGGGACAAAGCGGAGGGCACCAGGCGGGAGGAGAGGAGCCCTTGGCAGTGGGACGGAAGGGTTGGGAGGGGACAAAGCGGAGGGCACCAGGCGGGAGGAGAGGAGCCCTTGGCAGTGGGACGGAAGGGTTGGGAGGGGACAAAGCGGAGGGCACCAGGCGGGAGGAGAGGAGCCCTTGGCAGTGGGACGGAAGGGTTGGGAGGGGACAAAGCGGAGGGCACCAGGCGGGAGGAGAGGAGCCCTTGGCAGTGGGACGGAAGGGTTGGGAGGGGACAAAGCGGAGGGCACCAGGCGGGAGGAGAGGAGCCCTTGGCAGTGGGACGGAAGGGTTGGGAGGGGACAAAGCGGAGGGCACCAGGCGGGAGGAGAGGAGCCCTTGGCAGTGGGACGGAAGGGTTGGGAGGGGACAAAGCGGAGGGCACCAGGCGGGAGGAGAGGAGCCCTTGGCAGTGGGACGGAAGGGTTGGGAGGTGACGAAGCAAAGGGCACCAAACTGCCTCAATGCCACCTCTCCTTTTGGGAAAACACAGCAGAACTTTGGGCAAAAGGGTTTTAACCAGGAGCACCTTCACCCTCCTGCCCTGTGGGAAATTCTGGGCTGATTCGAGGGCGATTAAGATCAAATGATTCCAAGTCACAGCCAGCCCAACGCAAGAAGGGATAAGTTAAACATCCATCTCTCAGCTGTTGCCCGTGGAAGTAGAGGTGAAGAAGCAAACACACCGTGCCATCGAGTGCAGCCACGAACTGGAAGAGTTTGGCATCTTCTCGGGCAGGGCCAAAAAAAAGGGATCCTTTCCGAGCGTGGGAATGATGGGCACGAGGTTTCCTTTCTGTCCTGCTGGATCCCAGCAGGCTGTGAGTGGTTGTTGGGGAAGTCACAGGCCACCAAGGTAATTCAACGCACATGTTTGAGCAGGTTTTTCACACATGTCTGGCAAGCCTTTCACAGTAGGAGAAGGCTTTAGGGATTCTTTCCTGGGCCTTAAATCATGCATTAAATCCTATCAATTATCGGTTCCCTCCCTGTTTCCACTTTTGCTCGGTTTTTTTGTTACTAGACAGCACTTTTTGTGCCTTGTACCATGAACTGCTTAGAGCCCTTTGAAATCCAGAATTTCCAGTTTGGAGAAAACTGTGATAATGAGTAATTTGGCTTCTCAGAGGGTTGAAACTTCAGTCCCATTGGAGCAGAAGCAGTTTTGTCATCCATGGCAGTGGAAGCAGGACAGTTTATTTATTTATTTATTTATTTTAAACACTGTATAATCTCCAAAGTGCTTTAGATATGGGTAAAAAGATTGTGATGATCATGACAAATCCCAGGTCTGTAAAAAACTCTGAGTTAGAATTAATGTGGCAATTAATTATATCCAGTGCTTTTTTCCCCCTAAATGATAAGCATTTTATGCCCACAGTTTTTATCCATTAAAGTAAATGAGAGTTCCTTTGCTCTTTCTTGCCAGTGTATTTATTCCTCAAGAGAAAATATTTTGATTTATCGTTGCCAAGTCCTTTGATTTCACTGTAGTACTTTTAAGATAATAATCTCCTTTTCTTGCATGCTTTTGGAGTTGTCTTTTTCTAGATGTACTGAGCTTTAGAAATGTGCTCATATGGAAATCAGATCAGGTAGGACTCAATCAACGTGGCATTTCTTGTGTGTTGGAAATACCTGATATTTGACATCGAGCCTTACAGTTCCAAAGGGTGAATATTTTTAATTTAATTTTAAAACTGTTATAAAACCATACAACCAGTTAACAGTGGGGGGATTTTTTTCCCTCACAAGGCCTATGGAATTACAGGGTCTTAGAGAGAGCCAGAAATATCAGACATGTGTGAATCTTATCCCTTTTGGACCACACAGCTTAGCCTTGGGAGTGTTCCTAGAAGATGTAACGTCACACTCCCCAAGTGCTTAATCTCTAATGATTTTTTGAATCTTATTGCAAAACATTTGTTCAGTTATTATTTCTTTCATGGTTTTAATATTTAAAAGGGCAAGCTAAATGTATTCTTCTGTCCTAGGCAGAAAAAAAAAAAGAAAGAAAAGAAAATTAAACAAAAGTGGGTTGCCAATGCAGTGGAAGTAGTTCGGTTTTGCCATATCCATGTGCAGCAAACATTTAGTTTTTGGAAGCGTTGATGGGAATGGCATGTCCTGCAACCTGAATTTTTCTGTCATTGTTTGTTCATAGAGGAGTCCAATTATTGCATTTCTCCATCAAATCCAACCCTGTTGCTTCTGTGCCCTGTCACCCCCAGCCCAGGGTGGCACCAGGCACAGGGTGTCTGCTGCAGGCAGAAATAATATAATGTGAGATACTTGGCATTGACTGAGACAAACTAAGTAGAATAAAGTGAGTTTTTTCATGTCTGTAGTTTCTTTTGCGCTTCCTCTCTCCCCACTGCTGAATAATCAACCTTTGGTGGAGTTGCCTAAAATGAAAAGAGGCTGGGAAAAAAATTGATGGATGATACTTTTTTTTTTTTTTTTTTTTTCTTATTTGGCTACTGTTCAAATATTGAGCCACATCATAATTAACATAAAGGTGCTTAACAGTGCTGAGGGTTTCTGTTTGTCTCCGTCTGTCTGTCTGCTGGGCTGGGGTTATCCCTGAGTGTGTGCATGTACCTCGAGGTGGTCAAAGGGTGGCACATTTCAGTTATTAGCAGTGATCTGGATTAGCCCTGGTCTTTCTGGGTCACCGAGTTTCAAACAGAGACATTTCACATCTGGTTCTTGTTCACAGCCACTAACAAAGAAGTCCAATATCGAGAGAGTCCCAATTTTAGATATGTGTCTGGTCCTTTAAGGAATTCAGCTGGTCCCTTGGAGAGAGGAAAACAAAGAGCTCAGCTCTGCCTCCTATTCAAATTTACTGATTAGGCAAAAGCCCAGAGGTGAAAGGTCAAATAAAACAGTTTAAAGCATTTTCTATAGACTTCCTGGTCATGGAGGGGGGTAAAAAGAGCATTCAGTCCTCCAAAGCATGCTATAAAAGCCAGGAGAGTGTGAGAGACACTTTAATAGGTTCCTTTCTTGATGAAAATCTTGAAACAGCCTCACTAACACCGTGTAGAAGCCCAAGACACCAGGCATACTTGCTGTGTGCAGTGGCCATCAGTCCAGGGATGGTAGGACTTTGAAGGACAGTCTCCAATAACCACTTCAAACTTTTGTGTAGTTCAGTTAAAATTATCAAAACCATTTGGAAGAAAGTGAGGAAAAATGTTGGCTTCTTTTTTCCTTGCAGGGAAGTTGCTTTTTTTTTTTTTTTTAATATTTCTGGAGTTTGTGTATGTTTGTGTCCTGTGTTATCACTGTCACTTAGCCAGGTTTAAATTGGTATTAAACATAAAACAAATAGTTTTTATATCAACGCCAACTCAGAGCTGAAGGTTTCAGCAGACTTTAATTACCAATCCATACAGCACCCCTTTGGTGTTTGCTGGTACAGTTGTTAACGTTGCAGAGATGGGAAAACTAAGGAAGAAGGAAAGGAAGGTTTAGGAGAGGTTTATCTCACGTAAACAGTTATCCAAAAGCTGGTTGTCTCAGGGTATGGAGCGGGTTCCCTTTGTAGGAACGGAAAGAGAGAAGAACTTTAAAGGTGCAGCTCATCCCACCGCTTTCAGATGTGGTCGTAGGTGAGAGTGAGTGATGTGATGAACGTGGTTTTATCGGGAACTGCAGAAGTCTTGGAGAACTGGAGTAGTTCTGACACCTACATTTAAAATCACTGAAGTCTGATGAGGTGAATCCCACGATCCAATTCCTTATCTGCAGGTGAGTGTCAGCACTTCCCTGTTCCCAGGTACTCCTGAAAACAATTCCAGTGTCGATAGAACAGTGACTATGACAATTAATCCACGAGCTCCCGTTTCATTTCCCATTTCTGGGGTGTTTGTTTTATGCAGAGCCTACAGAATGGTCTCCAAAGATCATCAGAACAGAAAGAGTGATGTAGCCACCAAAAATACGAAGGCTGATAGAAGCTTGAGCCACAGATAGGAGTTGGTAAATGAAGTACCTTGATTTTCACTTTGAAAACTTCCAACACTTCTTTTCTGTGAACCTTTGTCTTTAGGAAAACAACCCATTCTTGACTGCTGTTGTTCCAGGAAGTAATGTTTAAAAAAAAATTACTTCATGGAACAACAGCAGTCAAGAATGGGTAAAGGTGCTAATTAGCCAAATGGGTTGGAGCGGCTGAAGGGAAGCAAAGACAGGAGAGCAGAAAGGTGTGAACTCATACCCAGCCCTGGGCACAGAACCCAAGGTGGGTGCCACTGCAGCGGGAAGAAATCTCTTTTATCCTCTTCTCTTAAAGCGTTCCTTTTTCTTTTTCTCTGTTCTAAGGAGCAATTGCTGACTTTGGGAAGAGCTTGGTGTTGGAGGGAGAGGCACAGCTCCATTGGAGGGGCAGGGAGCACCCTCTAGTGACCGCTGCTCTGGGCTGCCCAGTGGGCACTGCCAGCCCTGGGCACCCACGGGGGATGGGGAGGGCTTTGGGACATCTCCCTCCTCCCTCTGCGGGGCAAGCTCTGGCACTGAGGGAAAGGACAGGCACGAAAGCTTGGAAGGAGTGCCGGAGGAAAGGATGCTCCCTGTGGGGCTCAGAGCTGCATTGCCCCCAGGGATAACTATTATTAATATAACTTTATTTGTTATTAATTTATTTATTAATACTATTATTATTTATTAATATTATTATTATTTATTGCTATTGATGTATTGATTACATTGCTTTATGTGGGCTGCTGGCTTGCACTTGGGTTTGGGGGGAAGCTCCACTCCTGGTTCTTCCTCCCAGCGTTGACCTCCACATTTCCAGCCATGAGCCCACCCCAGAAGTGAACCCCTTTTTTCCCGGGATGGTTTCCACCCTGTGTCCTCACACCTGGCGCTGGATGGAAGCCATGGAAGGAAGAGGTCCCTTGGGCAGCCCCAAAGGCACAGCAGTCCATGGGGCAGGGGACCAGAGTCCATCCCTGCCCCGAGCTGCTGATCCCACAGCCCCTCGGAGCAGCTTGTGGAACTCTGTCCTTCTCCTGAGCATCCCTGTTTGTTCTCCTGGTGGAGGCCTGATTGTGATTGTGGTGAGGGCAGAGTTTCCCCCTCTGTGAGCAGATTTAGTGATATTTGCATCAGAGCCAGGGCAAAAGAGGGAATTAAAGGGAGATTGTCCCGCTGAAGGGCTTGGGGAGAGTGTAGTTGGCTCTCACACACCAAACTGGGCACGGCCAAACTGGTGTTTGGAGCTCCATTTAAACACAAAATGCTACTTTTTTGAAGAAGAAGAAGGTTAAGACCTTTACAGATGTGAGCATTGATTTGCCCGGTTTTCTTAAAATCTCCTTCCAAAAACTGCCATGCAAGTTCTTTTATTTTACTCAGGTTTTTGGATATTCAGCCTGGTTCTGCCTAGAGGACAACATTCTTTTGTCCTGGAATGTTGGTAAGAGGAACAGCAACTCGCTGTTTTGTCTCTCTGTTCTTTTAATACTCACATCTGCAGACGCTGCAGGTATGAGTAGCAACCATAACACACAAAGTGGATGTGTCTCGTTTTCCCAATTATTTACCTGGAGGAATCTGCACAGTTACAGGGATGAAGGTCACATTATTAACATAGCAGAGTGTGCCTCTGGTCTCCTGGTCAGCCCAGGATGAGAGCAGAGTTCTTGTAGTACCTCCCAGACAGCAAGATGGATTATAAGTCTGTTTGCATAGGGAATATTGCAATGTATTTCCTACATCCCAGCACTCCGGTGGATATGACAATGAAAAAATCTGAGAACAGGATTATTTTTTAAAGTTAGTAGTGCTGTTTCAAATAGCACGAGAAATGGTCCTTTTGGAAATATTTTATAAAATCACTGAAGTTTAGGTTGGAAGGGACCTTAAAGATCATCCAGCGCCCCCCCCTGCCGTGGGCAGGGACACCTTCCACCAGCCCAGGTTGCTCCAAGCCCCGTCCAACCTGGCCTTGGACACTTCCAGGGATCCAGGGGCAGCCACAGCTTCTCTGCCCAACCTGTGCCAGGACATCACCACCCTCCCAGGGAAGGATTCCTTCCCAATATCCCATCTAACCCTGCCCTCCTTCAGCTTAAGGAGAGAGAAATCAGGAGGGGAGCATTAGGTGACTTGTGTGAGATTTTAGTACTTTTTTGTGTGTTTTTCTTCTGTTTGTTGACAGTTCTTCACACTCACACAGCCTTCTTTCAGACAATAACACGTAGTTGCCTAACGTAACAAAAACATTTTTTCTTTCTACTCAACCTTAAAAAAAAAAAATCAGAAAAGAGAAAAATAGTAGAAGTGCTTGGACTGTTTTTCTTTTGCAAGTGGATGATGGTGATTTGATAACCCAATATTTTCCTTCCCTTACAATACCGAGGCTCTGCTTGCAATTGGATCGACGCAAGTGTAAGCACTCAGAAATCTGCCTGCGGGTATTAGTTTGAAAGTCAAATAAACTTCATTGAATTCTTTGGCACAGAACATGTGCCAGTTTGAAATGGCAAAATCCTTACTGGGCTGTGGGCTCTGTAAAACTTATATAATAATAATAGAGCTCAGCAGTGCCTTATGCTTCCAAAATCCCTGTATAAACCAAGAGGAGGTTTGTCTGGATGGAGGTGGGATGGAGAAGAATCATTACTAAAACCTGCTTGTGAATGAATTTGTTAGATCCTCTCCACTGGGGAGCTGGAACTGATGCTTGCAGCCTCTCAATATATTGGAGTGAAAAAACAAAATATCATGGGCTTAAGTGGAGTGGAAGTCACCCAACTGAAACATTATACAAGGCTTTGAAATGTCAAGAAAAAGGTTCTAATCTTTTGGCTCTCTTGCTCATTGTTTGGAGATGAAAAGGGAGGAAATCAACATCCCCATGAAATACAATTACTGTAAATTGCTTTCTTTTCATACTGTTCATAATGAAAATAGGAAAGTCACCAGGAGTTACCTGCTCTGCAGGAGCACCGTAATTCCGTGGATGGAGACTGCAAGGGGACCTTCAGCAGTGAAACGCTGGATTTCCACATGAGCCAACTAAATGGAGAATATAAAACATTGCGTGTCAGTGCTGGCTCTGGATTGCTCTGAAGCCACCAGACGTCCTCTTTGCAGTGCAAAGAACCAGAGCTGAAAGTGAACTATAAAATCAAGCTAATGGTGTGCCGGGAGCTGATCCTGTGGCCCCTCGGGGTCCAGGGAAAAGCAGGGTGTCACCTCTCCCCTTCCCACCCCCTCTCTTGGATCTGGGGTCTTGCCCAGCCCCTTGGGTGGGTGATGGAGCCCCAAGGATTCCGAGGCAGCTGGAGGGGAGTTGGGACAGAGGCTCAGCTGGGTGGCACTGCCAGACTTGTAGGGTCTGCCCTTGGGCAGCTCTGCCAGAGTCCAGTGGCAGTGATCCTGTGTCCCAAAGGTTGGGCTCGATGGTCTGGGGCATCTTTCCCAACCTCGGTGATTCTCTGTGTCGCTCCGTTGCATCCCGGGATTTCCAACACCTGGAAACAAGGATTTCCCAGGACACAGTGGCTGGCAGAGCCATTCCCAGGAGCAGGGCAGGGTGGATGAGCCCTTCTTTCCCCTGCCCTGCCCTGGGGGAGTTGGAGCAGCACCCGAGGGACAAATGCCCACCCAAGGGTCCAACAGGCAGCGCTTCGTGTCCTCTGTGTGCGTCTGGAAAAGGGCATTTCACCTTCTTCGGGTCAGGATAGGAGGTGGGAAGTGAACTGGGATTTACGGCAGTCTTTGTGTGGAAAAAAACGCGTGTTGAACGCCAGCAGCCATCACCACTCCAGTTTCCTCTTTGTTTTCCTAAGGAGCAGGAGAAGGCGGCGTTGGGAGAGGGTGAGGTCATCTGCTTCCACCGAATAACGCCGCAACGAGCCATCACCATTTCTTGTTCTTTTTATCCCACCAGGATCCCTGGTCAGAGGGCAGGACCTTTACAGCTGGAGTTGTCTACCCAGTGCTGCTTCAACTGTCCGTGCCTTGATGTTGTTATAGGGAGCAATGAGTAAACCTGCTATAGTGGGATCAGCCTTTTGAAATTATGAGGTTATAAGAAAAGTTAATAAGTTATGACGTGTTTTCATTTTTCCTTCAATTTTTTAAGGGTTCTGTTTTCAAGCTTTTCTCTTGTAGCTGCAAGCTCAGAATCACTTGACACCATGGATTATGTTTTTTAGGAAAACATTAAATGTTGAGAGGCTCCTAAGAGTGAAAACTGGATCTTGAGTGGTCCTGTAGGTGTGGAATTTTACCCTGGCTGGTACAGTGGAAGCACTTTGCCTTTCTTACTTGATTTTCTGGTGCATTCAGCACTCCTAAGCAAAGGCCTGGGACAGGGACTGTGTTTTGTTTGCACAGCTGGGAGTTTTGAGGTGCCCTGTGACTGCCAAGCCCTACAAAAGGACAAATAAAATTCTAACACTGACTGAAAAATGACTTATCACGCTCTAACCAGGAAGGGAATCGCCAGTGAAACCACCTCATTCTCATACATTGGCAGAGCTGTGAAATAAGAGAACATGAAATATTTAAGACTGGTTATGGCACTGAGGCATTTGCTTTTGAAAAGTATGTCTTTTTGTGACTTCCTTTCCTCAGCAAGAAAGAAACATCAAAAAGAACTGGTTATCTCCAATCTACTTGCTTCTTCTCTAAGGAGGGGGGGGAAAAAAGAAATAAACATTCCTAAATCAGAAAGCCCAGAGAGTGTCAATAGCTCAGGAATCCAGGAATGAGTCTCATGGACAAATATAGATGTGGTGTAAGCAGGGCTTAGACTTCATTAACATATTTGGAGTTACACCCGCTTGTACCCGGTGCGCCTTTGGCCCTGAATCAGCAATTCCCCAGCGAACAGCCTCCATCAAACCACTTGCTCCCTTTGGCCCATTTCATCTGACATCTGCATCCTGCCTCAGAGGGGCCTGTCACAGTTACTGCACATCCCATCGCACCTGCCCGGCCACTCACAGGCAATTGACTTTTTTGTTTTGTTTTGTTTTATAA
>VWZG01008389.1:185561-226837 GCA_013396735.1 Grallaria varia | reverse complement strand
AAAGAAAAAAATTTAGTCACATATCATCAAGAAAAACAACATTGTTTTAGGACTCTTATCTCTTCACTCCCAAATATCCTGTTTCTTCGAGCTGCGGTGGCCAGGACCAATAGAAACCTCTTCCTGCCATTGGCTGACTTCATTTCCCAGAGTTAGCACAATCTCATCCGCTCTAAACAACCTCATCAAAACTTCTTTCTGGTCAGAGCGAAGCAATAATTATTATTAGCAATTATTAGCGATCAATAATCTTGCTCGCATTATGGCAAGCACTATTAAGGTAAGAAAGGGGGTACCTCTTTTTGTCGGCATTTTTTTCACTGGCGTGTTCTTTGGTTTCCTTTATCAACCTAGATAAGTTAGAATTGGGCAACACCCCCACTGCCACAATAGAGGACAACAAGATTTCCTTTGTACTGCCTAGTAAATTTCCTTTTTCCTACTCCAACCATCCGCAAGGCTTAAAAACTTCAAACTCGGAAAAAAAATTGGGTTTTTTAAATTCACTGTTCAGTGCCGTGGATTGCAAATGCGAAGCCCTTTTATGGGAGCTTCTGAAATTTCTTGTAGGTATCATTTGGACAACTTGGATGTGCTTGTGGACTGCCAGGAGGGGAGAGGGTGTGCACTGGAAGGAAAAAGCGGGTTCCTAAGAGCACGAAACTTTTGGATGCTTTGAAATGTTTTCTCTTGTGGATGGGGACCCAAATTTAAGCGAGCGGGAAGGAGAGGCACCAGCTCTTGCTTCTGTCTCATGCAGGTGTTAATTATGTGTTTTTCTAGAAATTCTTATCCTTTTGCTGGGGACCTTTCTGGATGTTATTTCAGGGGTGGCGGGAAGATTTCATGGGTGTGTTCCTTTTTGCTTTCATTTTTCTGGACAATAAAATTCTCTTATTGTCGTTGAACTTGATCTCGGTGCATGGTTTGTTAATTTTATTTTCTTTTTTTTTTTTTTTTGTAAGACTGGCTCTGCTGAGTTTTTCAGGTTGTGCCACTTAGAAAGTTGAATAAATCTGTATGTCTTGTCTGTCTAGTTTTTGCTTCTGTGTTGCAATGGACAGCAGTTACTGACATAGCAATAGCTGCGATTATTGCAGAAATAAAACTAAACTCTTTGTGAGAGTGAAACTAACTTTGCATAAAGAGCGTGTACAGGGAGGACCCTGCGGTGTTGTATTGTCAGGATTCGAGGTATTATCAGATTTAGGATCAAGGTATTTGTTTTCTTCGTGGGATTGTCTGTTTCTGTACTTTTCTGATTATGCCAGAGATTTAATAAGAGAGATGGAATAGCCTGGCCGTCGGCTCAGGGGAGCTGCAGTTGGATTTCTCAGTACCTTCTGCTTCGGTGTTTGCATTTGAGAGGTCATTTGATGCTTTTTGTTACGGTTTTGGAAATCTGAAAGTCTTGCCTGAAGTCAGTGTGATTAAAAAAGCCTAATGAACCTTCTCTTCTCGTGATCGCTGATGTTTCCACGGGGCTATCAATAGAGACATAGGTCTGTCTCCTCTGAATTGCTGGCCAGTACCTATTAAAAGGTATAAGTATATAAGTAGGTCCTGGAACTGAGTTCCCTTTGGTTTTGCTGTGGATTTCAGAGCACGCAGGGCATGACTTTATGAAAATCTTGAGGTTCAGGGAGTCAGGTTTTGGCTAAAAGAAGGTCTCTGTGCTGAGTGGTAACACTGCACTTTGTGGCTTTTAATCAGAATAAACTATTGATGTTGATAGGAAATTTATTTTTTAAAAATAATGGCACTGTGGGATCGGATGTTGTTTGCATTTTGAGGGGCTCCTGTTATTTGTTTTTCCGAATGTTTTTGCAGTGGGTAAATTGTAATAGGGCAAAATGAATTGTGAGAGGGCAAAAGGTTGTAAACAATACCTCATTGTTGTTATTTTACCTTTACCTGGCGATTAGGGAGATGAGAAGGGGTGGTGTTTTATCCAGCCTGGTAATGCCAGGCAGTCAGCAAAGCCTCCCGAGTGGAAAAACTTCTCTCTCCTCATCTGGAGCATGAAACTTCCAGGGGGAAAACTGGCACTGCAAAAGGATGGGGATTTTGGTGCCCAGGGTGCTGGGAAGGCTTTATATGCTAAAAACCCCACACTTATTTATGCAAATGCAAAATGAGAAATGACTGGAAAGAAATGGCAGGTGCTTTGTACTTTAGTCCCAGGAAATCTCCTCTGGCATGACCCTAAGCCAGTCCAAAGAGCTTTGATTCCTCTTCTGTAAGGAGTACAAGAAGAAGTCATTTAACTGAGAGGTGTCTGAAATAAAGAAATTCCATTTGAAGGCCAAACAGGTGTTTGTTAACTTTTGCTAAACAGTTATATGCATATTCAGTAATACAAACATTTATTTTTTAACATAATATAACAGCTTGTGTTGTCTCCTGGCAAAGGGTATCCCAGCCATCCCAGCTCTGTGGTCAGGGAAGGTGGAGAGCCCTATCCCGGATCTCCATGCCGGGAATTCACTCCCTTCTTTAGGGAGGTTGTGGAGTCATTAAAAATGCCCCAATCGGGCTGCGAATGGTTTATGTTTTTTGTTCCTAAGCGGGTAGAAATTTCTGGGAACATGCGTGCAAAGGTGGCCTTCCAGTCGGAGTGGCTGATTCATCCTTTCCCTATCGCAGACCTGGGACACTTGTAGCTCCCCAGAGATCCCTCCACCTTCACTGGGGTGAATTGGCATCTAGGGAAAACCAGCATTTGTGTAAGACTTTGGGTGCTGGGCTTGACGTCATGAGCGTGGTTTTCCCAGGAGATGTGTCCCTCTTTGGAGGAAAGATTCTCCTGAGGAGGAGGAGGAGGAGGCA
The DNA here is from genome assembly GCA_013396735.1 of Grallaria varia. Classification (NCBI taxonomy): domain Eukaryota; kingdom Metazoa; phylum Chordata; class Aves; order Passeriformes; family Formicariidae; genus Grallaria; species Grallaria varia. The sequence goes on along the minus strand of VWZG01008389.1, from coordinate 224,008 downwards.
GAAATGCCTTTGTTCCAGGCTCTGACATGGATGGATAACTTTAATCCTGACTTTCTTGCTGCAAGAGTGGCTGTCCTTGCTCAGACCAGGGACCTCTCCCTTTGGAAGCAGGACCAGCTCTGGGGTAAGAAACTGTGGTGCAAAAAGGTGCCTCCACTCTAAGGATTTGGGCTCTGGTACGGTCGGGGGGCTGGTATTTCCCACCCCAATACCCGGCGTGCTCACAGCTGACCTCACTGTTAGGTTTCCTTGGCGTTTGAAGGGTAAAATGTGGTTTTCCAAGTGCAGAAAGTCTCTTTAACAGCCAGGATTTCAGCGCTAAGGTGACACGTTCCCTGCTGGCACGGGCAGGGTCTGACAGTGCAGAGCACTGAAACTGTGGACTCTCAAATCCATATAATTCTAAGTCTCCCTGTTACTATAGATACAATTTTAGAACATATCCAGGGCTTCTGAATTAAGCATCAGTCTTTTTTTTTTTTTTTTTTTAAGTGTTCTGTGGGTTTTTTTAATGGAACAGAGCGAAAATTATTTAAGCGTTACCTTGGGGTGAAGTAAAAATAGTTATCCTGGAGGTCATTCTGGGGGTTTTTTCCCATTATCCTATGGTGGAGGAAAGAACATTAAATAGAAAGGGACGCCTGGAATTCTGTTTCCTTGCCATGTTCAAACCTGGTCATATTTTCTCTCCTTGCCTGCCAGTGCAATTCCATTTATTAAAACTCTTCAGTAAGTGATCTTGGTTTTGCAATGACTTGTTGATAATGCTTGTGGGTATTTCTTTTACTTTAATTTACACCTAAATATGCTCGTGCCCACTTTTTGTCTTTGGTTTCTATTGTGCTCTTCACGTGGAATCCACGATTTCTGGGTGAAAAAGTCTGTGTGTTTGATACAGGAGAGGAGAATTTTTGTGGTTTCTGAGGCTTAAAAGAGTACGGACACATTGATTAAAGCAGAATATAGTGGCAAGATTTATTTTGGGGGAATATTATTCTGTGCTTCTCCCTTTGGTATTACTTTTCTCTCACTTTCTTTTAGAAAATCTAAGTACTCACTCACATAGTTCTGAAGCCAAGGAAAGCTGGAGACAGTTAAGACATAAATCTGTCCTTGGCGTATGGAAATGTTTAAGTCTTTGTTTAAAGTTCTGCATCTGCACTGAATCCAACGGGGCTGACACAGTAATTTGTACATTTGTTCCTTGCATTAAAACAATTACAAAGGTTATTAGCCCCCCTTTTGTTTCCCTCAGCCCAGTTGGAAAATGATCCGGTGGGGTCTTTAATTTTGAGCCTGTAAATGCTTCCATTGGCTTTGGGGGTGCGACACAACCCTCCTAAGGCAGAGAACACACCTGAGTGCTCAGGTGAGTCAGGAGCAGGAGCAGCAACTTCACGTGATCTCGCCCTCCTTAATTCCAAATTCCCACCAATTTCATGAAGATTTTGTTCCAGTAAAGGCAATAGAATCAGACCTCTAATTATTGCCAGGTAAAATAGAATTTCTGACTCAAATACAAACGTACAGTTTCCAGGCAGAAATAGGCATATAAAAACAGAAGTAGATATTTTGAGGGATTTTCGTGTTGTTTTCTTTTGCTTTTAATCAGCAGCTATTTAACTCAATTTGGTTTATGTCTTCTCATGCCAAAAAGAAGTGAAATATAAGGATTTTACTTTCTAGAATTAAGTCCCCAGGCAAGGAACAACAGCTGGAAAATGCATATGTTTGACTGTCTGAGTTTGTTGCTTTGTTTGTTTTTCCTTAACAAGCACTATGTTATCCCTTAACAAAATGTTTTTCAGCAAGTTCCCCGAGTTACAAAAGGCCTTTCAGAAATAATGTTAAAAGAAACAAGTGCTCTTGGAGAATGACTTGCTGAAAGATGAATACAGAAGTAGTTTTGCAAATGCCAAGAGAGGTTATTTATTTTCAGAGGGACAGCTTATAATTCAGTAAAAATGTATAATGCTGTTTGCTTAAAAAGAAATAGCCTTTATTATGCAAGTTGCTAAATCAAGCCAACAAAATTATTTGAAAACCAGGAAAAAAAAAGAAAGAAAATTTGGGCTTGTAATGGTATTAAAATGGATAACACTCGTATTATCAATTTTAACAAAATAAGGGTGATACAGTAGAAAATGTCACATGCAGTGCCAAACCTTGTCAAGTTAACAAGGGCATGGACTGCAGTGGGATTTTTATCAGATCCCTCTTTAACTATTGAAAAATGACTTTCTTTTTGATAGATAATCATACAGTCATCCTGCTGTCCTTGACAGATATTTGTGTGTTATAGAAGAAACTGCTGTGTTGAAAACACCTACAAAGATGCAAAAACTTTGAAGCACTTACAGGAAAAAGGGATCAGTCCTTTCCTTAAAGTGATTTTGTTGTCGCAGGGGTTATTTTAAATGTTGTCACCCAGCCTGCCTGAGGTTGGGTAAGGCTGCGTCCCTCCATTTATCCCTGCTGCCTTAAAAGGGCTGGATAATCCTGTAAACAACTTATCCCAGGGAACAGAGGGAGATTTCAGGAAATCTGGTGTTGCAAACCTGGATCACAAGGAAGTTCTCTTGCTCCTTGGAATGCATCCTTAGGCACTGGGTTGCCAGTTTTTACCGTGCACAGAGTCATCCTATGGGAGAGATTGGAAAAGGCTATTAGTGGGTAATAAACCAGTAATATTCGTAATGGTTTTTAATAACTGCTCCGTGTGATTGCCACTTCTGGTAACTAGCATGTCATAAATCGAATTTTTTTTTCGATGAAAAATGAATAAATTGACAATTATTGTCATAGAAATGTCGTTGAACATTAAGAGGTAAAAAAAGAACGATGAGCAACGGTGATTTTTTAAGGCTGAAAGACACACCAAGTGGTCACTCACACACAGTGGACAAGGCAAACTTAGTCTTTTGGAATTGTGGATTTGGGAACTGCAGGAGAGGAAGGAATGCCCAGGGTGTGATGTCTGCCACTTGCAACGTGTATAAATCTCCAGTGATGGGTGGGAAATGGTGTCAGCAGGCTGGGTAACCTTCTCACACCAGGAAAGGATCTGACTTGCGTAGTCAAAGGTGCGTGTTGCCAGCAGATTACAAGGACTGGGCATATGCAAATACCTGCAGGAAGGGGTGGGTCGCTGTGTTTGGGAAGTGGCAGAGCCCTTTAAAGCCACCTGCCTGACTTGGGAGAGATGAGAGAGCGAGACACAGAGAAACCGTGCCATAACTAAGGGGGAAAAAACCCACGAGAGGCTGGAAATGTTTTGTTTGACAAATCCCTAATTGCAGCCGTGATGAGAGAAATGAGTAGCAGCACATTAATTCTGCGTGGAAGGTTTTGCAATGCTGGCCTATAACATCTTTATTTTTTAAACTTCATTCTTCAGAGTTGAAAAACATCTTTTTTTAGACTATGTATTTATTACCTTGATAAACAGTAAAATGCTGCCACAGCAATTACCTTGATGATAAAGGCTCTGTAGACAGATATTTCCTGCATTCATTTCCTACCCAGATAAGTTGCCAAAATCAGGGACTACCAATACAGGAAATGCTTTCAATAGGAACTTCCTATCTGTTAATATCTAATTCACTGGAAAGAGCTAAGCCCTTCTTGTTAGCTATGAAGGTAATGCTCTACCTGTTACTATTTAAACACTTAAGCCACAGCGCAATGCATCTGTTTGTGTGATAACTTTAAGACTAATGCTGTTCTTCTGGATTATGAAATATCAGAATTCTTTTTCTCTGCAATGGTAGGGAAAGTGCCCCTGCGTTTTACAATATTGAAAATTGGGATGTTTCAAAATCAATATTGGAAATTGGGATGTCAGATGAAAAATGAGCATCCTCTGCCCCACTCCTTGTTGCCAGAATCCTTTCCTTATTTGAGTCTCACCAAATAAAATACACATTTCACAGCCCTTGAGGTGGAATTCTCCAACAAATAGTCCAAAGCATGTTCTGGATATCTTAAAGATTCGTGGCCATCTCTTGCCATCCAGAGTGATCTACATATTCAATCAAAATGACTGAAACAGAAATTTTGCCTCACTGTAAAGAGAAATAAACCCATGACTAACCTGCATGTTTGAACTCCTGCTAAGGAAAAGAGCAACCTAGAGCAAAAGGAAAGTAAAGAAAGGCTGAACCTCCGTTGCTAATTGTAAGGTCGGGGTAATTGGTTTCAGGCATGTGAATAGGATGAGTGAGGATTTACAAAACCTGAAGTGAAATTGGCCAAAATGAAGGCAAAAGTGTGGCTTGACTGGGGACAAGTTATTCAGGAGCTCAGCCCAAGCTTTCTGTGTTGTTTTGCCAGTGGTTCCCTTGGAGTCATTCCAGGTTTCTGCCACTCTGACTGAGGTTGGGGTCTTGGCCTTTCCCTGGAGAACTGGGCAGACCTTTGCTGTTGCAGCTTCGCACGTATCCCACCTTTCCACCTGGAAAGAGTAGCCCCAAGCCCAGTGCTCTCCCCAGACTGCTGCATTCATGCTGTGGTCAACCAGGCTGGGAATCTGGGGTTGGATTTACAGAGGCGATGGTTAACGCATCATCACTTGGAGCACCAGGAGGGCTGGTCCTCTGGGCACCTGCCCCAAAAGGCCAGTTCTGCAGACTGGAGGACAGTATTGATGAGTAGCTCCCACAGGGCCATGGGTGAGGGAGCTCCAGGAAGTTGCCCTTTGGCTTTGGGTTCACAGGGGTGTTGGGGAAGCTTTGCTTGGTCCTGGGAGTGAAGTTGCTCAGATGTGGTTAGTCAGCCCTTATCTGCTCGCATACATTTTTATTATTGTTAGTCTTTGGCGTATTCCCACCAGCTTTCCTCATGCGTGAGGTATTCCCTTGGAAGTGCTCAAAATCGTTGCTTTTTGCTAATCAGATCAACTCACTGAAGAGGTGGCCAGAGACATTTTTCACATTATTTCCACACAGACATTGCCTTTCAAAAAAAAAAAATAATTTCCCAGTGATTTGTCATCGGGGCACCGTTTCATCCACTGTTTTCATGGAATTCAGAACCTGATTGTTTAGTCTACGTAAAGGGGGGGAAAAAACGAGGGGGATCCTGTGCCTTTAATGTTGTTTATAACGGTTGGACAGAGCTTGTCAGGTGAAGGTTAATTGCTCTCCAGTTAAAGCAGTTCTCTGCACAGATGGGTTATCAGGGCTGAACACTCGTTACAAGATTAATCTCATTTCCGACAAGACTTCCCTTTCCTTCAACTGATTTTTGCTCAGCCATTGGACCTGTCACCAGCCGTTAAGAGAAGGGCGGGTTACCTCTGGGATATTAATGCTTGTGTGCAGGGAAACAATACAAAGTGTGTGTCATATCGGCGGGGAACATCTTTAGGAGACAGCACATTTCAGTGCTGCTCTGAAGGTCGAGATTCATAAACAACAGAAACAATCAGGGAACGTTTGTGTTAACCCTCTTCGTCAGCACAGACTCCAGCTGAACCATCCCTAGGCTGGTTTTTCATTCCTGTTCTCTTCTAAATGTGGCGGGTTTTAGTTACAAAGATGTATTTTTGGTGATAGTTTTAAGGCACTGGTGGAATGTGGAACTCAGGATACTTCCATCCAGCTGATTGATGGGTGAGGCCTTCAGTTTATGCTTGTTTAAGGAAAAGGAAATAGATGATGGTGACCACTCAAAGAAATTCCAACTCAGAATTTTGTCTTGAGCCACAGGCAAACCTGTTGAATTTTCCCCTTTCTCTAGGCTGGAGTAAGTCAGAACTGGACGTGGCACTCAGTGCCACGGTCTGGGAATCACAGTGGTGTTGGATCAAGGGTTGGACTTGATGATCTCGGAGGTCTCTTCCAACCCAGCTGATCCTGTGATTCTATGAAGAACTGGATCCATTATATCCAATGGGCTGCAGAGGTGGATGTAAAGTGAGAGGAGAACCAGTAACATCACGTTCTCGGCATAATTGCCTTGCTGGCCAAGACTGCAGCAGATCCGCCAGTCCAGGCTCATCCTGAGCTGTCGGATGGACTGAGTTCAAGGAGGCTACAGCACGAACACCAAAGTCTCACTGGAGTTTTGGGTTTATTTCAGGGGTTCTGAGACAACCGAAATAACGCCGCTTGGCAAAAGCCTCCTCCTGCCAGGTTTCTTCCACGCAGCTTCAGTCGGTAAATTCCAAACCACTAAACAAATGTTCAAGGCAACAAACAGGGTAGCTCTTCTGTTTCCTCAGAGCTTCCCGTCCTGGCTTGGGATCAGCTCCATCCTGTCAACGGGGCTGAGTCGCTGCGTTGACTTCAGTGAACTTTGAGTCAGGCTGGGCTGCCCCAGCCCCAAAAAAAAGGAGCTCTGTGGAGGGTCGCAGGCTCCGCGTTATTTGCCGGGTGGCTGTTGGAGACGTGATCCATCAAACCATAGGGACTGGAAGCATCCGAGCTGTTCCGCTGATGGTTTAGATTAAGGGTGTGCAAACAGGCCCTCCTCGTGCTGGGCCCTGCAGAGCGGAGGTGACATTCCTCCACTCTCTTTTTATTGAGCTAATAAGGCAAACCCAGCACGTTTTATACACCTGTGAGGACAGAGGTGTCCACACGCGTCCGGTGTTCCATAGGTTGTGCAGTGAGATTTACGTCCAGGGAGAAATCAAAATATCGTGTTGTTTCTTCTGTTTTGGGGCATAAAAATAGGCAAAGGGTACAGAGAGAAAGAGCATTGCCTTGTCTGATGGGGGCACAGCAAAAAAAAAAAGTCATCCTTGCTGCCACGCGTGAAGGTCCTGCATAGTGAGAAGAATAAATTTGTGTGCATCGTTAGGAATAATAATTGTTCTCCCAAAGGTCTTCCTTGAAAGAGTTTATTTTTAATTTGCATTGCATAGACATTTAACAAAACTAACAAATCATATTAAAAGTAGGTTTTGTTAGAAAACACCTCTCTACAAGCATCTGACAATTTCTTAATTTTCTTTTTTGTCTTCTTTTAAGCATCAAGAACTCTAATAACCTTACTGCTGAATTCTTAGGTTTTGAGGTGTTTCTTATTTAAATACTAGTGAGATTAAAAATGTATTTTCCTTTGATTCCAATTCCACGGGATTTAAGGAAATTTACTTGCTACAGTTATAAAGCTGAAAGGAAAGGTAGACAGGAATGTAACCTCTGGATGTCATCCTCTTCAGCACTTTGCTTTCAGAGCCAAAGAAATTCAAGCGAGTGAATTCCATTACTGGTTCTAATAAGATAGGAAAAGTGCACAGTAAATCTTTACATTGCCAATTAAATCTTTGGTGCTTTATGCCAAAGGAGGCAAGTTTAGTAGAAAGTCTTTAAATGTACCAGGTTGAATTTTTTTTTTAAAAAAAGAAAAGAGTCCTTAAGGTTTGGTGGTTAAATCTCTGCTGAGACCCTTGAATAATTATCTGCATTTTTCAAGATGCTGATCCAGTTGAGAGTTCCTGCTGTCTTTTCTCAGTGAGAAGAAACTCACTGATAAGTTCTCCGTTCAGGTCTGATGGATTTCTGAAGATGGGTGTTCGCTCACAATTGGAAAGTGTTTTTACACCCCTTACCTGCAGCTTCCCTGGTGTGAGAAAACCCTTCCTTGTCAGCGCTGCCTTTCTGGGGAAAAGTGAGGGGACATTGAGAGTGGTCAGATCTTTCTTTTATTAATAAAAATCTTTATTAAGCAAAATAATGTAATTTTCCCTGTGAGGGTGGGCAGGCCCTGGCACAGGGTGCCCAGAGAAGCTGTGGCTGCCCCTGGATCCCTGGGAGTGTCCAAGGCCAGGTTGGACGGGGCTTGGAGCACCCTGGGCTGGTGGAAGGTGTCCCTGCCCATGGCAGGGGGTGTCAGTGGATGATCTTTTAAGGTCCCTTCCAACTCAGACCACTCTGGGATTCTGTGTTGATTTTGTTTTCTCACTTGGAATGGAAAATTAGATCCAGACGTTCAAAATGGGATTGCAATGAACTGCAAATTGCAGAACTGCTTGTTGGGCAAGTAGGTCGCAGATTTGACAACTGCAACACCATTTAAAAAAACAAACAAACAAACATGAAAAGCATTTAAGTAGGTGTTAAAGAAAGTATTTGAAGTAAAGCACAATCTGTAAAATGTACATATGAATTACTGACTTTTAACTTTCTCTGTAATGGTGACCAGATCCTTTTCAATCAGCATGAATGTTCAATCTTACAGGATCCTGGGATCACTGAGGCTGGAAAAGCCCTGCCAGCCCGTGGAGCCCACCCTGTGCCCCATGCCCACCTTGTCACTGAGTGCCACGGCCAGCCCTGCCTTGGGCACCTCCAGGGCTGGGCACTCCAAACCCCCCTGGGCAGCCCCTGCCAAGGCCTGGCCACCCTTTCCAGGCACAAATTCCTCACTTCCCCCTGGCGACTCCCTGATGTCTTTTCAGGGAGTTGTAAAGAGCCAGAAGGTCCCCTTTATTTGCTGTCTCCAGATTTACTTTTCCCCCACACACACCTCCAGCACGTCCCTAATGTAACCCTGTGGAACCCAGACGAGACCAAACTCAATTTTAAGTATGTTTCTCTTCTGATCCTGGACCTCCGCAAGACTGTTTCCCCCTTTCACAGAGGTTTGGCGAGTCCTCAATCTCTGCCAACCTCATCTGCTTCTTGAAGGATGCAATTCTTGCCAACCCACACAATTTTTATCAAGAATATTGTCGTATTTAGTAGTTAAAGGGCAGTTTTCTTGAATTATACGAACACTTGAACTCTTCAGTTTTCATTGACCAAAGGCTCTCCAGTCATGAAGGATTTCCCCCTTAAAAGCCAGCACACGGACCCAAAGCAAGTTCCTTTTAAGTACTTTTTGTTTCTAAAGCCTGACTTAAAAACTTGGAACGCTTCCTAAAACAGGGCTGCTTAAGTCTTCACCTTGTCCTACGTGGGCAGGTAGATCTGACACAAAATAAGGGCTTTAGCTAAGGGTCTGATGAAGGTGGACACTCAGTAACCTGGAATTTTAAGGTACTCTTTTTAATTAATCAAAATAATGAGTGAAACACATTTCTGGTCACGTTTCAGATTTGTAAGCTGGGATTCAGATGGTTTTTTTATCTTCAGGTGTCCAATATTAAATCTCTCTCCTGAAGGTGTTAAGAAATAAAGCTGTAAATGCATTTTCTGTGTAGTGACTGCCAAAAGCTTCAGCTCATATTTGAAAACCTGACAATATCCAATTTTTGTAATATCAAAAGCAAAGACCTGTATATATCTTAGTAGAAATTTTCTCTCCGAAGATTGCAATTTAGGGAGCCTGAAGGCTTTTATGGCACTGGAGAGGATCAGCTAAGGGGGGTTTAGGTTTCTTGAGAAAGTGGGGTGTCTGTGAACCCCAAGGCATTGCTTTCATTCTTCCCCCCCACCCCCCAACTGCTCTCTGTTCCTTTCCTTGGTAAAAAAGAGGAGAAATTCAAGAGGTTAAAGAAGAAGACAAGATAAAATGATGCAAAATATTCACTATGAAAGTCTGAAGGTGGAGGTAGAAAGGAATGGGATGTGATGTTGAAATTAAGGTGACAATAAAGAATATATTTTTTTTGTCAGTAAAAATACTCAGCATTCACAATGACATGAGCTTAAAAATCATGGAATTATATATAATATAATTATATATATATGTATAAAATATGTATTCTGTGGTATGTCTTATGTGCTTTTTAAACCTTGAAATTCACACCTCTTTCACTGAAGTGAAAACGAACAGTTTTAGTTTTTAGCTGACTCTAGAATTTAAGCCAAAAGGAACCTGAGGTTCAGTAAGGTCATGAAACTTGGCAGCAACTGTTGTTAAAAAGGAAGCTTGATAATTCCTCAGAATTAACTATTTTAAAATCCTATTTAAATGAGACTGGGATGATGCTGAAAATGAAATTCCTAAGTCTGATGATGGCACTAAAAGAGGATTCTGAGAAGGAGCAGCAACAGTGAAATTTGATTTAAAATAATTTCCTAACAATTGAATAGGCGCCCGAAGCAATAATAACCAGTGTCAGTCAGTGCTGAAAAAAAACCCACCAAAACCAAAGGGAAAAGTGAGAAAACAAAATCTGTCAAGGAAGTGCTTTGAGTCATGAAGTGTCCTAAGGAGGACAAAGTTTTTGACTTCTCGAAACTGTCAGGGCCACTATCAGAAAAGAAAAAAAAAAAAAAAAAGCCATTATACTCTGAATTTTCCCAACAGGGAGTATAAAGTGTAATCCCCAGTACTGCAGAGACCATTTACACCCACCAGTCTTGTTTCAGTAAATGAGGAGGTGGCCAAGCAAAGGAAAGCAGAAGGCAAAACTTCCAAAAAAGTCAAGCTTTGCAAGCAAAGGAGTCCTGTGCAAAATGTTGCCTCCATTGCCTCTGAGTGTCTCAGTTTCCCTGGTTGGCTTTGTTGGATTCCGTGCCTTCCCAGGGCTCCAGCCACCAGTGGAACCCTCCACCCTCACAGACCTCAGCCTGTTTTCTAATCATTAATATTCTTTTCTTCTCTGCATGTCTTTAATCTCATTTTGGACCACTTCGTCTCTTCCTCTGTTTTCTTTTTCACTCACATTGCAGTTTCTTTGCTTTATTTAATCCTTGGTTGCCCTCAACTTCTAAACACATGTTTCTGAAGGACAGGGTTGGTTTCACCCTCTTTGTGTCCTGCATCATGGAGGGAGACTGTTTCCAAGGGCCTGGAGTGACAGGACAAGGGGGAATGGCCTTAAACTGACAGTAGGATCAGATGGGATAGTGGGAAGAAATTGTTCCCTATGAGGGTGGTGATTCCCTGGCACAGGTTGGGCAGAGAAGCTGTGGCTGCCCCTGGATCCCTGGAAGTGTCCAGGGCCAGGTTGGATGGAGCTTGGAGCACCCTGGGCTGGTGGAAGGTGTCCCTGCCCATGGCAGGGGTTGGATCTGGGTGACCTTTAATGTCTCTTCCAACCCAAACCTTTCTACGATTCTGAGATCTTCACACAACTGCCTTAATACCTTTTTCCACCAGAAACACAGTTTTCACCTGACTCTGCAACTTCAGGTCTTGTTGAAATGTTTGTAAGGTTAGTTTGCTCACGTGGGCAAATTCCTCCTGAATAATGAAAATAAAGGCAGGAAAAAAACTCCCAAACCTTCTTTTTTTGTAGGATCAGCAGCCTGTTGTCTCTGGACGGGACATTTTGCCTCTTTTAATTCCCATCTTATAACTCCATGGGGAGCAGAGAGTTTACAGCTCCCCAACAGGAGGGTGCAGTGAGGGGGATCAAGGTGTCCCGCCGTGTCTCAAGTGAAAGCATGAGAGGAAATGACCTTAAATTGCACCAGGGCAGGTTCAGATGAGATATTAGTAATTTTTTTCCCTGCTAAAGCGGTCAGGAACCGCAATAAGTGTCCCAGGGGAGTCACTGTCTCTGGAAGTGTCCCAGAGGTGTCTGGATGTGGCCCTTGGGGGACATGGGTTAGGGCTGGTCCTGGTGGTGCAACTGGATCATCTTGAAGGTCTCTGCCAGCCTTGATGATCCTGTGATGGAGCAGCAGTGACTCCCAGCAAGTGTTGTACACCCATGATCTGATGGGTAAGGACTTGGACGGAGGACTGGAAGGGAGATTTTCATCCTCACCATAAGTTGAAAAAAAATCACTCTGTGTTTTCAGAAGCAGCTGGGGTTTTTTCAGGTTCCCATCCGAGACACTTTCGCTGTGATTTTCAGAGCTTTTCTATTTCCCACAGAATTGTTGTTGTTAATAACCTTTAAGAGCTTTTAATCTGGCTTGAAATGGGACATTATTCTGCTCACCTGCTAAAATTGCACAGGCTGCCACTAAGCTCCGTTGTTGCTGAGGTTGTTCTAGCGAAATATCTATCAATTAGAGGCTACTAATTCTTCTTTGCAAATAGTTCTACTTCTTGAGTAGAAATGCGCATGTGAAAGATCAATGTGGAATGCAAAATTTTTACTTACCAAGTTTTAAAATGAGTGGTGTGGTTTTCATTGCAAGAATTGATGATTTCACTGACAGCTGAAAAAAAAGTGGTAAAAGTTAGAAAAACATCCTCAGGAATGTGACTTGAAATACAGAATCAGGAGCTCTGGACTTTGTATAAATAAGAACTGAATTTTCAAATAAATGATTAAAAAATATATGTGCATGCTACAAATACATTCTTTAGTGTACTCGGTGTACAAGAGCTATTTGCTAAAAGTAGAATACAAGAAGATGCGGCAGGAATTTCAAATGTTTCTAGCAAACATTTTCTCCACAGTTGGGACTGAAGCCTGAAGCTTCACAGGGTAATAGACAGCTTTAAAACATGCCTGGTCAGTGATGAAGTGCTCAACATGAGGAAGCAAAAATCTTACTGAAGCCTTAGATCTGTTTTCCATATTCTTACAAAAGAGTCGGTTTCTAAAGATCTGTTTTTGATTTCAGTCTCACTGGAAGTATCTTATAATAAAGCTTTTATATATTTTAAAGACATTCTGAAGAGTCAGCATTCTCCTGGTAAGAACAGTTACATGTTTCTATTAACTCTGATGGAGCAAAATTAGCTTGCGTTGAACCGTGACTTTGTTTTGGTAAAGTCAGTGTTTGAAATCCTCAGCAGTGAGTTTCTGCTGGGCTGGCTGAGGAATTGCAGTCTTGAGAAATGCCTGCTTTGAACAAATGCCTAGTTCAGACTCAGATACCAGAAAGAAAGATGGAGAGAGACCATTTCCAAGGGCCTGGGGTGACAGCACAAGGGGGAGTGGCTTCAAATTGATGGAGAGTAGGGTTAGATGGGATATTGGGAAGGGCGGGCAGGCCCTGGCACAGGGTGCCCAGAGAAGCTGTGGCTGCCCCTGGATCCCTGGAAGTGTCCAAGGCCAGGTTGGACGGAGCTTGGAGCAGCCTGGGCTGGTGGAAGGTGTCCCTGCCCATGGCAGGGGGTGGGACTGGATCATCTTTCAGGCCCCTTCCGACCCAGACCATTCTGTCATCCTTTGATACCCAAGACTGGGCACCTCCATGTCCATCACAGTGACCGGCGTGACCTGCCGGTGTATCGATCCCCCACGACTACAAAAGCCTCATTGACTGGTTGTGTTCCAGTTGAACTGAATGATGTATTAAGCCAAGTCTAAGACTTTCCTTGGTCAAATTGCAATCTTCAGGCTGTTGAGCTCTCAGAGGGGAAATAAAACATAAAAAGCCCACCTTCCTGCTCTCTTGTCAGGTGCTCTTACCGACTTGCTCTTGCCTTTGGCTTGTCTTAGCTCTTGGCGGCTCCTGACGTTTTGGAAACCAAGCCCCAGCATCCCAGTGGGGCAGGAGGATTCTGCACGTGAGGGATGAGAGTCCTCATTGCCTCCACCCCTGCACAGGTATCTGCAAGGGGGAGGGTTCAGGGCTCCCTGGGCAGCACAGGAGGGCACCACCCATATTGCACATGCCCACATGTTCTGCCCACCGTGTTGTCCAGGCATGGTCCTGGTCACCCCAAGGGCGTCTAAAAGTGGAGAGATCCCTCTTGATGTGGACACAGAGAGGGAACTCAGCTAAGGCAGAGCCAGAGAAAGTGGCTTCAGAAGGAGACTGGGCAGGGATGAGGCACTCCTATGGTTTTTCCTATGGTTTTACCTGGTTCCAGACTGTTCTGTGTCATTCTTTGCTCTTCCTTCTCCTTTCATCAGCCTTTTCACCCCCACTCCACTTCTTGCCTGCCACGTGTAGCAGCCTTTTGTTATTTACGGTCTTCTGCTCATCCAAGTTGTAAAAGAACCTCTGGCACAACTTGGGGCGCTCGCTCTGGTCACACAATTAACTTGTGCTTTGTTTCTATTTCCCTCCACTCGTGTCTCCGTGAGCTGCGAGCATTTTGTGACCAGGTATGTCTAAGTCTTTCCCTTGGTACTGTATCTGAGATAGCAGAGTCCTTTTCTTCCTTCATCCAGAACTGCATAAAATTCATGGTTAACAAATACTATTGAAGAAATTGAAAGGTGCTTTTTGCAGCAGCACTGTGGCAGTTCAGTACAAGTCCACAGTAGGAAGTCAGAACATTGTGACATGAGTGTTGCCCCACACTCCTTTCTCTGTAGACTGCACCTTTCATGGTCATGCCAGGTCTTGCTGACACATCGTAATGTTTGGGACCTCAAGTTTTAATTGCAGTGACTGCAACATCTGTGGTTTTGCATCTCTTATCAACAGAAAGAAGAAAGGAACCTCATCTTTTTTCACTGCAGCAGCAGTGTCTCCCTACCCAAAGATTTCAAAGCTGGTCAGATTCTTTCTTTCATAGAATCATGCGATGGTTTGGGTTGGAAGAGACCTTAAAGATCATCCAGTGCCACCCCCTGCCATGGGCAGGGTCACCTTCCACCAGCCCAGGATGCTTGGAGCTCCATCCAACCTTGGACGCTTCCAGGGATCCAGGAGCAGCCACAGCTTCTCTGGACAACCTGTGCCAGGGCCTGTCCACCCTCACAGGGAGGAATTTCTTCCTAATATCCCATCTAACCCTGCCATCCTTCAGTTTAAAGCCATTACTCCATGTCTTACCACTACATACCCTCATCAAAAGTCCCTTCTCCAGCTCTTTTGGAGCCCCTTTGGGAACTGGAAGGAGCTCTGAGGTCTCTCCAGAGCCTTCTCTTCTCCAGGCTTTCTCATCCTCTGTCCAGAGCGGAAGTGGTCCAGCTCTGGGAGCATCTTCATGGCCCACTCTGGACCTGCTCCAGCAGCTCCATGTCCTTCCTGTGCTGGGCCCCCAGGGCTGGAGGCAGCTCTGCAGGTGGGGTCTCACCTGAGCTGGGGGGGCAGAGGGGGGCACAATTCCCCCCTGCCCTGGTGCCCACGGTGCTTTGGATGCAGCTCAGGACACAGTTTAGGGGAAGGGCATTCCAGTTGTTGTGTTGATTCTAAAAATGGTTTTCTTCTTACTTGAGTAATCCTCATGGACAGAAAGGCTGAAAGAATTTGTTCCTTACTCACTTTTGTTCCTCCTTTCTGCTTTTATGTCCTTGACAAGGCAAACACAGAGAGCAGATTTTAAAATGGCGTGGTAACATTTATCATTGACTTTCATCACATGTCTCTCTGTGAGTGGTCTCATTATTCCCGGGGGAGTTCAGTGTATGGATTCTCTTGGTTTACTGAATAGGAGGAACTTTGGAGACTGCTCAGGTCAGCCAGGAACTAAATGAACAAGATCGTCTGGTTTTCCCTTCTTCCCGAATGACATCTATCATTTCCCTTTATTTAGCCCATGCTTTCATTTTATTAGATTGCAGAGAAGCATAAATGGTGTCTGTTTACATTCCTTACTGATTCAACTTGAAATTATGACCAAGTATGGCTCGAGTAGCCTATAAAAAGATATGGTAGTTTCTGGCTCTCAGACATAGAAAGGTGTTCCTGGAAGCTCCAAACCCGGAGCACAAATCAGTTAGACTCCTCGACGATTTTGAAACCTCAGATCCTTTGAAATAGCTGGCAACGTGCCTGTTGCATATTTGCAGTTACACAACTCACAACTCTCCCCCACCGTGACTTCTAAAAGTTCCTCCTTCCTTTTTTCTTTCTTGGCAGCGTCAAAACAGCTTCGCTCCTTCCCTCTCTCTCTCCCTTCCCCCCAGCTCTCCCCTCCTGGAGCTCTCCCTCTCCTCTCCATGGCACATTGTTCTGGGGAAACGGGTTGTTTTGAGTTCACACTTGGTTTTCCTGCTGTTTTTCTGGGAAGCTGGACGTGGCACAAAAAGATATGGGAATGGCTTGTAGGAAATGGGTTTGTTTGGGGAAACAATAAAAGAGAAGGAGCCTGCAGACCTCTCTACCTCTCCTGGATGTTTGAAGGCCTAGGTTGAATTATATAAGGACATTTCGGGGGTCATTCTTCCATACAGTCCAAAGGAAAGTAAATCGGGATATTTTCTTGTAGCATATCTTAAGCTTTGCATCCCCCCAGCTTCAGTTCCTACATTAATGTGTATTAGACACTTGGTCTTATTACTGAGGTGTGGGGAAAAGCATCTTCATGGTTTCTATTGCTGTGGTAAATGCAGAGCTCACAACTTTGGGCTTGAGATTCTCTTCGTTTGCATTGACTTTCTCAGTTCACTTTTCACCAGTGGCAGCAGATGATCTTTTATGTCCTTCTGGAGTCAGTGCTGGTGCCATCTCCAAATCCAGCCAACGCCAGAGCTGCAGGGTCTGGTTTTTTGAGTGATAACTTTGGCAGTCAGCAGTTTGGAAGAAGTGTTGGCACGGGGAAAAGCTGCAGGGTTTTTCTTGTCACCGCATCAAAGGTACCAACATGTGCATTTTCCTTTTCTTCTTCATGTGTAAAATTAAAAATGGGCCCCAAGCTGTTCCCGATGAGACGGGGCAGCGAGCAGGGTCACAGAGACACAGGTTCATAGGAGCATAGAGAGGTTCGAGGTGAAAGATGAAGTTGGCGAGGCACCTCTCCTGAAAAAGGAAAAAGAATGAAGCAGTTGAAAATTTCCTGAAGTAATTGTTTGTATCTTGTGATTTTTGGGTTGGCGATTTTAATTAGAAAGGCGCTGCTTAAATAAAGCGATAAGAACTCAGTTTAAAAGCAAAACCACAGGTTTAGGTTGGATTCTTTTTTTGGTTTTACTGTTTCAAAGCTAATGGGTTTGTTGTGTATGGGAGGGTTTCCTGTTGGGACGGTTCTGTTTTGATTTATCTGGGGAGAAACATGGACTCTGAGCTCCAGCCTTTGTCAGTCACAGGTATGAAACAGCATTTTTTTTCTAATCTATTGGTTTGGCTACTTCTTTAAGTGCAGTATATCAAAACCCATGCCAGTCTCTTTGATCTCATAGTCAATATTTGAGCTAAAACAACTCCTTACTTCATACTGGTTCAGCAGAGCAGGTTAAATATCCTGAAACAAAAGCAGTCGCTTTATTGCTATTTTACTGAGCAGTCTCATGTGTGAGTCTTTGCACCCACAGAAATGACTTAATACCATGACATTCAACCCTTCATTAATTTCATTAGTCATGTTTTGTGGCAGATGAGTAAAATAACGAGTGCAAGAGTATGAATCAAGATATTCCTTATAAACAATTATAGGAAAGTATGCTGGCTGTACACTGTAAAGGTTATTGTGACAGGAAGTCATATTTTACATACACAGTGGGCATATTTGGAAAGTTCATTCTGAATTTGGAAAGATTACCCATCCCAGCAGTATTCCATATGCTCTTAAAATAGGGAATACCATGAGAAGCATATAATGCTGTGTATGTATATATCCAATGTATACATGGAAGATCCAGAATAAAAGGTGTCTGAGGAAAAGGAAGGGAGAAGAACGTAAACAAAAGATTTGCTTCTCCAGTGTGCAAATTCACTGTTAAGTGGATTTTTAAAAAGCAATAGAAATCTACATTATAATTCCAGTTATCGAATGCGAGGTAGTCAGTAAAAAGTACAGATTCGTAGAATAGTTTGTGTTGAAAGGGACCTAAAAGAGTATCTTGTCCCACCCCCCTGCCATGGGCAGGGACACCTCCCACCAGCCCAGGCTGCTCCAAGCCCCATCCAACCTGGCCTTGGACACTTCCAGGAATCCAGAGGCATCCCTGGGCAGCCTTTTCCAGTGCCTGCCCACTCTCACAGTACAGGATTGTATCGACGTAAATACATTTGGAAGTGAATAAAAGCATCCATATAAATAAAGATGGCTTAAGCAGCATTTGCAAAAGCTTTCAAGCTGGGAAATCAGTAAGTGTTGAGTGTCGCAAGCGCTCTCTAAATAGGAAGGTGAGAGTTTTAATTAGGCATGAAGGTGTGCACGGGGGAGCACCTGAGACCTTGCCAGCCTGGTGCAGCTCATGGGAGGATCTCCAGCTCCAAGGGGTCCCCCAGGGGGAACCTGAACTGCAGGACAGCAGCTCTGCAGGTGCCCAAGAGCGATTCCCACTCCCTCTCCCTGGGCTGATTCCCTTATCTGGTTGCTGGATGGATGCCAACAGGTAACGCATCCAGTGGACACCCTTTTGATTTTGCCATGGTTTCTTTGCAGTAATTTATATTAGGAGCTCAAATTCCCCTGGAAGTGCAGTCTTTGCAAGCAGGAAGTGAGTGATCCTCTCATCCCACTGCCGTGCACACACCCGGCTGTGCACGTGCACAAACACCACGCACAGAGACCCTGCAGGGAAGTGATGGGTCACTGAGGAGTTCAGCTCGTGGCCACCATCCAAGTGTTACTTCCCTAGTGCTCCTAGGCATCCCTAAAAACCCAAGGTTCAGTGGAAAAGAAACCAATTTGGATGCTGGTTTTCAGTCTTACCCTTAATATTTAATTCTTTCATCAATGCAGTGCCCATGAAAAAAATCTCTTCATTCCTTCCTGTGCATTTCTAATCACTTTGCTGATAAGCTCATCGTTGGTACATAATATACCACAGAAAAATGTATTTTAATGCCAGAATTATTTTTACTTTAAAATCTGTTTAGAGCTTGAGAGTGGGATCATCTAAAAATGTGCATCCGTGCACATACTTAAGTGTACATGTGTATAATGGGAATGTGTAATTACATATAAAAATATATAAGTGGTGGGTCAACCCACCAGAGTGAACAAATATTAAACTAAGTATAAATGCACTGTATAAACTTTTTGTAGTTCTGTAGTTTTGCTTAGGTGGTAGGAAAGAGAGTTGCAAATGTTACCACCTTTTTACAACACTGTACAAATCTTTTGTATAAGGCTAAAAAAAAAAATCATGCTAAAAATGTTCTCAATAAAGTTTCCAAAACCAGTGTACCAGGGCAGTTAACTGTGTGCAAGAAAAGCCTTTAATTCTGGACAGGGACTAACTCTGATTGACACTCAGTCATTCTTGAAGATGCCCCAGTTGCTGGGCCTACCCAAGGTGCAAAAGATTTTAAGAGGAAACACAGAATGGATCGGACTGATGGTCTTGAATGAGGTCAGTATCTTGTTTTGGGCAACCGTTTTGATCCCAAAAATCTTTCCCAATATCATTTTGATCTTATCAACAAAAGTCCATAGCAGGTGTGGTTGGGCAGCCTTCCAGATGGGCTCTGGGCCACTTTACAAACCTGCCACCTGTTTTGGCAAACAAATCTTTGCTTGAAAGATTGCTGAAAAAAACACTCGGATGTTTATATTTTTCAGCAAAGTAGGATGTTGGCTGCTCCTTCAGATTGTAGAAGAGCAAGGTAGCTGCAATGGGCTTGCCATGGGCTGAGGTGGAAATACAAGAGTTTTATATCCAGGTTTTCCCAGTTTTCCAGGCACTGTGAAGCCCTAGAAGTTAACAGCCAAACGTGGAGGAGGAAAAAACTTCAGGCTTTCAGAGTCTTCCATAATTGACAATACTCTCAATATGAAAAGGAAGAAAAGTCTATTGTATTGACTGAAAAAATAGTCATTCAAACTTCGGCGTTGGAGCTCTTTACGTGGATGGAAGTGCTAAAATAAGCATACAAAGCTACAGTTTCTTTAAAAATGCTCGCACAATATACAATCTGCAGGATATATTGTATTGTTTTTAGCACTGGCGATTTAAGGTTGACATAATCATTCAGGAATACGTATTTTGATCATTGTGCTGCTCCAGCCCTGCGGCCACCTCTTCATTCAGCTGAGGGTGCAGTTGATAAAACCTGGTGTTGCCTCAGCGTTTGGGTAATTTACCACCACTCTGCTCGTGCAGAAGGAGAATTTTGAGGTCCAGGTGCAGTTCTTTCATGGTTTTGCATGGATAGAGCTGGTTCCAAGTAGCTTGAAGTCACTCAGGAGTTGACATGAGCTGAAGCAGATGCAGGGTGGAGGTTTCCATCATTGCATTGGTACAAACCCACTGCCTTGCTCTGATGGTGTGCAGGACACTTGATATGCACAAAAGAGTTTCCTATTTCCCTTTTTTAACTCTTGGTTTGGGATTAACATATTTTTTTGCATTTCGCTGTCAGATAAAGGGTGCAGATGAAATAATTGGTTGTGAAATGGCAGCTCTTTAAATCAGATGCTCGTGGATATTTCCTGGTCTCTGGAAGTTGCTCTACTTGGTGTGGTAATTTTAATGTGTGAAATGCAGGGTGATCCCACTTAGGGCACAGAGCTTGGCATGAAGGAGCTACATTTTCTAAGCCAAGACCCATCTTTAGTAATTCTTTCTTCCCTACCTGCAACAGTGGAATGGTGATTTTTTTTTTATTTTATGAAGCATTTAGAGACCAGGATTTGAATGGCTCGTGCTACAAATATTACCTTATAAAAGGACATGTCTAGCTTAGGCTAAAATAAGATTAGCTGGCCTTTCAGGAATGACAGTTCATACATAAAAATTGTCATAAAGCACCAAAGTTCGCATTTGAATTTATAATACTGCAGAATTTGTTCGTTAAGGCACCAAATATTAAGCCTTTGGGCTTACCCTCTGTTCTCGTTCCTGCTGAAGTCAGGAGAACGGCTGATGTTGCAGGATAAGGCCTGAAACATCTGCTCCCGTTTCCCAGCAGTGAATCTGGCCTGCAGTTTCATAACAGCAGCCTGATGGACGCCTGATTATTCCTTTTTTTCAAGTGGGGCTCCAGACATCCGTGTGTTTTCCTCAGTGAGAGGTGAGGGTGGATGATAAGAGGCAGCACCAAGCGCGTGTTTGGATTAACATGGACTATCCAAGCGCTCTTTGCAAATAGGTGGAGGATGTTCGCCGTGCTGGCAAGAAGGTTCTCCTGAGTGGAGGTGAGGACAACATCTGTCCTGCCTATCTTGTACTTGCCAAGGCTTTTTGTTGTTCCTCAACTCTTTCATGAATATAATATGTGGTTTTATATATTTTTTTTTGGTCTGATCTAATGAATCCAAGGCTCGGAGATTTAGAAGGAAAACATATCCCAGATGTGTGTTGCAATTCCTGACTCAGGTGGCTGCATTTTGAGCAGTAACCTTTTCCAGTACGTTCCACGCACCGTATTGAATATCCTTCCCTTGCAAACGGTCAGGAGAGAGTTGTCCGAGCATCGTGATTAATGAGCCACAGCAAGGCTAAAACATTAATCACTTGTATTTCATTCCACCGATTCCTGCTGGATGCCATGAATCCGAGGCTCAAAAGGCTTGGCTTTAAGGCAGGACTTCAAATTCGGGCTCGGAGCTCTTTAGGCAGCTCAAGCACAGCTTGTTCCCTCGTGCAGTGGTGCCTGTTGCAGACGTGAGCGGGGTTTCGGGCTGGAAGGCTGCCCACTGCTCCAAGAGGTTCTGGTGTCCAGCCCTGCCTGCGCTCGCCCTTCCAGCGTGGAAATGACATTCCTGGGCTGTTTGAAATTAGGGTTTCACTCCAGATAAACTGTTCCTGGAGGATTTGGGGGTTTGCAGCCTGAGGAAGAGCAGAAAGAAGAGCAGCAAGCAGAAAGAAGAGCAGCAAGCAGGAAGAGCAGCTCGGCCAAGGTGTGCGCTCCGTGCTCTCCACACTGTTCTTTCTCTCAGCAACAGTCATATGCAATTCCATTTAACAACTCAATAACAAATGTTACCAAGTATACAAGGAATACCCAGTGCGAAAAAAAGCATGGAAACACTTACAGGGCTAATTGCATGGTCTTAATGAGAACAGTCTTCTCCCAGAAAACGCAGGTCCTCTCCAAATGTGTTTATTAGAAAGTTTTAACATCTGCGAAACACACGCCCGTGCATCACAAACCATTCTTTTAATAAA
Organism: Grallaria varia; assembly: GCA_013396735.1. Lineage (NCBI taxonomy): Eukaryota > Metazoa > Chordata > Aves > Passeriformes > Formicariidae > Grallaria > Grallaria varia. Next base: position 202,308 of record VWZG01008389.1, on the reverse strand, counting down.
CAGTTGGGTGAAAGTCGTTGTGTAACAGGTTTCTGGTCTAATTTAAAATGAAAATAAGTTGCAGGATGTCGGAATTCTTTGCAGAGCGGAGAATTAATTTTTCTGACCGACCGTAGACATGCGAGAAGTGATGGGAAACAGCCCACGTCTGAATTTGTGGCTGTGTGGAGCTCTGAGCTTGTGTTTTTACATGAAATCAGATTAGAGAATAAGTTAAATTTGCTTACATTGATGAGGAGAAATGTCATAAACCTGGTGTTAAAAATAGATGTGGCAAAGCTACTTAAAAGTTCTTAATTGCAGTTACGGCATGCCAAGGGTAGCAGGTCCATTTGGAGAGCTGAGTGCTGACTCTACAAGCAATAAATGCATTTATTTTACTGTCTGTGGCATCACAGTGTACAATGAGAGCTGTTGCTGTATTTGTGTCCCCTCATGCATCCTCCTTATGTACAGCTCTTTCCCAGTATCCTACTGGTTTGTGGACAGTGTTTTCCATCATACTGGCACGATATTGGTTGCTCAGATTTTGACAAGTGTTCTTGACTCTGAAAGTTCTTGAAGCATTTTTTTTTTTCTTGAGCAGGAAATCACTTGATGGAATTTTGGATAGACGGTGGGGCTAAAAATGGTCTACTAAACCTTTTTCTGTTACGGGGATTGAGCAGTGAACCATGGAATAATAGGAAGAAATTAAGAAAAAACAGAGCTGAATATTTTGATGTCCTAAAATCATAGGGTCACAGAGTGGTTTGAGTTGGAAGGGACCTTAAAGGTCATCCAGTGCCACCCCCTGCCATGGGCAGGGACACCTTCCACCAGCCCAGGTTGCTCCAAGCCCCATCCAACCTGGCCTTGGACACTTCCAGGCATCCAGGGGCAGCCACAGCTTCTCTGCCCAACCTGTGCCAGCGCCTGCCCACCCTCACAGGGGAGAATTTCTTCCTGATGTAAACTGAGTTTAAAACCATTGCCCATGAAAAAAAGCCAAAAAACAGTTCTCAGTTTTAGACCATTGCCCTTTCTAACCATGGGGTTAGAATGCCCTCCAAAGTGCTTTCAAATCCTGCTGCTCTATTTTTTCCCCAAGATCCCTCAGCACGAGCAAATCATGCTGCACAACCCCACACCTTATTGTCTTCTTTAGCCATTTCTTATGTTTGATCGAGCTTGAATTAAAAAAAAAAGTCTTTGTCCTTAGTTCCTGACATTGCATTTAAAGGACAGGGCAGCTTGCATGTGCTTCTCATGATGGGAACTACTTCAGTCACATTTCCTGTAACTTCGTGCTTCTAGGCCAAGTAATCTTGCCTTTGATTAAGTAAACACCTTTGTCCTAATGACTTTATGCCTGCTTTAAAGGCGTTGCTGTACCTATTGTTCTACGAATTTGTCAGTCTGTTATTCTTTTTCTATTTTAAAAATACTTCTCGGTGAAGCATAAGTCAAAACCAAATAGAGAAATCATTTTGTCCTTTTATCATTAGGACAGAAAGTCCAAGGCAGAAGCCAGGGTTTTGCGTGGCACAGGCTATTGAAAAATAAAAGTCCTAATGAAGGGACAGTGAATTTTGTTTTGTTTTGTTTTGTTTTGCTGCTGATGTCATGAGAGGAAAAGGAACATGAAATAAAGACAATTTGTGTTCAATATTGACCTCAGATACCAAGATTTGCACGAAAGACCTTTCCAGCCTGCTGCCAAAGCTACATGTGTTGCTCTCTTCATACCACTTTAGACATTAACTACTAGAAATGACAGGCTTTTTTTTCTGAGCTGTCATGGGAACGTCTTTTGTCAAGTAAAATCCTGGAAAATGACCCTTTCACCACTAAAATTATTATCACAAAGGTACAAAACTTTGCAAAATAGAACGAAGCCTCTAATGCCTTTTGCAATATTGATGTTTACATTGCTTTGTCCCACTTGTGGCTTGATGTTGCCAAACTGCTCCAGAAACAGCATCAATATGGATGAGATAAAAAGATTAACATGTAAAGGAGTAATGAAAAGCCTCTACTAGAAATAGAACTGGTATCCATATGTAACAAAAACTTGCCAAACATTGTCAGTATTAATAGTTTTGTCTACATTTATATGTGGCCAGTCCATGGTGCTATTTTTCATGATGGTGGATTCTGACAATTTTTATACTCTGTTTGATCCAGGAGCTTGCATTTATAATTACAGCAGAAAACACATTTTTAAGTCCCTGTATTTAAGGAGGAAATACCCACACTGCTTTCTGTGAGCTGTGTCGGTGCAGCAGTTTGCCTGTAAGAGGCTGCTTTTCACATCTTGTGTTTTAGGATCCCAATTTATGCCAATTATCTTGTATAGCTGAGAAATGCTGCGTATTTCTTGATGCTATTTTTATGCTTTCCCATGGGATGAGTTTCATGTGAGCCTTTATCAGGTTGTTTGAGTTCTGATTGTTCAGCATTGCCGTGTCTTGCAAGGTCAGTGGATTCTGAGCCAGAAATCCTCACCTTTTAAGTTGACTAAGTTGATCGCAGAGCTGGAGCACCTTTGTTGGGAAGACAGGCTGGGAGAGCTGGAGCTGTTCAGCTTGGAAAAGAAAAGGCTCTGGGGGAGACCTTCGAGCCTCTTCCAGTGCCTAAAAGGGCTCCAGAAAGGTTGGAAAGGGGCTTTTCACAAGGGCACGGAGTGACAGGACAAGGGGGAATGGCTTCATACTGGCAGAGAGCAGGGCTAGATGGGATATTGGGAAGAAATTCTTCCCTGTGAGGGTGGTGAGGCCCTGGTAGATGTTGCACAGGGAGGTTGTGGACTCCCCAACCCTGGAAGTGTCCCAAGGCCGGGTTGGACAGGGCTTGGGGCAACCTGAGCTATTGGAAGGTGTCCCTGCCCATGGCACGGGGTTGGAATGAGGTGATTTTAAGGTCATAGAATCATGGAATCATAGAATTGATTGGGTTGGAAAAGACCTCTGAGATCATCAAGTCCAACCCTTGGTCCAGCTCCAGTCCATTTACCAGATCATGGCACTCAGTGCCACGTCCAATCTCAGTTTAAAAACCTCCAGGGACGGTGAATCCACCCCCTCTCTGGGCAGGCCATTCCAATGCCTGATTACTCTCTGTGTAAAGAATTTTTTTCTAATATCCAACTTAAATTTCCCCTGGTAGAGCTTAAGCCCGTGCCCCCTTGTCCTATTGCTGAGTGCCTGGGAGAAGAGCCCAACCCCCACCTGGCTATAACCCCCCTTCAGGTAGTTATAGAGAGTGAGGAGGTCCCTTCCAACCCAAACCATCCTGTGATCCTCTAAGATCCCTGAGAAGAGGAAGGGCAGAAGTTACAGCCCTGGACACACAGCTCCTACCCATGAGTTGCAGAAAAGTTCTCCCTGTGCATGAGGTTATGCCAGGACCATATTTAGCATCTGTAGTGGTCACTGGTAAATTGACATCGATGGTACTGGTGGAATTTGGAGGAGAGGACAGTCAGTCTGACTGCCTGAGTCTCGGCTGACAGAAGGAGTAGAAGACCCGCTACACATATTTTCAATGTTTCTCACTCCAAAACCTCAATCTCATTTAGATGTGAGAAGAGTGAAAAGGTGACTGAGGAGGAAATCAGGCTAATCCTGGCTTAGACTGCCTTCTTTAGTTATTCTCATTTTGCAAAAACTTAGGTGACCAGTTCACCTTCTATAATGTGCCAAAGGGAGCGGTGATGACATGTCCTACTGTCCCTCAAGACAGGCCAGCAAAGATCAGTGAGGATTTGGAGTGGAATGTTGGGGATCCTCGCTGTAGTAGAGGACACATTAATGAGCCTTCCACGTGGGGACCGGCCCAAGAGCACACAGGGTTGGCAGGAGCTCAGTTATCCCTCCAGAGCCTTCCCAGAGCTGTCAGCGAGCGCTGACTGATAACGAGCGGGCTGGAGTGCAGATGAGTGCTGATAAACCAGAACCAAACTCCAGCATGCACGTTGAGCCCTCTTTGTCCCTCCATAACTAGGCATTTTCCTCTGAAATGTCTAAAAGTCTCAGCCTGCCTCTGGGGTTCGTCGGTATTTGTCTTGCTCTTGCCATATTTGTAGGTATTCACACAGTACCTGGGCTCATATTTCCAGCATTTTCCTGTCCTCCTCAGGAGGTTAAAATGGATGTACATTCCCTCTTTTTGCTACTTAACAGGCATCCGTAGTACAAGCGATTATTTGTTGTCATTAGAAATGCCAATAAAAAGAAAACCCTTTTTTTTTTGTTTCCATTTATACTTACCCTAAATATTCATTAATGTGCATTAGGTAGGCTCATCTTTAAGAGGAAGCAGAATAAATTTGCTTTGCTTCATTTGAGTGTGGGATGATGAGAAATCTGATCCATTACATGGTGTTTGGTGCCTGCTTTGAAAAGGCCTGTTAGTAAATGGATTGGACAGTAAAATAATACTCTGTTATATTTGCAATCTTCTATCTTCTTTCACCTTTCATGTGTTTGCTGGAGCTCACTCCTCCAAAATTAGCGTTTTGTCCTGTGTTTGGTTCATATATTAGCTATACAGTGAGGCAGAATAGTGGGAACTGTGGCGTAGAGGTGTGGGATGCATTGTGACCACCTGGCCAGGCTGTGTTTGGGCATATATATATATATTTAATTTAGGGGTTGGTTTTTTTTCATTAAAACCTCCTATAGACTTCTGAGAAAGAACTTCATTTTTCTTTCTAGTGTAACATTTTCTTTCTTTGGTTCTTGTGATACGATCCCTGCTACTTTCCCATCCAAGCACATCAAGTTCCCCACTGTCTCTCAGCGTGGTGTAGCCAGGGAGGAATCTTTGGGGAGCAAGGGACCAGCAACCACCTTCTCCCACATCTTGGTCTGCAGGTTTTCCCAGAAATGGCTCATCAGAAAGGATTCAGACCACCAACAGCAGAGGGTTCTGGCAGGTCAGAGACCTGAATGAGCACGAGAGGCATGGCAAAAAGGAGAGGTGTTACCCTGGCATCGTGTCTGTCTCACAGAGGCATTTTCACATCACAGAGACCCCAGAGGCATCAGTTTTGGTAGCGGTGTAGAGCAGGTAGAGTAAGGAAGCAACTGAACAGTGAGTGGTGATACCCTGGTGGTGATCTTTGCACTCAAATGACATCTGAAAATCAGCAGAAGTGGTGCAGGTCACTGCCTGAGCTTTGCATTAGTCTTAGTGACTCGATCAGAAGTCTCACAGTGGATTTGCTGCTTGAGATCCCGTTCCCCAGATCCAGAGATTAAGGGATGATCTCAATTTTCACGAGCAGTAAGAAGCTGAAAGTGATGTTCTCTCCGTCGCGGTTGCAGATCAGATTATGAATATTAACCAGAGCGCACCCTGAGGTCTCACAAAATAATAAAAATAAAAGAAATGATAAACACAGAATCGCAGAATCATATCCTTGGTTGGAAGGGACCCACAAGGACCATCGAGTCCCACTCTTAGCCCTGCACGGGCCATCCCCAAGAGTCGCACCCTGTGCCTTAAAATGCACAGATACAGCTGCTGATTTTTGGGGCAGCGTGTGACTGCTGGAGCTTGTGCAAAGCCCCCTCCCAGCAGGCAGGCAGGGAGGGTGGGGGCCTGCAGGCAGCTCTTTTCTCCCTCCCCTCTCCACCACCCTCCTCTGCTGACAGGGCCACGCGGTTTTATTGTCCTCCTGTTGGCCATCAGCGGCAGATCTGGCAGCAGCACTGGCCCACACACGCTGCCTCCCGAGGGTGGGGTCGCTCCTGGAGCAGCACCCTGCCCCGAATCTGGCTTGGGCTCCCCTCCTCGCCCCCACCCTTGGCCCCTGCTCCTCCAGCCACTGCCAGCTGGCGTCCTCCACAGCTGCTGTCATCTCATGGGCTGCACACGCTGAGCCTTCTCACCAGCCCCGGCCTGGGGATTGTTCCCTGGTGGATGGAGAGGATGGAGGTGCAGGGCTGTGCTCCTGCTCTGTTGGGTGCCATGGTGCCAGGGTGGGAGGAGGGAGTCGTGGTGGGGTTACCAACCATGTCACAGAATCCCAGAATCATTTAGGTTGGAAAAGCCCTCCAAGATCACCAAGGCCAACCTGTGACCTTGTCAACCAGTGCCACGTCCAGTTGTTCCTTGGACACCTCCGGGGGTGGGGACTCCAAACCTCCCTGGGCAGCCCCTTCCGATAAGCACCATGTGCACCCAAGGTAGCCCCTGGAATGGGGTGCTTTCCTTGGAAGCCTGCTTTTCAGGAGAGCCCCCTGAGCTGGGACAGCAGGAGTGTGGAGCCTAGACCAGTTCTCATGGCCAGGAAGCCTCATCTGAGGCAAGATGTGTCCTTTCAGGAGCATCAGCTCTTCCTGCAGCTTCCTCATGGCTGTGACAGACACATCACCACCTCGAGCCTGGCCCAGGCTCACTAGACTCAGCTCCAGATAACACAGGGAAGGACTTGGTGCCAGAATGAATGTGTGGCAGTGGGGATAGAGGGTGCCCTGCCCTCCCTGTGGTGTCCATCAGGTCTCCAACCATCTCTGATGGCAGCAGTGCCGTCACGTGCTGTCACCTTGGAGACCATAACCACAGTGGGGAGGGAAGGTGGCTGGAGAAGCCCTTGCCACAGCTCCAGAGCAGGATGTCCAGCCAGTCAGCCCACTAGGAAGAGTTGCCAAGAGGGGGAGAGAGGTGGGCACGGTGTCCTCTTGGGGCTGATGGTGGCACCTCTGCCAAAACTGGTGGGGGATGCTGGCAGAAAGGGCAAGGTCCCTGGGATAGAGGTTGTGCCCAGATGTCTCAGCTCCTGCTCCAGAAGGGACTTGGCCTGTGTCCCAAAGGAAGGAAGGGAAGCTCCCAGTGAGTCAGCAAGGCCTGGCTTTCAGCAGTTAAGCAGCCATGGCAGCTTGTCCGTGCCCCCTGCACATCTGGCCCTCTGCATCACTGCACAGACCCAGGCTTTGCTGCCCATCCTGCCCTCTCCTCCCTCCCAGCTCCTGGCCATCATTCCCAAGCGTTTGGTAGGGTGTGTTTGCACTTCTGCTCAGCTGCTGGTCCCCCAAGGGGAGAGGTTGTCCTCCTGTCATATGCTGACTTGTTTGGCCCCACGAGTCCTCACCTCCACCACCACTGTGTTGCCTAAAGAGTAATGAACAAGTGATGGCTGTTCATCTGCTCGTGAGGTGGACAAGCCCCGTTTTCCTGGGGGAATGTTGTAATTCCTGCTCTGAATCACGATCCCACTGACTTTTCTCTGGTTTGCAGGAAGCGTTATCAGTGGTGAGCGAAGACCAGTCCCTGTTCGAGTGTGCCTACGGATCACCCCACCTCACCAAGACAGAGATGACGGCCTCGTCCTCCAGTGAATATGGGCAGACGTCGAAGATGAGTCCCCGTGTGCCCCAGCAGGACTGGTTGTCACAGCCCCCTGCCAGAGTCACCATCAAGATGGAGTGTAACCCAAACCAGGTTAACGGGTCAAGGTAATGAGGCCAGTGGCTCGAGAATGCTCTTTCTTTGTAGTGGGTGTAGCTCTGCTGTCTAAATCTGTCAATCTAGCACCATTTTGGGTGCCTCAGGTGGCACCTGGCCACCAGCTGCCATCCCAGAAGGCTGGCAGGTATGCCCTACATGGTGGGTCACACCACCCAGCACCATTCAGGTGCTGGGAGGTCCTAAAAGGTGCTACAGGAGCAGTCTTCTCATGAGGTCATACTCACACTTGTGTGATTCCTCTGACTGGAGATGATTTTTGGATGAAAGAGCTTGTGTTAAAGTTAATAAAATGTGGGTTTGCTGCAGTCTGGAGCAGCACCACTGATGCATCGAGGGTGTGGTGTCTGTGATCTAACACACTTGGTGAAAGTCGTCAAATACAGTAATTTGGGCAGTTGCCTTTGCTCTAAATATAACCGGAGAATCATAGAAAAGAAATGTCTCGTAACGGCAGAGGGAGTAAACTATTGATCTTTGGGTTTATATTTACTTTAAATATCGTGCCAGTAAAGGCGATTTGTATTTGAGAATTCAGGCTGAAGAAACAACGTATGTATGGAGGCAAGGAGGGGAGTAGAAAGGAACAGGAAAAGAAATTCCCCCGCTCAGTGTGCAGTAGCCACAGCGTGTCTGTGAATTAACTGTTGCCTCAGGACTTCTTTTATGAATGTCACTATGAAGGAAAATAGTATTGATTAAGCTGAAAGGGTAATAAAGAGGATTTTTGGGTATCAAGCTTAGGAGCACTCTCTGGGCCATCTGAAAAAAAACACAATGAAGATTTTATTCTTTTTTTTTTTTTTTTTTCTCAAGGAAACTATCCAAACAAGTGGTTTCCTGTTTAAAACGCCCGACTGTCAGAGCAGTTTTCCCTTGGCCTTGCTGAAGGGCAAAGGTCCAGAGGGCTGGTTGCTCCCAATTGTTGGTGATGCACCAGTGAGGGCTGTGCTTCACATCTCTCTGGCACGACCACCTGCGTTCTAATCTCACCTCCCAGGCCCTGTTGTTGAGAAAAACCTCAGCCGTGGGCTCTGTGGTTGCTGTTCACACTCGCTGTGCTCACGTGACGAGCACCACAGGCTGGGCAGGGCGGTTTGGCAGCTTATCACACCTCCTCTTCTCGCTGGGGAGGATGGAAGTCGTGCTGAAGTCGAATCAGAACTTCCAGTGAAGATAGTCAAAGGGTTTGAGATTCGTAGAAATAGGCAGTGAGCTGATGTTATAAAGAATTAGAGGAAGTCTTCTTGTAAGCCTGCTTATTCAGAATTTCAAGTGTCTTTATTTAATATCAGTGCCTTTTTCTGTGTGTTTTTTTCTTTTTTGTGCTAAGCAAATGCACAGGTATGATCACAAATGGAATTTTGATGTAAAACCAGTCTTACTTGCTTCCTAAAATTGCCTCTTAATTAAGTATTTGTGCTGGCATTTCTTTGAGACAACTGATCACAGTTTTCCTTGAAGTCTGTAAAGTGCATTGAAGTAGATAACTAGTGCTGATTGTTACTAAGATAAGGGGTAATAATTTGTAATTACTGATAATAATTTGTTACTAAGGTCAGTCATACACAGACTCCTACTTTGGCATAATCCCAGATCTTAAGGAAGAGTTGAGATGGTACAGATCCATTTGGAATTATTGGACAATCACATTTTAAAGACAACTGAGCCAGAATCCCAAATTTGCTGTGTAGGATTCCTGAAATACGTAACTAACCTGAATATCAGAGCACTGTTTGTGTGTGCCACAGGAATTTGGCTGTTGCTGTCACGGCTTAAAGGACAGAACTGTAGGCAGCAATACCACCTTTTATTAGCTGAAATCTTGCCCAGGTTAAGTGTGTTCACCTTGTTTGTGTGAGCTCAAAATACTTCCCAGGGATGGATAAGCATTCAGGGACCCGGAACTAAACACGATGTTTGGACTTCCCTATGTGATGCCTATTCCCCAGGGCAGCGGGCATGGCCCCAAGGCTGCCAGAGCTCCAGGAGCCTTTGGACAAGGGGACAGGGACAGGGGGGATTGTTGGGGTGTCCCGGGCAGGGCCAGGGGTTGGACTTGAATGGTCCTCGTGGGTCCCTTCCAACTCAGGATATTCTATGATTCTGTAATGTGTGCTCTAGACTCCAGCTGGTCTGGGGTCTCTGTGGAATAGTTGGACTATGCCAGGAACCTTCTGCACACGTCAGGGTGATATGCATGGAAGGAAAGCTGTAACACCTGGAACAGATATCTGGTTTCTAAAGTGATGAGTAATGTTTTCTGACATGCGTGGTTTGTGTGTCCAATTAGGAATTATTTATGTATAGAGAAACCAATGGTCCTTGAGCATGTGTCCAGGCTCAGGTCTATAAGAACCGCAGCCTCTGATACTACACGGCATTATTCCACCAATGCAATAAAGTTCCTGTCCTGGTTTTGGAACAATACGATGTCGTTTCTTTGACCTGCCTCTGACTTCACGACGACACTGTGATTCCCCCTTCCTTTGTGCCGTTCTCTGCTGCCGTGTGCTCGTGTTGAATCACTGGGGATGGGACTCTGTCTCCCTGCAGGGTCAGCAGCAGGAGCTGCTGCTGGTGCTGCTTTGGGCTGCCAGAACTGCCCTTCGTGGGCAGAGCTGTGTGCCTTTCCTCCAGAGGTGTCTGCACTGTCTGTATAAAATCTGTGTACACGTGAAGAGGGATCACGATCTGTGGTGACAGGACAAGGGGAAATGCTCCAAAAGACAGCAGGGTTAGGTGGGATATTGGGAAGGAATTGTCCCCTGGGAGGGTGGTCAGGCCCTGGCACAGGGTGCCCAGAGAAGCTGTGGCTGCCCCTGGATCCCTGGAGGTGTCCAAGGCCAGGTTGGACGGGGCTTGGAGCAACCTGGGCTGGTGGAAGGTGTCCCTGCCCATGGCAGGAGGTGGAATGAGATGCTCCTTAAGGTTCCTTCCAACCCAGACCATTCTGATTCTGTGGGATGCTTCCATGATCTGCGCTGTTACAAGCAGAACAGGCACCTACTTCTGCAAGGATGCATAATTGGAACATTGGGGAATTGTCTTTAAATGAAACTTTTTCCAGTTGGTTGTGAGGCATAATTTTGATTCCCACCTTTCCAGCAGAACTGTTAGTTTTTATAAAGCTGTGACACCCAGGAGTTTCCAAGGAACCCCAGTGACACATTTTTGCACCATCCTGGTCCCCTTTTTCCACCATTGCAGAAGCAAAGAGATGAAAAGAAGGAATTCTGTGTTCTTCCTCTTTAGAAAAAAAAAAAAAATTATGTCCAACTCCTTCGTTTGTACTTGGAATTTTGTACAAAGAAGCTGAGCAGGACATGAAGAGCAAGTTGTTCATCTTTCTCTGAACAGCATCACTGAGAGGTTTTTAATGTGGCCATCACTGGGAAATGAACAGCTCAGCAGCGGCTCTGGAAGGTACTGCTCTGACCTGCAGAGTGATTTGGATCAGAGCATTGGTTTTCTAAAGCAAATATAATGGGACGCGGGGCAACTCTTTCGATATTGAGTTAAAAATAACCTGCAGCATTGAAAGCAGGGTTTTGTTTATTAATCTTGGATTTGACAGCTTCCCGTATTGAAAGAGGTCCTAACTGGAACAAGGGAATTTCATACTTCACTGGAGTTCCTAAGATATGACTTGCTGAAAAAGAAAGAAAATAATTCACTTACAAGCTATTAAAAAAAATAAATATTTTGTTGCAACAGCAACAAAAAATTGCATGCATATATCTTATGTTTATACTACACACAAAAACAATAAAACAATATTATTGCCATCAAAAACCACTGTTTATTTAATCAAAAAACTGTGATTTTATAAGGCCTAACCCATACCCGAAAAAACCAAATCTTAATAATAAACTTTTAATGGAGAACTAACGCTGCCAAGTAACAAAAATAAGGATGTTGTGGCATTTCTGAAACTCATACATGTGTGTGTGTAATATGTAGAGTGTTATTACACTCAGGGAATTGGAATGCTTCCTAGCAGGTGATATTCCTGCCAGTTTTTCTGTGCCACATTAGTGGCACCCTGCCACTGATTAGTTATTTTAACATAAATAAATTAATTTAAATAAACAAATAAATTTGAATAAATACGTTACTTTGCATTTTCTTTTTGCAGGGGCCTTCCCCACCCTGCTCTTTCACAGTCTGTAAATTTATTTCCTTAAATGAAAATGCTCAGTTCTTAAAATTGATAATTAACAGATGCAGTAGCTGGAGCACTTGGAGCTACTTTTAATTTTTTAGTAATTTTAAAATTTGGGTGGTCCCAAAGGAGACTAAAATATGACACCACTTTGCAGAGCCATGGAAGAGCTGCTGTGGAATAGCTGGACTAGTAGTTCCAGGGTATCTTCTGGAATTGTCTTCCGGGGCACTTGAGACTGAATAATTCAGTGTAAAGAGGATGCAAAGCAGGGTATGAGACCCCACAAAGTGATGACCAGAGAAGAGTTAATTTGTTGTCCAGCTCTCCCTTCTCACTCTTATTTCCTGGCCATAGATCCCATCGTCTGGGAGAGGATATAAAATTTTAGGAGCACACTGAACCCTTTAGACAGCCACAATTGAGTGGCCACTCACAGAAGAAATGTGCTCCTCTGGTAGGACTTTCCCCCAATATACTTTGCCTCTAATTGCCCTGCATTAAATCTCAAAACATAACTGGCATTCCTCTGAATACCAAAGAAATGCCGTCAGAACTAAATTAAAGCTTTATTTTCCGTGTGCTGCAGAGGGATTAGCTACCCAGTTTTCTTTAACAATAGCAGAAGTTTTAGAGCTAAACTCTGCTGCACAGCCTGAGTTAAATAAAATAAAGCCTTAAATTATAAAGCCTGATAAGTTTAAATTCAGGCTGTCATTTACCTTGCTGTTGTTGCATATATAGTGCAGGTTGTCATGGGTGGTATCAAATTGAGTTTCTTTAAATATATTATGTAGGTACAGCCATTCTATTTCTTCCAAATACATAAATCTAGTGAGACCGTTTGTGCCACCATGTAGTCAATCTTTCACCTGAAGGTAATAATAGTCTTTTCTGCTATTTATTGCTCTTGAGCCAGACCAAAAGATTCACCCTTTTCTAGTAAAGCATTAAATTATAAATCTGGATATTGCCTATGCCACAATGTTGTTTATTTTTCTGTTTATCGTTCCTTACATATTTTATCAAATTAAGCATGAGCAGTTCCATCACAATGAGTGCAATTCACGTTGTGCATTTAGGGAGAAATCCACTCCTGTGAAAATACTCTCCCAAGGACCTGGGCACTGCTAAAACAACATTTAAATCCACGGATTGCCCAGGGATCTTGGAATAGGCTCTCCCGTGGGACTCTGCCATGCCCACGGGTGGAACTGTACAAAGGTAGCTTAGAATAACCACAGTTACTGGTAGATAATTCTTTTTTTTTTTTTTTAAGGCAGGCTGAAGTGGAACACAGAGTCTTATTCAAATTTCACTTGCTGTGAGCAGGGTGATGATTTCACTGAAGAAGTATTTTGAAAGTTAACTGCAGGGAAAGCACAGCAGAAACTTTCCAACATCAGCTTGGCTGATTGCAGGAGTTTTAAAGAAACGCCAGAAATAATTAGTTGCCCTTAAGATTTAATAATGTGCAAAATGTTGATTTAAGTGCTACCAATTGTTGCTCGAAAACCATTTGAGAGTGAAATTATCACTTAATACATCTTTCGTGCTGGCTCTTTTGGGAAATACCATTTTACTTTGCCTGGATTTCCATCAAAGGGCCTCTGTACTAGCTGGGTTGAGCACGTCTGCCACACAGGAGGAGTTTTCAGAGCCCAGGGTGACCTCAAGTCTTTTTGTCGGGCGGTGGTTTTTTTTTTCTCTCTTTCCCCCTTGATGTAAAATCTTCTGAGGAGTAGCTGCTTTGAGCCACACGAGCTGGCAAATTGGAGCAGGCAGCACCCGAGGTGCCCTGCCCAGCGTGGACGTGTGACAGCTGCCATGCCCAGGCACTGAGGAGGGTGCATTTATCCATCTGGAGCTCTGAATTCCCACCAGAGCAGAACCATCCCGCTCCCAAGGTCCGGACTGGTGGGATTTAAGATGTATGAGGAGCCTGCGCATCATGCTCCAGTCGGTGGTTGGATGTTGGTGGATCAAGTTGGAGCATTTGCACACCTTGACAGAGTCACAGAATCCCAGAATAGCTGGGGTTGGAAGGGGACTTTGGAGATCGTCCACTCCAACGCTGTTTCTAAGGGGGGTCACCTGGAGCAGGTGACACAGTGTAGTGGGTTGACCCTGGCCAGATTCCATGGACTCGTTAAATCCCTTTCTGCAACTAGGCAGAAAGGAGAGGGGTCATCCACCCACCACCCTCATGGGCAAAAAACAGACTCAAAGTGAGATAATAGCTAAATTTATTACTAACAGGATAAAAGCTAAGCTAAATAGTGAGGAAAAAAACAGTCTTAAAACACACACCACACACACACACTTTTCCCCCACCCCTCCTTCTGTCCATGGGGGGTTGTAGTTGGTTGCAGTTGCTGCCGCTTGCAATGTGAGTTCCCCCAGCCCTCGGGGTCACTCATCCCACCCTGCCCAGGTGGGATTGGGATGTCTCCAGAGCGGGAGAATCCACTACCTTCCTGGACAGCTCTTCCACCCTCTGTGGAAAGAAGTTCCCCCTCGCATTGAGGTGGAACTTCTTTCTGCCCTCCTCGTCCTGTCTCGGGGCACCACGGAGAAGAACCTGGCACCACCCTCCTGACACCCACCTTGCGAGCGTCCAGCGTGTGGGTAAACAGGGCTGAGCCGCAGTAATCACCCTGACATCACTTGTTTTCCAAGGGCACGGCATTTTCCAGCCCCGGAGCACAACCCTGCGGGCGGAGGCGCGGTGCCATCCCTTCCACATCTGGTGGGGCGCCGCCGGCACGCAGCCCTGGTATTCCTGGGAAACCTCAGCTCAGACTAAACAACAGCCGCGCTCCAAAACCCCGCTGCACTCAATGGGACTCTCTCCTCTGTCTCCAGCCCCTACGTCAGTCCACAGCAAAGCTTGGAGATCTGTCTTAAGAGGATGACTTTCCTCATGCGCTTGTTGGGGCTCCCTCTGTAAAATAACATTTAATCTTGGGTAAAAAGACATGAGTTATCTCAGACTGATAAATCCTTTTCCCCGCTGACTGGGTGGCTGGTGGAGGGCCTGCCAACCGAACTGGAAAAACTGCAAATTCAGGATCTTCTCCGTGTGTGACTCCCTCAAGAAGTTCCTATTTGCTCTGAAAATCCACCAGCTTAACAGCAGCACTTACGTGTGCGTGTATGGTCTGGCTCCATCCTTGAGGCAAACATGTCGCCAGGGAGAAAAACAAACTCAGCTCACTAATACTATGAAGTGCTTTTTTTTTTTCCTGGAGCTTTTTTGGGGGGTGCTGGACTGGCAGGTGATGGCTGAGGAGCTTTCCAGTCTAGGATAATGGGCCCATTCATCATTGGCACGGATGCATTTTGGACTGACTGCTGGTTTTCAAGCAAAGTTGAGGTATAAAAGCAGCCTTCAAATAATGACGTAGGACCCCACAAGAGTTGTGATCACTGTCATTATTTATGACTATTGCTCTCATTGCTCCTTTATTTCCAATACAGGATTTACTGTGTCTGGGGTATTTAGAGCACTGCCAGTAGGTAGATTGTCTCTGACTCCTCTTCCCCTTCGTTGGTCGGTGTTTTATTTTGATCAGGGTAGCGTCAGTGGGGGTGTTCAGTGGTTAAAGTTTGGGAATGGATTTTTAAGACAAACCAGAAGGTAAGAAAAGGGGCTAATCATTGGTTTTACCATTCCGCACCCATCAGCCTCACAGCCCAGTAATGCTAATCATAAAAAATCAGCAGACATTCCACAGACACGGGGGATTATGGTTTCCATACAAGATATCACTTCTGTTTATGCCTGGCATGCCCTAGTCTGCTAACTTTCTATATGATCCCTGCCCACAAAAGAAGGCACATGTGGTTTGGGAAGGGCCCCGTCTCCCTGCATTTCGTGTTTCACGAAACCACAAATACAACAGTCTTACAAGCTCTTGAAATGAAATACAATTTGAGAAATGTAATCCATTACCATTGTAATAGAATTTCTACAAAAATAATAAAAGAAAAACAAGAGAAAATAGGTCCTGAAAGTTATAGGCCAACTGGGAAGTCGTTGTGGCTTTGGCCTAGCTATCACCATGTCAGACTTCAGCCTTCTCCCAGGCAGCAATCTAATTGTAAATTATGTATATACAGAACATCATTTCTTAGCTCTGGCTTTTCGTGACCCCCTTCCCTTCTTTCCCTTTCTTCACTCCAACCTGACACGTAAGAAATATTGAAGTGTTTGCACTAATGGAGAAATGACAACGTGCAGTCAAACTTAAACCAGCTGTTTCCCTGCACTGTGAACACAAAGAGCCAGGCTGGTAATATTTATAGCTTGACTGGCCTCTAGTGAGCCAGACGCTGACTGCCTTAATTTGCCATGATGGCCTTAAGGCTTGGAGCAGCTGTGGGCTGCAGGATAGCCAGGGAGAGCGAAAGGGGAAAGAAAAGGAAAAGACTGAAGTAGCAAAAGCTGTTGTTTGGTTGGAAGCGAACGGTTGCTGCACGTAGAGCTCAATAAACAAGCACCTTCTGTCTTGCTTGGGGAAAGCCAAGGGTGTTGTGCGTGTCGGCGTGTGGTTGGTGGCTTTCTTCTCGTATTGGAGAAGGGAACCTCTGTGTGACACCTCTGAGCAACCCCTGGGACAGCCCCGTGCAACCCTGAGCACCCACCGAGCCCCACACACCCCACACAGCAGTGTCACCCTTTGTTCTGGGTGCTGAAGGGCTGTGTTTGCATGGGGGTGCCTCAGTCCCAGCCTCTCCATGGCCATGGTCTGTTGGGGCTGCTGAACCCTCTGGGTTGCCCCTGCAGAGCCCCACTATGTGCTCTGCTGTGAATGAGTGGCCCCAGCAGGGCTTTGGTTTTCCCAGAATCCCAGAATCATTGAGGTTGGAAAAGCCCTCCCAGCCCACGGAGCCCACCCTGTGCCCCATGCCCACCTTGTCACTGAGTGCCACGGCCAGTCCTGCCTTGGGCACCTCCAGGGCTGGGCACTCCAAACCTCCCTGGGCAGCCCCTGCCAAGGCCTGACCACCCTTTCCAGGAAGAATTTATTCCTCAAATATATTCCTTTTCCCTTTCCTTTCCCTTTCCTTTCCCTTTCCTTTTCCCTTTCCTTTTCCCTTTCCCTTTCCTTTTCCCTTTCCCTTTCC
>VWZG01008389.1:123689-185306 GCA_013396735.1 Grallaria varia | reverse complement strand
TTCCTTTCCTTTCCTTTCCTTTCCTTTCCTTTCCTTTCCTTTCCTTTCCTTTCCTTTCCTTTCCTTTCCTTTCCTTTCCTTTCCTTTCCTTTCCTTTCCCTTTCCTTTCCCTCTCCTTTCCCTCTCCTTTCCCTCTCCTTTCCTCTCCTTTCCTTTCCTTTCTCCCCAGCCCAGCTCACTAAGCAGTTGGGCAGGACTCCTGTGAGCACCCCGGGAATATTCCATCCTTTGTACATTTTATGGAATTTTAATGCCTCCATCATGCCAGAGTCCGCTGAGGGAATTTTGCTTTCACGAAAAAGCCTTGGAAGGGAAAGTAAAACCTCCATTTTCCTTTCAGGCAGCGTTTCTGAGGGCAGGTGCCTGCCCAGGAGCAGAGGGTTTGGTGCATGTGCAGGGCTCTGTCCGGTGTTGGCACAGAAGATGCTGAGAAACCACGTCTGGGTGGTGGGTGATGAGTGTGTGTGGTGGAAACTGAGCTGTCAGAGCAGCTGGAGAGAGTCCAGAGGCGGCACCAGGATGGGCAGAGGATGGAGCAGCTCTGCTGGGAGGAAAGGCTGGGAGAGCTGGGATTGTTCAGCCTGGAGAAGAGAAGCTTTGGAGGGACCTCACTGTGGCCTGAAGGAGCTACAAGAAAGATGGAGAGAGACTGTTTACAAAGGTGGGACAGGACAAGGGGGAATGGCTTCACACTGAGAGTAGGCTTATTGGGAAGAAATTTTCCCCTGTGAGGGTGGACAGGTGCTGGCACAGGTTGGGCAGAGAAGCTGTGGCTGTCCCTGGATCCCTGGGAGTGTCCAAGGCCACATTGGACGGCGCTTGGAGCAACCTGGGCTGGTGGAATGTGTCCCTGCCTGTGGCAGGGGGTGGAATGAGATGATCTCTAAGGGCCTTTCCAACCCAACCTTTCTGTGATTCTGTGATTCTGTAGCAAGTGTTGGGGCCTCTGATATCCCCTCTGGAAGCTCTTTTCAGTCTCATTTAATACCCATGGAGATCACCAATGGACCAGGGGAGCAGCTGCTGGGGCTTTACAAAGCTTCTAGAGCAGCCCTGCTCCTTCTCACCAAGCTTGGGCTGTCCCCACTGTACCTCAGGTGAGAAATCTCAGGGGAGTTTGGGGATTTTTCTTTTCCAGTGGCAAACTTGTTTTTTGGGAGGGAGCACCAGCCAAGTTCACTACAGCTTGGGTAGTTGCAGTGAGTGGAGAGGAGCCTGAACATACTCCCTCTTGTGTGTAAGGACAGGGTGGGAATGTTGCAGCCCTGCTGGGGCCATTCCCCTTTTTCTCTGATCACTGGGAGAGGAGAGAAATCTTCGTCCTGCTGGAGACTGTCATAGTTTATTCACTCCCAGCAGAAAAGTTCATGGTGGTTCAGGGTGTCCTTTGACCTGACCAGCCATGGACTGCATGGAGACCATGCATGGAAAGCTCTTCAAAGATATCCTTACACTGCTCTACCCTCCTGAGACCTCTCTCCTATAAATAAAAAAATTATCCAAGCTTGGCTTATTAAATGAACTTGTAAAGACGTGTAGATTTTTGGACAGTATATTTTTATTTATTTATTTATTTTGTTCCCTATGAACTTCAGAAATACTAACTAGAGGAGTTCATATTATGGGAATGTCACAGAGATCATGCAGAATTTTGCTGGTTCTTGATCTGTGTTTCTCTGACACCTTGCATTTTAACACAACACAGGTGTTTTATGTCACATGGGGAAAATAGTAGCATAGTGAAGAGGAAAAAATGTGTTTCATACACTTATTTATGAACTTACATCTGCTTTCGTCAGAGTCAATGGCTGGCAAAACTCCAATCAGCTTCAGTAGGCGTGGGTGATAAATTTAACCATCAAATCAGCTCCATTTTAAGTAACCCTGTATAAAGGTGAGGCTTCCAGGTCCAAGGGCCCCTGGGGAAATACTTTCTCAGCAGACATTTATCAGCAATCAGAGCTGAACTGGCTCAGGACTGGCCTGTTCTCAGGTACCTTGACTGTCTGAAGTCTTTCCTCTTTTTTAAGTTTTAATTTATTTTTTTTTTGTAAATTCCAAGTGTAACACAGTATATTTACAAAGGGTAAAAAAAAAATAACATGCAGCTGCAAAGAAAAACATCTTGAGTTTCATTTCAGACCTGGAGCTGAGGATGAATCACTGCAAAGCTGCACCTTTTACCCTGGGCACACTTTCCAAAAGCTGCTCCCCCGGTGGCTCGGAAATAAAGCAGACTCACAGAAAGTCCTTAAAAAAAAAACAAAACCAAAAAACCCTTTGCAGACAATCACTCTCTTGTTGTTCTGGGCACTAGAAATACCATTTTCTGGTGTCTGCTTGCAGTTTCAGGGTTGCTTTCAGGACTGTAGAAATCCGTTCCAGGCAGTTGAATTAAGCCCTGGCTCAGTGGGTTTGGGCGCACGCTCAGTTTGAAGTTACCTGAATAGTCCTGTTAGTCCCACGGAGCTGCTTCAATGCTCAGAGTCAAGCTTGGTCTTAGGAGATTTGATGAATGGGACGTTTTCTTGTCCACCCAGTGAGCTCACGGGACAAAACTCTTGGCCATCTGCGTCTGGATTTTAATGAAAAGTTACGACTTATTTATGATCTTCTTCCCCGCCCTTGCGTGTTTATATTCAGATCAGAAAACCATCTCAGAAGCCCTGTCTGGTTGCCAAAAGTTGTTTGCTACTGGATCTCTCACATCATTTACTGTTCAGTGTTTACTGGAGTGGTTTTTAATGCACAACTGCCTCCAGAAGTGGTGTGGGCTGTGCTGATGGGGTATTTCACATCAGCAACGAGGCTTTGGGGTCTCTGTGTCCCGAGTTCCTCTTCCCAGAAAGAAATACAAAATAAAAGAGCTCTGCCAGTTGGATTAAAGCACGTTGTTGGTTCTCTGTTGCCCAAAAAACATCCCAAAAAAGCCAGTGAATGGGCCAAATAGTTCTTCGGAGCATAATGGCTTTTGGGAGTCAGGATGAACATCTGCACAGGTATAAGGGAAGGAGGTGGAGGATGTTTCCAAATATACACAATTTAGTGTGCAGACTCACTCGTGCGTGTGTACCATTTGTGTTTGTGAAAGGTAAGTAGAAAAACCCAGCATTTTAGCCACAAGGAATCATCACAAAAGCATCTTTTTCAATGTTTGTGTCCAAAAGACGAAGTTGCTTTGTTTTGCTCAGCTCTGCTTAGACAGAAATAGCTGCAGCCCAGGATTATCATTGGTGGTGTGTAGTGGGACAGCAAAATTAAACCTGAGAGAACAGTGCCCAAGTGCTGTGGTTGTGGGAGGGAAGGCCGAATTCCTCACCTCGCAAGGACAAGTGTCTACCCTTGTGGTTGCTCCTCAGTCCTGTGGCTGACAAAGCAGTTTGGGGGTCTTTACACAAGGCACATTTCACATGTAATGTGTTGAGAGGCCCCCTGGACAAGCTGTGGCTGCCCCTGGATCCCTGCAAGTGTCCAAGGCCAGGTTGGATGGAGCTTGGAGCAATCTGGGCTGGTGGAAGGTGTCCCTACTCATGGCAGTGGGTGGCACTGGATGGTCTTTAAGGTCCCTTCCAACCCAAACCATTCTGTGATTCTATGATTCTGTGGTTCTGTGACTTGCTTCTTGTTTAGTAGGACCACAGTACAGTTTCAGGAGTTAAATGGTAGGACTAAAAGAGAGCTTGTTAGTGATGAAGTATCACTAAAAAATCCAAAACCCAACTAACACCCTCCTTCCCTTGCCAAACAGCCTCTTTACATTTCAAGGTATTCCCCACGGCTGTGTTCTTTATTTTGATTTTTGTAACGATTTTTCTCTCTCTCTCTCCAATGAAACACGTTGTAGACATTAAATTAAGGGACAAATATGTCTGCGTCTGCCAGCAAGAGAACTGTGATGCAATTAAAATGCCATTAGGGAACCCCCAGTGGGATGTTGAACCTAAAGACTCTATTCAGAAAGCGAAGCCAAAATGCGAGAGGTGTCTGGTTGCAGATCCTCAGCAGATTTCCATTGCTTGACTCCAGTGCCATGGAGACTGTGCTAGTCGGGAGCTGAGAGGTTTTTCCAGGCGTGTGTGTGTGGTATTTGGAATCACGGCTTTGGCAAACGTCCCCTTTCTGGGAGCCATACGTGGAAACGTGTCTGCATCGCATGACATAAAGCGCAGCCCGCGTGGAACAGTGATGGCAGTGGAGGTGGGAAGTTGTCCAAGCCTTGGACTGCTTGGACAATGGCAACTAATAATAGCTTGCCCTCTGAAAATGTGCCTGAAGTGCATCTCTGTGTTTGCCGAGTTGCCTCTGAGATGTTTGGAGGGAGAAACGCAGCCACCAGGCTAAGCAAGCTCATGAAAAACCATCATTCTCTCTTGGCCTCTGGAAGTAAATCATTAGTGTTTATGGGTTTGGAGACATATAAAAGCCCGATCTTTTGCTAATAAAAATAAATATGTGGTCCATTGAACCTGGCTGTTCCTTCTGAGACAGCTGAAGGAACCAGCAGTCACTGGGTGGTAGGTACTGAGTTGCCCAGTGACAGCCCAGTCCTGCTGCTCGAGTCCTGTTTTTCCATTTCATTCAAGGTGATTATTTGCTGGGGATATTAGTAGAGGTTGGGATAATAACAGAAGCACACCTTTCTTCTCTGTCCAGGAATTCTCCTGACGACTGCAGCGTGGCAAAAGGAGGGAAGATGGTCAGTGGCTCAGACAGTGTTGGGATGAACTATGGGAACTACATGGAAGAGAAGCACGTTCCACCCCCAAACATGACTACCAATGAACGAAGAGTCATTGTGCCAGCAGGTGAGACCCTCCACGTGAAAATGTCAAGCTGAAAAAAATGCATTTCCCCCAAATTTGCTAAGATTCTTTAAGATTTGGACAAAAGTGGCAATGGGGAAGAAAAGGGTGGTAACTTCCCAGGGTTATTGAGAGAACGAGGTGAGAAATATCATCATTTCAGCTGCAGGACTGGCTGAGGACAAGCACTCAGGTCTTATCTGACTTCTCTAGCTCCTCTTGGAGGATTTCACCCTAAAGTGGGCAGAAGAAAGAGCCACTTGCCTTTCCTGACCCATGGACTGGCTGGGTGCAGTGTTTGGGAGAAAGGGTCACTGTAGCACATGAAATCCGTGCAAACACCAAACCACCCTCAGCACATGAAAAACACAATCTAACGGGGCAGTGAAAGCCTTTATCTGCTTTATCCCCTGTGTGTGGGCAGGGTAAAACATTTTAATAAGCAAACTGACAACCTCACTGCAATATAAGAGCCCAATTGAGAAATTCCTGGTTAGCCTTGGCAGGCTTGGCTGTGGGATTCAGCAGTTCGTGGACCAAGAAGGCACATTCACTTCTTGTCCTCCAAACAAACCTCTGCTGGAAGATTGGCTCTCAAAATAATTAGCAGACCTATTTCCAAAATCAGAGACCATCCTGTGGGTGTTCCCAAACCACTGGATGCACACAGGATAAACACACCTGCAGCCAGGAGGGAATGTTTTGCTGCAAGTTCCTCTCCAGCAGAGATGTGCCTATCTGAAATATTTCTTCCCCTGCTATGTTGCTTCATATTCTTACAGTTTTTCAGTTGCTAAGGTATGCAAGAGCACTAACTGTGGCCAATTTTGCAAGCTGTGATTATTGCAGTTATTTGTCAAGATAGGTGTGGACAAATCTGTTGCAGTGTCCTCTGCAATGGTATTGTCAACTCTGTCCTGAAGACAGCAGAGCGATGCATTGAGTAACAGTTGGAAGGAGACCACACTGAAACACATGACATTTGAGTGTTCTTCTAAAACATTTCTCTGCCTGGTATTTGGCACTTTTTTTTTAGTCTGTTAGTAAACCTTAGCTTGGTTAGCTCAGCAAGGTATATATTTTTTTCCTCAGTGTATTCCTGGAGATGTGTTTTAAGGTGGGTTTGAGTGACAGTCAAAGAACAACACAGTCACAGCCTTGCTATTTTGAGGTCACTGGAAGAAACAAATGGGTAAAAATCAGTAGGTTTTGATTAATGCATAGGCTGTGTGCAGTTCACATGGCAAAGCTCAGAAATAGTCATTTTTCAGCTGTGGTAACTTATTTATTCTAGTTATCATAAATAAGAAGCTTTTAAAAATAAGAGGCATAATCAAAATGTTTTGATAAACTCCCTGGTGTTTGGTTGTTGACTTCAAACCAAACTGAATGCAGTTGTCAGAGCTCTCTGCTGTAGGTGTGGGCAATCCCATCCACACCCTGGATTTGCCAGCAGACTTGCATCCCTCTGGCTTGCTACATGTTTCATACCAGATGGAGGCAAAGGGAGGCATTCCTTTAAGTGTTTTTCGGTGAAATTCAGGGAACAGAGAAGCCCAAGGGTTAAAATGCTGAGAGAAGCATCAGAAAAGGAGAGGCATTCATGGGTGAAGGACTGCAAGTGAACAGCAGCATGAGAGACTCTCAATATCCCTGTGGAAGGAGGTCTGCACCTCTTCAGACCAACATGAACGGTCAAAAGAGAGGGAATGGCACAGAAGTTAAGCCATAGAAAAGCTATTTAAGCTGCCATCTGGACTTTCATGTGATGGACAAAAGCCAATTGACGCCCACGTGCTCCATTCTCAGTCTTCAGGATATCACAGAATCATGGAGTCACTTAGGTGGGAAGGCAGAAGCTCTTGAAGAATTTGTTTCCTCATGGTTTTGATCTTTTCTCCATAAAAAGAAGGAAAACTTCGTGGTAGGGGCTGTCTCCTGTTGGGGGAATGTGCACTGCAGGTCCTGAGGGACCTTCGTGTTGTTTGGTCTTGCACTCAAGAACAGCAAAAAGTAGAATGGAAGAGAAATTGAAAAGGAGGAATGCAAAGAGGGAAAAGGAGTTAAAATTAAGGATTAATTCAGAAACATTTTGATGAAAATCTGGACTAGTTCTTGGAGTTTTTTTCTGAGTACTTCAAGTATTAAGTAAAAACCCAGGGCGGTGTAGCAATGTACTCCAGTATAACCCCACAGCCTGGGAAAGAAAATGCAGACTATTTTAATATGACCCTAATTGATTCTAGTTGATAGAATAATTAACCAAACCCATGAGTGCTCCCTTAGCCTACACCCAGGAAAGAGTAGGTGTCACATGAGTGGAAATCCCACTTGAATGAAGGCACAAGTTCAACAGTGAGCTTTGAGAATTGTCCAGCTACAAGCTGCAGTGCTGTTGGTGGGAAAAAATCCCTCTGTTAATCTGTGGGTAAAACTGATGAGGCACAAGAGCTAAATGAGAGAAGGAGCTCATTCAGCAGCGGAGGGTTTGTTAACACTCAGCTCACAGCTCTTCCCAAACCCTTTTCCCAGACAGTTGCTCTCCCTCGCACTCAACACGCCAAATGAATTCCTCATGCCTCTCCAGCAGGCAGTAAACAGAGGATTAAGGTGTCTCCAGTTTGACTGTGGTCTCTATTTATTTTGCACTGGTCCGGTGCGTCAACGCTCACCTTTTTCTCCCTATTTTCATGGCTTGTGCCACCCCCAGATCCCACGCTGTGGAGCACAGACCACGTGCGCCAGTGGCTGGAGTGGGCGGTGAAGGAGTACGGCCTCCCGGACGTGGACATCTTGTTGTTCCAGAACATCGATGGGAAGGAGCTCTGTAAAATGACCAAAGATGACTTCCAGAGGCTCACCCCGAGCTACAACGCAGATATCCTCCTGTCACACCTACACTACCTCAGAGAGAGTAAGCCAGTCCTCCGTCGCCGTGGTAGAGCCCGCGGTCGGTCTGTGGTTGACACCAGGCTTAGATTTCATGGTGTGGATAACTTAACTGGGTTTGCAAATGTTGCTGTTCCTAAGAACACAGTAGGGAACCTGATCCAAAACCTTTTGAGTTTGATGGTAAGATTCCCATTCACTTCAGTTGGCTGTTGCTCATGTTCATCAAAGGGAAGAGTCAGGGAATCTTTGCTACATCTCCATCTCAGGGAAAAATCAAGTGGAAATTCAGCATATTCATCAGCATTCTGTAGGAAGGAAATCCATCTGGGAATTCAGTGCTAATGTTTTTTCTGGTCACACATTCATTTCTTTCCTTTATAATGATGAGGGTGCTCAACGAGAGTGCAACCATTGATTCGTAAAGAGAACTCCAGGCATGATTCGAAGGGCTGGCAGCAGTTTGCTGCACTCCGAGTAGGACCAGGGAGATTTCACTGAATTGAATTAAAATCCTGGAAATTCGTGAAAAAAAAAATAAAAAGGAACAGTCCCTGGAGTCCAAATGCCAATTGATTGTAGCTCATGGTTAGCATTTCAAAGGGAAAGGAGGGATTAGTGATTTCACCTAAGCTTGAGGGAAATTTGCAGGTTTAAGGAGTTAAAATGAAGATGGTTTTTAGAGAAAAAAAAACCAACAAGCATTGCAACACCAGTGCGGTGCAGTCTCCTCCACACGCACACTGCCAGAAAACCAGTCAGTGATACTGGGCATTTAATGCTGAATGAATTAATGCCCTGGTTTGTGCTGTAACAAACACACCTCCCTCCAAAGTGCAGGTTGGAACTCTCCATAGACTCTCATTCAGACGGTCCTGTCAGGGGAAAATATGGTTAAAAAAAAAAAAAAAGGATAATTCACAATTTTTTTTTTTACGTTTCGGTGTTGCTTTTTGTTTTGTTTTGTAGCTCCTCTTCCACATTTGACTTCAGATGATGTTGATAAGGCCTTACAAAACTCTCCACGGTTAATGCATGCTAGAAACACAGGTAATGCTGGCACTGCTCCCGTTGCTGTAGGTCACCTTTGGAAAGCACAGGGTTCCTCTCCGTGGGTTGCTTGCTGAAAAATGGAAGGGGTAAAGCAGGAGGGAGATGAGAGGACCCTCTCCTGGCTGTGCGTGTGAGTTTTGTGCACAGACACACGGAGAAAAGGTGGGATCACACAGGGCCAGATGGTGCAGAAATGTTCTCCTGGCTGGCCATTTCTTGTGTCCTGCAAGACAGTGGGGTCTCTGACAGTAAACGTCAGGTTTGAGGCCTTTTTTCCTTTTATCTGAGGCCTTTTTTTCTCATTCTGTCTGGTTGTACTGTCAGATCTACTCCATGGATCCCTGGAAGCCTGTTGGGGCTCCAAAGTGCTCCAGCACTTGCCCGAGTGCTTTGGGCTCTGGTGAATGTGGATGTCTCCCCTCCCATGCAGCAAATATTGGATAAAATTGCTATTTAGGCAGTTAGATCATCTCATTTTCTATCTGTGTGAGCTGGAAATCCCACGAAGTTTGGTGTTGTAATCTCAATTAAAGTCTGATCTGAATGTAAAATGATTTTTGTTGGTATTTCACCTTCCTGTTGATTGGGCCTCGCCAATTGTTGAGTGTAGGTAGGAGAATGACACGTGCCTCAAAAGCATCTGTCTTTCAGGATATGGTTTAAAATATTCATGCAAATAATTCCGAATACATTTTATCTTTATCTCTAACAGTTGTGCAACAGAGGATGGCATGGAATGGTACATACAGTATGTTATACATACTGACTAAAGATGTTTGGAATATTGCATGATCATGCCTGAGGGTATTAGTTACCTACAGTGACCAGAAATAACAATTCTTTATGAGAAATGAAAAAGATAATACAAAGGATAATGCCAAAGAAAAAGAAAACAAGACTTGGATTGCAGGGCTTCTTTCATATTTTATTTAGTTTTTCACAGTGAGGGAGTTCCCCAGCAAAATTCACTGGATTAAAGATCTCTCCATGAGCACAGAGGTTTGCCACTAGGCAGAGTGGCAAACATAAAGCCCTCCTGTGGGCTGTAGACATGCTGCAAACCCCATCAAAGGCAACAACAACAACAAAAAATCCATTTATTTTGATGTGGTTTGGAATAATCCATAAGCCCTATTTAAAAACAGATGGACTCGATGCCCTTTTCCATCTCTGGCTTTTGAGACTCTAATTTGCCGAGCACTTTCCACATACAGATATCTCCAAGTGTTGTTCAGCAGTTCTGTGTGTTATCTTTTTCTATAGGCGTGCACTGACAATGGTGTTCTGACATTCATTTCACCAAAAATAAGATTGTCTGCATCTCTGTCGTTGGGAGGGGGAGTAACACCGTGCTGATCGTCGGCACAGGGAAAATTAGTTGCTCAATTTTCAGTGGACCACAAAAGACTTAGAAAAGCGTTACTGAAGTCAGCAGTAATTGCCCAAATCCTCATGACCCTTTTTCAAGTGCCTGGAGAGGCTCCTTGGTGTAGTTGGAGTAATTTCAGTGTCTGAGCTATGTGAGGGACTATTTTCTATATCAAGTTCAACATTTTTGGTTTTTTCACTCTGTGAAGGTGATAATGAGATTTCTGAGGGTCTGACCCAAAAGTGTCTGTTGAAAACATGAACCTGTTTGGGGAATGGCCAGAGAAGTTTTATTTCAGAACAGACAAAGGCACCTGCCCAGGTGGACGTGGTTGTGGGGAAGGTAGAAGGGATTTCCTGAACTTCACTGTCCTTCCCTAAAACAGATCTTGCAGAGTTTTGTCCAGGAATTTGAATGGATTTATGTAGGTGTAAAGACTATCAGAATGAACTTTTATATATAGCAATCCTAAGAGAAAAATTATTCATAGTCTTTATTCAGATACACTACAGGAGGGAAAACATCAGTGGATTTAGGGACTGTGGAAATGAATCTTTCGGTGTTATGTTGTCTTCTTTCTCTTTAGGAGGTGCCACTTTTATTTTCCCAAATACATCAGTTTATCCAGAAGCAACACAAAGAATTACAACCAGGCCAGGTATGAACAATGACCACCTTTTGTATCCTGTGATCTGACTCATTTCATCTCTTGAAACATCTCGTTCTTTTTCTCCTTCAATTCTCTTTTCATGAATATTGGGCTATATTTTGAATGCATACATATATATTATATACATGTATTACATATGTTTGTGTATATATAATTGTGTAGAATGAGTTGGTTAAATAGAGCAGTTTAATGTCTGTTTCTTCCACGTATCTCTTTTTTAAGCAACTTTATTCACTGTCTAAAGCACCAGAGAATCAGAACACCTGAGCTCTGATCAGTGTTTCTGTTGCATTGTCCCAGCGTAGTCACTTTTTAATGTGCTTCAGGTCTCTGTCTCTAAAATGAGGCAAAATTTCCCTCTTTTATAATCCTATTTGAAGTATGTTGGGGGAAAACACCCTAAAAATGCAGGATCTGTGTTTCTCCTGCTATCTACTCTTTATTTATGTTTGAGGCAAGCAGACCCCACAACTTCCCTTGTGAGTTTAAGAGGCTTCAATAAGTAAAATCAAAACATAAGAAAGTTCTTACTGCTCAAATAAGGAAAGCCCATGAAAATATTGTGGATGTGCTGGTTTGTGGAAGGCTAAAGGGAGTAATTAAGGAAAGTGAGAATATGGCTATGAAACTGAAAATTTCCTTTATGTCACCCTTCACCACAAAAAATGCCCCAAAAATGGCCTAATCTGGACATTTGCTTTTCTAATAATGAGTGCCAAGTACTGTGGGACACCGAGAGGAGTTGCAGCAAAATATTAAGTTTAAAGGAAATACATTATTGAGCCAGAAGCATAAATCCAATTGTTCTGAAGGGACATGCACTTGAATTGACTAAGCTCTTGTGAAATGATGAATTTTTGCCTTAAAAACAGGGAGATTTGGATAGGAAGTATTTTATCTATGCTCTAGTGCATAATTGATGATAATCCCAAGAATCTACTTTATATACTCTTGTATACATATATATGTATATATATGGGATTTCTTAATTGATAATTAGAAAAGATAGACAAGAAAACAACTGCCAGGCCACTATGGCATAGAATCCACCCTGCTCAGATTCTTGGAGAACAAGCTCTTCTGCTACATTTATTTGTCTGTAGTGGTGAATAAAAGGGAAAAGGCTGATTCAATGCATACATTTGGCAGTCGGCATTTGCCAAAGTGCCCCACAACTATTTACAGTAGAATTTAAGTCAGCGTGTAGGAAACAAATGAAAAACTGGCTAATTAGCCCATCACCAAGACTAAATAATTGCCATCTTATGCTGCGGGCGATTAATTATTAATAAGCGGGGAAAGGACGTGATAAAATTTGATACATAGCTTAGAGATGACATGATTTTTGCATCCAAAGAACAGTGGGCAGCAGGTTGGGGGGGATTGTGCCCCTCTGCCCCCACCCCAAGGTGAGACCCCACCTGCAGAGCTGCCTCCAGCCCTGGGGGACCAGCACAGCAAGGACATGGAGCTGCTGGAGAGTCCAGAGGAGGCACCAGGATGGGCAGAGGATGGAGCAGCTCTGCTGGGAGGAAAGGCTGGGAGAGCTGGGATTGTCCAGCCTGGAGAAGAGAAGCTTTGGGGGAACCTCATTGTGCCCTTCCAGGACCTGAAGGAGCTGCAAGAAAGATGGAGAGAGACTATTTCCAAGGGCCTGGAGTGACAGGACAAGGGGGAATGGCTTCAAAGTGACATAAAGTAGGTTTAGGTTGGATATTACAGAGAAATCCTTCCCTGTGAGGGTGGGCAGGCCCTGGCACAGGGTGCCCAGAGAAGCTGTGGCTGCCCCTGGATCCCTGGGAGTGTCCAAGACCAGGTTGGATGGGGCTTGGTGCAACCTGGGCTGGTGGAAGGTGTCCCTGCCCATGGCAGGGGGTGGACTGGATTTTTAAGGTCCCTTCCAACCCAATATGATTCTCTGATTTTGGCATTACCTAAAAGCACAGATCCCTCTAAAGGATTCCCATACGGGTCCCCTGGAAGCTCATTAGAGAGAAATGAGCTTGGCCTCATTTAACAGCTAAAAATACAAGTTGATAAATACAAAACAAGCCACAAGTTCTTTGCATATCTTACTGCCTTCAAATTAGCCCTCATCACTCATGAAAGAGCAATTTGACATGGTCATCTTTATTTCTGGCACAGTGACAGCTGCTGCTCTAGTGAAAAAAGTGAACAAAAATGAAGAAACAAGGTGGAGGATCATATGGGAAATCTGACTGTGCCATTAAATAAACCAGCAGTGTGGCCTTGCCTGGAAAGGTGGTGAATCATCCCTTATCAAAAAGGCTGTTTGCGGAATCAGAAGGGGAAAGCCCCGGGGAACGTGGAAAAATCTTTACAGCATGTTGAAAAATATAAATGTTTGAAATTGTCCAAGTGAAGGTCTGGGCTTGAGGAAATGTGATAAAACTATCTAAATAAAGAGGGTCACAGAGCACCTGCTTAGTTTCAGCACTGGGAGAAAGAATATGCAAAATAAAATTAGGCATTTTCGTGAAACATTGAAGCAGACTGTGTCCCTCGTGGGTGCGGGAGCTTTGAGTGGCACAGGGGGATGTTGGCGTGGACGTGAGAGAGAAGGCAAAGCAGGGCTGTAGAAACACTGACCAACTGTGCCATGTAAATCCAGATCCCCAAGACCCTCAGGAGTTCCCAAGGGGGTTGAACAAGTGACACAAGACCAGAGGGACCAGGGTGTCCCGCAGGAAGTAGCCATGCCAGTGGAGGGGATTCCAGGCAAAGGCTGCAATGACTCTATTTTATGGCATTTTCCACTGGACTTGGGCAAAAACTGGCTTTTTTTTAATCCCACGAGAAGTTCTGTCATTTCAATATTTGTCCCATACTGATTTGTGATGGAAAAATAAAGTACTGGTTTTCTCTGAAGGTTCTAAACCACGTATCAGACATGGGGAGCTCCTTCATCTCAATGATTTTATCTAAACTATAAATGCTTTCCTCCCACACCTCTCTGTGCCTGCACAATTCCTTGTGGGAATTGCAGTTTGGATACAGGGTGTCTCTGTTCTTCTGTGCACATCAGTGTATCCAAACTGAGTATTTCCTGCAAAAAACTACCCTGTGATTTTGGAAGTATTACTTTATTTTATCTTTTCCCATTGGAAGTTGAGAGACATCCTCGAGGTCAGGATTTTTGCGCAGAAGGGAAAAAAAAGGTTTTGTGGCAGAAATTCATCTTTCTTTCAAGAAATTGTTTCGTTGGCTTATTCCCTGGCCTCCCTTTTAGTTAAATGTCACATTTCAAGTAGATTGCAAGGAGTTTTTTCCATAAGCACCGTTCACGTGAGAGCAATAGCAGACCCAGGGGACAGCCACTTGATGACGTGAAAAAGGTCAAAAATGAGGAGGGGGAACACATAATTTCCAGTGGGAATTAGCCAAATTCTAGCCTGCAATTATAGAGAAAGTAATTAAGCATTGCCATTGTTAAGGCACTACAATAGAAAGTGGGAAATGAGCAGGGCTTGCCGTGAGCTGCAGTGACAAAGGGGAGTTTCTTCAGTCACCTTTACAACAGAACATGAAGTTTCAGAAAGCTGAAAGGAATAAATACAATGCGGCACGTTGGGAGCTCAGCGAGACCTGATCTGGGCTTGTCTACATGTCCCACCAAACAGGAGCATTCCCAGGAAAGATCTTTCCAAGATAAGGACACGTTGTACTAATATCTCATGGACAAGAACAGATCTACTTATCTAGAACAGCAAGGTGTTTATCAAGGCACAATAGCGAACTCAAAGTCGGATTTTTTTCACTGTTTCAAGAGGGGCTGATACCTGGATTCTTCTTTTCCTGGAGAGGGTGTAGCCAAAAAAATCATCTTACAGTGTGCTGAGTTAAAAGGCAAAACATTTTTCTCACAGGAGTAAATTTGTACCAAATATACTCTGAGGCTGCAAGTGCCACCAAGGACAAGGACAAGGACGAGGACAAGGATGGGGACGAGGACGAGGCCAAGGAGAGGAGAAGGAGAGGAGAGGAGAGGAGAAGGAGAGGAGAAGGAGAGGAGAGGAGATAGTGAATGGAGTTGCACAGCATGTTTCTGGGAAGGGAATGGAAGAACTGGAGGGTAAAAATAGGTTTCTTATGTCACCAGAGTGTCCCTGGCAAGTCTGCCGTGGATGTAGAGAACTGGCCAGGCAAGGCAGAACTGGGCAAGCAGCCCACAACTGAGCCCTGTCCCCTTCAGAGTTCAGAACCCCCTGAAAATATGACAAGAGTAATTCTGAATTCTGGTTTTGCCACATGGTAAAGTCTTCAGGCCGTGACGTGTCTCTGACTAAAACTGAAACATTAATGGCAGTGTTGAACTCAAGTTGGTCAGGACATCTGCACGTTACAATGATTCACCTGCTCAGAGATGAGCACTTGGACAATTCATGGTGTTTCTGAAAGACAAGGCTGTGGAATAGTTCTCAAGAAGTCTGGGATACAAGTTCTCTAATTATGAAAATGCAGTATCTCAGCAAAAGCAAGGGTTTGAAGTGTGAAATTCTGGGAGATGACAGTGCTGGGAGTGCCAGTCTGCTCCTTTAGCCAAACATTCTGAATAAATTAAAGGCATTTTGCTTGGGAATTTCACATTACGTTTTATTGCCATTCGATGCCTCTGCTCACAGTGCTTGGAAATGGGCAGATACATCTGCCTTACACAGAGCCAGTCTGTGGCTCTTTCTTTGCTTCCCAGCTGGTTTTATTTCTAGATATAAATTCTAAAATACAACAGTGTTAAGAACCAAAACAGCCACATCAACTCAGTTCCACCAGGTGGGCGCTGCTGCCTTCCTGAGATCCCAGGCAGGCTACATGAGTCTCTGATTTTGGCAGCAATTTTAACTCATGTGTTAAAGCCAGGCATAGAAAAGTACAGGAAACTGCCAAAGATTTCAAAGGGTAAACCAAACATTTGAATTTATTGTGTTTACTTTATGGAGAAAGCTTTTATGGTTCAGTCTCTTGATTTTTATGGGCTAAATCTACAAGGTTTGATTGATCTCAAAGGATGACAGCAAAGAATGCCACATTAAATCAACTAAAATGTACCTTCTTATAAGAAAATACTGTTACATGCAGAGATTGGGAGGGAGTGGTTCCCAGTCCATGCATAAAATGAGCTCTAACCTCTTCAGGGACTTGTCCTGCGAGACTCTAACACAGAATATTCATGATGTCAGTGTTTGCCATTCCTTGGTGTCCTGGGCCAAGGAGGGGGACTAAAAGGAGTGCTCTGAGCCTTTGGAAGTGATGAACTCTATATAATAGTCTCTAAAGATTATTTGTACCAGCTATTTCAGCTCAGTTTGGACATCTAACAAGAACAGGCACCTCTAAAAAGCAATGTGGTGCTGTTATTTTTCGAGGCAATAAAGGTGATAAAGGTTTTAGCAAGGAATCTCTTTCATATCTGAATAATTTTTCAAATCCTGAGTCCCCTAGAAACGTGCCCTTTATGGGCAGAAGCACTCTATGCCGTATCTGCATGAATAAGTGTCTTTTTCCTCCACAGATTTGCCTTATGAGCAAGCCAGGAGATCAGCATGGACGAGTCACACCCATCCCAGTCCTCAGTCAAAAGGTAAAAGCATCTGCACCTCTGGTGCCTCCTGGGTTAGACTCCCAGGTGAACTCATGGGAGCTGCCTCAGCGCTCAGCTCCGAGGATTTTTGCCTGTGCCTTGGCTGGAAATCCTGTTAGCAGCGTCGGGGTGGTGGCACTGGGCAGCCACAGCCTTCCTTAAACTCACATTTCATGAATTCCATCACCAGGTAGTCTTGTAAAGGTAAATCCTGGAGTTGTGAGCAGCAGGAGTTCCAGGCCTGTGATCTATCATGGCTTTGGTCACCAATTTCCTAACTGGAAAAAATAACTTACGTGGGTTTTTCTATTTTCAGCTACTCAACCATCATCCTCAACAGTTCCCAAAACAGAAGACCAGCGCCCTCAGTTAGGTGGGTGTCATTTCCTTTGAGTTGTGCCTGGGTGTGCTGGGGTTTGTTGAACGTGATGAGAAGGGCAGGTCTCACCTACCAGCCAGAAGCAAACGGCACCATCTGGTTCAGGCCACTCATGAGCTCTCCAGCTGATGACCACTAAAACCCCAGACATGTAAGAGTTGGCTCCACAGCTGGATCTGAGCCAAAGGCTCCCTGGGCCACTAAAACTTGCTTTTAATGATGCTTAAAGGCAGTGACGACATTACAGAGCGAAAATGCTGTTTAAAAAAAAACACCTGTGTGCAGTTTGGGTACAAAGGTGGAAGGTAAGGATGCCAAAAGCCCATATTCTCCCCAGTAGCTGAAACCCCAGCAGCTGGAAAATGTGCATGAGCAAAGAAACGAAAATAGGTTACAGCAAACAGAAAACTATTTGGATTTGGCTCCTGGAATACAACAGGAATGTTAGAGGGATTCTCAATCTGCTGGGTAACTGAGGAGAAACTGTTGGTTTTGCAAAATGGGTGCCTTTTGTGTCCTGAAAGCAGCAAATCCATGGGGTAGGACCTAATCCCTTAGTGTGGGTTCAGCCGTGTTTTGAACAGGTAGCTGGAGAGCACTACAGAGATTTTTAGTCTTGTTGTGGCTTTTGTTAACAGCAAAAGGTTAGAAGGAGGAAATAAAAGAGATTTAGAGGATATTCTTAGCTCAGAAGTCTCTGAGCCAGTTTTTATCACATGGATTTTAAATCATTATTCTGGTTTTTGTAATAGCTGAATAAGAGTGTGCACATGACTACATCTCATTAACTCGTACACACACTGCCTGGGAAGGATTGCACTGATTTTTGCCCAAACAGCATTTTATCTAATCTGGCCTCCCAACCATGAGAGTCATTCTAGAAATATACCGATGATTTATGTAAGTCCTTAGGACCATTAATGGCCCTCTGTGAGCTGCACAGATTATTTAAATGTATAAGGAATGTAACCTGATTATCTTCCTGGCTGTAAAACCAGAGGCTGTTTGAGAGCAACCATCCAGGGTCGAGGCAGTCGAGGGACAGGGATGTCAGTGAGGGGCTCCAGGCTGTGCTCACAGTCCATCACTTTGGCTTCCGTGCTGCTGTCACAGCTTTCCCTTTTTCCTGGCCTACTTCAGGCCAAACTAGCTATTTATTTCCAGAGGGAATTCCTTGAGGGAAACACTGAGGTGCTGCGGGCATCATGTGGCTGACACAGGCTCTTCTGAAAACCTTGCTTGGGTTCCCCTATGTGGGATCCCTCATTGGACTCCAGCAACAAAGAATCCCAGAGTCCTGGAATCATTTAGGTTGGATAGGAGCTCCAAGATCATGGAGCTCACCCTGTGCCCGATGCCCACCTTGTCACTGAGTGCCACGGCCACTCCTGCCTTGGGCACCTCCAGGGCTGGGCACTCCAAACCTCCCTGGGTAGACCCTTCCGAGGTCTGACCACCTTTTCCAGGAAGAAATTCCTCACTGCTGACCCAGCCACGTTTCCAGGGTTCAGCCATGCCCTCCCAGCCCTCTTCTGGACGCTCTTTTGGCACAGAAAGAGCAGCGCCACAGAGGGAAACAAATGTATGTCCTTGCACACTGAGCTGGAACAGAACACAAACATCACAATGCAGAGACAGGAATTGCTTAGGTGCTGGACCTGCTGTCCCATCAGGCAGCAAACACTGTCCCTTGGGAGGTTAAAAAAAAATAAACTATTTGACAGGCATGATTTTAAACATTTCTTTCTCAATTTTGTAGATCCTTATCAGATTCTTGGACCGACCAGCAGCCGACTTGCAAATCCAGGTGAGAAGGGATTTTGCTGAGTTAGGAGGAATTCTATTCATTGCTCATGTCCCCGTTTGAGCTTTCAGACCAGACCTGGAAGGTGACAGGACTGATTTTACCCCTCTCCAGTGTTTCAGTGGGAGCTGATGGCACCCAGTGTGCTGCAGAATTAGGTTTATAAATTGCACAAGGGTGGGATTCGAGTCACAGATTGAGATATAGAAATTCATGTACCTTACCCTGGGTGTCTGCAGGTCAGCTGGGTGTCTGATTTCCCCTGATATTTATTGGAGTTATACTTAATACAGCTCTCTGTAGAGAGCTTTGCAGGTCATCCTGGAGTAGGTGGTTACACTCATTTGGGTACCTCATTAGAGGTATCGGAACTCCTCAGATCAACAGGAATTAAGGTTGGTAAAGACCTCCAATGTTATCAAGTCCAGCCTTTGAAGCTGAAGTTCACTTGAGTTGCCCAGACAGCAGGATTTCATTAAGACACCCCATCTGGCTTCCAGTTACCCCTCCAGAAGGGTAGGAGTCTCTTACCAACCTGCATCACATGTGTCCCAGATCTTCTTAACCCACACCACAGTCCCATACTGGCCTTGACAAACACAGAATTTTTGGGATGAATAACCCAAGCCAGCAGAAATATATAGGGGGAAAAAAAACCCACCAGGAAAGCATAATCTGTTTGCAAAGAATAACTGGGTTAATTAAGTGTTCTCCCACTTTAAGAAGGCAATGAGGTAAAGCATGAACAGGGACCTGTAGTGTAGAATAGAGTCACGGAATCATTTAGGTTGGGAAAGACCTCTAAGATTGTCGAGTCCAACTGTGACCATAATGTTTTCTCTAAGGCCAAGGGACTTTCTGGGTAAATTACTGACTCTGGTTGGGAATTGTGCAGATTTCAGTGGAGCTGCTCCAAGTCCGCAGGCCACACTGTGGCTGTACAGGACCATAATCAGCATCTGAATCTGCCACAAAGGATTGACATTGTGTGCACCACTTCCTATTTCCCTTGCTTGAACAGTCACGGGGCACATCATTTCTCATTCCACATTGTAGTAGTTTAATTACTATTCAATTGCTCCTCAACCCCCAGTGACAATGTTTCTTCTTACAAAGCTCCTATGACTTTTCAAGGCCTGGAGTTGCCAAAATACCGATCCGCTTCCTTTCACTTTTTCCCGAGTGACATCAAACACAGTTCTAGATTAGCTGACTTTCGAAACAGTTTTGTGTGGCAGAGGAAAGTAATTTAGTAAGTGTTAAGAATAGGATTTTCCAAATGGCCCAAGGCGGTGGGTTTCCAGGCGACCCTGGTCTTAATTGGAAGTGGGGGCCTGCATCCCTTTAATTCGTTCATAAATCATGGCTTTTTAAACGTTATCAACTGTCCATTTGGAAGACTTCCTTACTGTGGATGACACAGGCACGATATGGATTGGGATTCTTTTCTTAACGTTTGGACATGGAGTTCCTACACTCCATCCTTCCCGTGCTTTAACATGTTTTGTGTGTTTATAAATTGGTGGAATTACTCTCTCATTAAAAGGAAATTGACAGCAACCATTTATTTTCATAGGACTATATATTACATTTGGAAGGCAAGTGTTTATGTTAGAACATATGTTGGATTGCTTATTCAAAAACTTGTGTTTTGTCCAGTGCTGAACTGTTTATTGATTTTCAAAGGCTAATCCCCTTGTTATGTTTCGTGCATTAAAACTTGCATGCCTTGCTCATATCGTGGATTCTTCTGTTTGTTTGTTTATTTAACGCATGTTAATGGAACAGAAGAAATTCATTAAGGGCAGTTTGGATAAATATAATCGAAACGAATATGGGTTTCGGTTGCACTGAAGTATAAACTGCTAATGGATTTCAGACGCTACTCTTGCCTGATATTGTAATTGCTACTATGAGCTTTCTGAAGAAAAGCTTGTTTATTGGTCCCCACAGAGTTGGTTTGGGAAAGGGGAATAAAAAGGAAGCCCAACCAATTCCTGGTCAGGGTTGTACTTAGAATTAACACATACAGGCTGGTTGGCAAATTCTGCTGACACTGTGCTTGTGAAACAGATCGCCTTGCAAGCTGCTTCAGCTCCATTTTGCATCATTTTGATGCTGCTTTACTAAGAAATGCTAAGCTTTTAAACAATATCAGTGGCAAGACCCTTTGAAACCCTCTTTAAGTTGTCTGAAATGGTCAAACTGTGCTGCTCTGACTCCATTTTGCAAAGTTCACGGCAGACTGATTGTTTTCTTCTTTGAGATGGAATGGGCAGAGAGCGAGTGAGAAAAAATGCGACAGCCTTAGTTCAAAATTTCGTTCCAACTCATTTAACGAAGCAGGACGATGACAGGAGCCTTCTCACTGTTCTTGCAAGGGTTTTGCCCCTGTGGTTGCAGGCGGTGCAACAGCAAGCTAATAAGTTTCCGTCCCGCGTTCCCCCCAATGCTGCCAATGGGTGATATGGTTTGGCACCAGCCCAGCCCTCTCCGAACTTCCCCATTTTCTGCAGGTTTATTCCAATAGCAAGGGAAGGTTCGGTTGCAACGTGACACTGTGAGAACGAGCGAGACGTTGCGCAAGGCAAAGCTGTTTGTCCCGAACTTTGGAGATTGGTTTCCTAAATGAGCGCCGGATTATTTCCCCGTCAATTGTCCGCGCTCCGTGGCGTTAGGCAACAATTAAACCCCCGTGTAATGGCATTCTGCAGCTCACACGAGGGAAAACATGACACGTAACAATTATCCCCGCTCTTTAGGATTTCTAGAGACAGTCCTGGGAGACGGGGAGGGGGATGGTTAAGAGTTAAGAATCAGGCTCCAACGTTGCAACATTTCCTCATGGAGTTCTATGTGGGAGACAGAAGAATTGATGCCTTGACGTTGTTGCCCTGACATTTCTGCTTTGTTTCCGCGCGCAGGGAGCGGGCAGATCCAGCTGTGGCAATTCCTGCTGGAGCTCCTCTCGGACAGCTCCAACTCCAACTGCATCACCTGGGAGGGCACCAACGGAGAGTTCAAGATGACGGACCCCGACGAGGTCGCCCGGCGCTGGGGGGAGCGGAAGAGCAAACCCAACATGAACTACGACAAGCTCAGCCGCGCGCTCCGCTACTACTACGACAAAAACATCATGACCAAGGTCCATGGCAAGCGCTACGCCTACAAATTCGACTTCCACGGGATCGCCCAGGCCCTCCAGCCTCACCCTCCGGAGTCGTCCATGTACAAATACCCATCGGACCTCCCCTACATGAGCTCCTACCACGCGCACCCTCAGAAGATGAACTTTGTAGCTCCCCACCCCCCTGCTTTGCCTGTAACATCGTCGAGCTTTTTCGCTGCCCCGACTCCCTACTGGAATTCACCGACTGGAGGGATCTACCCCAACACCAGGCTGCCAGCTGCTCATATGCCATCTCATCTTGGCACCTACTACTAAGTTGGGGGGTTGGGGGGGAAAGAAACACCACAAAAAGCAAAGACGCTTCTCGCTGGGATAAATCCCTGATGGATCGCAGCGAACTCTGTTGGAGTACACGAATTAAAAGTGCCTAAAGAGACTAGTGAAGGTTTGGCTGGGGGAAAAAAAAGAACAAACACATTAAGAATAGATGTCAAAAACACTTTTTGTAGTAGGGATATAAAAGAAATATCCAAGGAGTATTAAGATACTAAACTGTAACGTGTATGGGCATCGACTCTGTGGACCAAACAACAATAGACTATTGTAGGTAAAAGCATGAAATGATAAGAAGAACCTGTGGGAGCTGGTGGTCTTCAAAAGTTGATAAGCTTATGTGTAAAGTTTGATATCTTGCTAGTGCAAAACTGGGACTATACTACAGCAATATAAGGATAAGTCTATAGTGACCTAACATACAATATATGGATCATTACAAAAGAGGGGGGAAAGGGACAAAAAAAAAAAAAGGGGGGAAAACCCAACCCTATCTGTATTTAAAAAATACAAACATATCAACGGAAGAGACTGGTTGGTGTGGAAGCTGATTTGGAGTATAACGGCAGTGTTTTAGTTAAAATCAAATGAGTTCCATTCACCAGAGGGAATCAGCTGCTCAAACTGTGAAGACAACCCAAACTTTAAGATTCCTTGACAGTATTGCAGGAACCCTGAGCCAAACATT
The DNA here is from genome assembly GCA_013396735.1 of Grallaria varia. Taxonomy (NCBI): domain Eukaryota; kingdom Metazoa; phylum Chordata; class Aves; order Passeriformes; family Formicariidae; genus Grallaria; species Grallaria varia. The sequence continues at coordinate 162,590 of VWZG01008389.1, read as the reverse complement.
GGAAATGAGAATGTGCTGAAGGGCAAGTGTATGATTGTAGATCTAGAGGCCTGCACCTGGCAGAGGAAGCAGGAAGGAGAAAGGGAGGGATGAAGGCGGTGAGAACGGGAGAAAAGAAACTTCTTTACCAGTAGAAACTGAAAAGACTGAAAACTCAGTAGCGTTGGGACTTTGAAGAAACACTTGTTGGGACTTGTGAAACATATTGCTCAGTATTATACCATTCCTAGTATTTCAGGAGGAACAGACTTGATTTCATAGTAATAAAAAAAAAAAAAGTGGGAAAAGGGAAAAGCGGAAGAATTCAGAAACCAGAATATGCATCTCTCTTTTTTTTAATTTTTTTTTTAAAAAAAAGTAAAACTGGAATTGTGTCTGATATTTAAAAGTTACCAGTTAGAACCTCATCATTGCCAAGGCAGTTTTATTTCTGTTGGTTAAAGCAAGAGACAACCAAGATCAGAAATCACCAAAGTATTTTTGTGAGGCGGGCGCCAGTTTTTCTTATCGAGTCGCGAACGCTGTGCGTTTGTCAGAGTGAAGTATACAAGTCAATGTTATTTTTTTTTCCTTTTTATATAATTATTATATAACTTATGCATTTATACACTACGAGTTGATCTCGGCCAACCAAAGACCCACACACACACAAAAAAACCCTAAAAAAACAAAGGACAATCAAAAACTATTGTGGCCTTGAATTTTAACTCTGTATGCTTTAATGTTTACATTATGAACATATTAGTACTTAGAATGCAGAATGTATGTAATAAAATAAGCTTGGCCTAGCATGGCAATTCAGACTGACACTGTAGTTTGCATTTGTATTTGCATTTTCAGTGCCTGACACCCGTATCAGACCTGCTGCTCACCGTGTTAAAATAAGCCAGGCATTTTGGTTTGGGAAATCTGGCAGTCGTAAAAATGCAGGACCAAATAGCCAAAGATCAAAGTGTATCTTCTCTTTCCAGACAGTTCTGCTAAAACACTTGCAGTCCTTCTTTAACAGTACCTTGCCATTCCTTTTGCCTAGAGATTGCAACCGTGGCCAATTTTTTGACAGCTCCATGGCCAAGATGGAAGGTAGAGTCTAAGGAAGAATATCAATCCTTGGAAATTAACTTTTGTTGCCATCAAATTGTGCTGCAAAATCTCAGCCTGAGATGTATGTTCCTCCTGAAGCATCTGTTGAATTCCCGTGCCCCCTCGTTATTATTACAGACTGTATCATTATTAGTAAATAAAGTGAATAATGAATATTTTCCATTATTCCTCACTTTAGAATGGAGTCTATGGCAGCTCCTTAATTTGTCATTTCAGTCCATCCTGGCTGTTTACAAAGGCCAGATTTGGGGTTTTTTTTCACTCTTCTAGCATTAGAGGGTTCCCACACTATACTCTGGGCCCCAGTGCTGCATCTGGTGCCTCGTGGCTTGACTCTGGTTTTTTTGCAACACCATCTGAAGGACTGATCTGCAAAATCAGCGCTGACATTTATGAGTGGCTCTCCACAGCCAGAATTGTTTACTGCAGAGACCCCAGACAGCTCGAACCACTGTGTCCCTCCTTTTTGCTGCTCTTTTTGTACAAAATGGGTGTGGTTTCAGGTTTTATAGGAAATTTTCTGCATATCTGTGGGAGCCAACTCACCAGGCTCTCGTCTTAGGGGTGTCCTGGTGGCAGCTTGTAAGCACAGGATTATGTTTCTGATGTGTGAGACCTTGTGATCATTTGGGAAATAAGCATTGTAAATCTATATCTCTTAAAATATAGAAGACAAATGAACCCTCGGAAAAGGTTAGTCACTATTTTAGAAAGTTATGGCAGGCACACCTACGCGTGACTGTAAGGATAAATAATTTGCCTTTCAGTGGGAATACATCTACAGATGCCTCACTATCTGCTTCATGTGTGCTTCCGACTCAAAACTTAAAATGATAAGTGTATTTTTGAACCAGCTTTTAATTAAACACTTAAAAATCCAGATAAAACAACCATCTTTGTTTAGATTGGCAACGACACACCCGGAGGCCTCTGAAGCATCCCCAGTGCCCACAGAGCTGCCTGCAGGATTCCCAGATTGTGTTGCCTGGCCCGGATCCCGTGCAATGGAAACAACATCCTGACATGGAAAGAAAGGGTCCAAATCCTGGGACAGGGGTGGAGTGACAGCAGGTGGCCTCATGGGGCCCCCTCATGATGAAGAGCAAAATCCCTCAGCAGGACATGGGAGGCTCACTGGTGAACCAGTCCAGGACACCTGTCTTAGAGCAACATCTCTCTCCAGGACCAGCTTTCCAGGAGCCTTGGAGTCATGGAATCCCAGAATCAGCTGGGTTAGAAAAGACCTCCGAGACCATCAAGTCCAACCCTTGATCCAACCCCACTGCGATTCCCAGATCATGGCACTCAGTGCCACGTCCTGTCTCGTCTTAAAAACCTCCAGGGATGGTGAATCCACCCCCTCTCTGGGCAGGCCATTCCAATGCCTGAGCACTCTCTCTGGAAAGTATTTCTTTCTAATATCCAACTTAAATTTCTCCTGGCAGAGCTGAAGCCCGTGCCCTCTTGTCCCATTGCTAGTTGGTGGGAGAAGAGACCAACCCCCACCTGGCTATAACCTCCCTTCAGGTAGTTATAGAGAGTGATGAGGTCACCTCTAAGCCTCCTCTTCTCCAGACTAAACACCCCCAGCTCCCTCAGCCTCTCCCCACAGCACTTGTGTTCCAGTCCCTTCACCAGCCTTGTTGCTCTTCTCTGGACCAGCCCCAGCACCTCGACATCTTCCCTGAACTGAGGGGCCCAGAACTGGACACAATGAAAACATGGATATTGCAACTCTGAGGATGAAGAGGGCCGAGGATGGAGAGACCCTACTGCTTCTACATCAGCACTACTTGCAGGGTGTCTCTGCCCCCAGGGAGCAGCCACCCCATGGGCTCTTCCCTCTGGAGGGCAAGAACCAGCCTGGTGGCTCTGGGCTCTGGCAGTGCATCCACGGCAGTGTCTCTGCTCTCACTGCCTCATCCCCAGTCTGCTCCTGCTGCTGGGAGCCAGGAAGAGCAGAGCACTGGTTTCCAGTTCAGTCCATGGCAAGGGACGGGCCCAGTACAGCCAAAATTCTCAGGGAGGCTGAGAAACTCCATGTGCGCACCATGAGAGATACTCACGGGAGGCTCGGCTGGGCACGGCTCGGCTGAACATTCTGTTTGCCCTTTAGGTACCTGGATGCGTGGACAACATTTGTACAGGTTGGTCATGTGGATAACTTTGGCCCTCTGTTTAAATTAGGACTTCTTTTAAAGTCAGTTGTCAGTCAAGTTGCAAACCTTCCTACAGCACTTCCCACATTTCCAAGAGTCCACGCTGGATACCTCAAATGCCACCTGGCTTTTAAACTGCCCGGAGAAACACAGGGATCAGCAGGGACTTAGACTTTCTTTTGCAAACTCTTCTATCTCAGACTTTCTTACACCAGCTAAGATGCAATTTTAAAATAAGTGTTTCATTACAGATGCATTACAGGAAGGAAAAAAGAAAAACAAAAATCACTTCGTTATGTGATTTGGGATCCCGTGGTCTTTTCTGTGCTGTCTTCTCCAGTTTTGGGCACAGCAGGGGAATGAGCCTGAGAACAGTCTCGTCTTCATCCCTTCAAAGGGTTCACTTAATTCATGAATGAATTTTCCCTGCCTTCTGAAGCAATCCTGATGCAACCCAAACGCTTTGTTCCCTCTCTGGTGGGTGGTGGGAGCACTTGGTTGCCTTCAGAGCAGGTCCTGCCTGCCCTTGGGACCTTCCTTAAGGAGATGAGGAGCTTCTATGGCTGCTCGTGGTGGACTGTGGCTAATCCTGAGCACCTTGATGACCATCAGCAAGACAAGCCTTTTCACGAGGGACAGGTAACCCAGCAACACCTGATGGAAAAAAAACACCTCCCTTGTGTATTCTTGGTAAAGATATTTCTTTTTTTGTTCCCCTGCCTGGAGCTGTCCCATCCCTTGCTGTGGTGGGATCAGCAAGATAAAACATGACTGTGAAGGCTGAGGGACCCACAGCATTTTTAGGAAGCACAGGAGGCTCCTCAGAAGGCTGTCCTGGCTCCCTTCTTGTTCCCAGGCTTCAGCTGCATCATCCAAAGTGTCCTGGCTCCACCGCTGTCCCCTGGGTGAGGTGACTGCTCCTTGGAGGCACCAGCAGCTGAGCCTTGTCAGGTGAGCCTGGCTTGAAGAAGGGGGACTACTTTGAGCTGGTTAATGATGATTTGAGGCCAACTGGAATGGGGAAAATTGTTTCAAAATGTAATCATAGAATCATAGAATGGTTTATGCTGGAAGGAACCTTAAAGAGCATCTCATTCCAAGCCCCTGCCATGGGCAGGGACACCTTCCACCAGCCCAGGTTACTCCAAGCCCCATCCAACCTGGCCTGGGACACTTCAGGGATCCAGGGGCAGCCACAGCTTCTCTGCCCAACCTGTGCCAGGGCTTGTCCACCCTCCCAGGGGAGAATTCCTTCCAAATATTCCATCTAACCCTGCCCTCTGGCAGTGTGAGGCCATTCCCCCTTGTCCTGCTACTGGTAAAAAAGGCCTCTCCATCTTTCTTTCTTCTATGCTCCCTTCCCATCATTGTTTAGAAGGGCACATATTTTCAAGAAAACTAATAAAACAGGCAGAGTGGTCAAGCCAGAGGCTGCCCCAAGATGTGCTTTCAAATCTCTGGAGTGAGGGAGGACTCCTACAAAACCAGGCTCAGAAAATATTTGCCTCATGCACCAGAATATTGTTTATTTTATAAAAGAATAAGGGGCAGAATAGTTTTCTATGCGCAATACTAGAAGCAGTGAGAAAGTCTTCTTGGGAAGCCCCATCCATCCTCCTCAGTATAACAGAACTATTTTCTATTGGTCACTTACTGGTGTTTCCTTAACCTTCTTCTCATTTGAAAAAGTCTCAACTCCAGGGTATTTCCACCCATTCCCATAACACAAAATTTGATACATCCCATTGTCAAAGGGGATTTTTTTGTTGTTGTTTTCCTGCTATTTTTGTATTTTGCAATTTCTTCTGATTGCACTCCCCATGCATCACACCCTGGAGCTCCTTGCCTGCCTCAATGTTTACAGCTTTCCCAATGTTTGTAGGTTGTTATCACACTCCCTTTGACTGGGAGTTTGCCAAGCTCAGACATATTCCACTTCACAGACCTATCCCTCTTCTTCTCTGATAATTGTTAATGGGCCTTTCTTCTTCTTTCTCTTTTTCTCTCTTCCCCACCCCCCGTCCTTTTTACCCCTGTTTCTTCACATGGCCAGGCCTGTTGTCTACTTCTGTCTCAACCATTGCCATCTAGGACTTCTCCGTCCCACTGGAGTCGGTGCCTCTCTCAGCAGTCAAGAAGCAGATGTGCTTGTTGTCTCACCTGGATGAAAGATGAGCAGCTTTAGCAGCTGAAAGAAAGACTTTCATGCTCTTCTCAGTTTGCAGTTTCTGTCTCATGAACTGAGAATCTTCCTTTCATCAGGTCTTTCCACCAGGAGACCACTGGGGAGGTTTTTCCGAACTCTCGGTGTGATCTTGCTGCTCTAATCCCACCAGGTCATCATGTTTGTTATGGCCCTGCTCTCCTCGTGTTCTGAAAGTCCCTTTGGGCAGAAAATGCACATCCACAGAGCGCCCAGCAGTGTAGTGCTGCCTGATACCAGATAATAGGGAGTGATGTTGCCACAAAAGTGCCCATATATTTCTAATTTTCCTCATGGCGAAGGTGTCATTCCACAGGAAAACACAGACTCACAGGATCATCAAAGTTGGAAGGGATCTTCAGGATCATCCAGTCCCACCATCAATCAGCACCACCAGAACCACCCCCAAACCATGTCCCCTGGTGCCATGTCCAGGTGCCTCTGGAACACTTCCAGAGATGGTGACTCCACCACCTCCCTGAGAAACTTATTGCAATGCCTGACCACTCTTGCAGGGAAATTTTTTAATTTTTTTTTTTAATATTTCATCTGAACCTGCCCTGGTGCAACTTAAGGCCATTTCCAAAATCAAGGCCATCGCCAAAATGGTGACAGGGTTCTTAGAACAGGCATAAGCACTTGGGCTAAGGGATTGTCATGGTACTTTAGGCTTCAAGGCAATCCTAAGAGGACACAAAAGACAAGTTTTAAGTTTTAGGTACCTTTTTTAGTCAATTCTTTCCTATATTTTTCACAAAACTACCAGTTTGTGTCACAAAACAGCCCTGTAGATTCTTTGGCTACCTGGAACACAGGCATAGGACTGGCAGGAATGACACAGGGCTTCAAAGACCACATTCCTCCCTGCTCCTGGAGAAGAGCTGGAGGGCTCGTGAAGCTCTCCAATGTATCTGAAATGGTCAATTTTAAAAAAATACCCCTTTTCCCCTGTGGTTTGGGGAGGGGGTGTATTCTCCTGCATCAGCACAGCCAAAACACAAGGGGAAGGGGGGAAAAAGGGGGAAAATTTAAAAATTAATTTGTTTTATGGCTGAAAAATGTCCCCGTGCCGTCTGGCTCCCAGAAACGCTCGTCTGGTGCATCAGTATATTGGAGCTTCCTGGGATGTGAATGGCATTCAGATGACCCAGCCATGAGTCGGATCCCATTGTGCTGGATGTGGTAAATACGGATCATGACAAACAGATGTTGCTTTGAAGTGCTCGTATCTTTAAATACACAAGTCCAATAAATGCTGGAAAATTCTGTGTTTTCTACCAAGACGAGCCGGGCATTTTCCACTTCAGCTCTTTCTTCAAGGAGGGAGGGTGGAATTTTTGGGTTTTTTTTCTTTCCGAAGTGCTCTGAGGATAAATCCAGGAAATGTGGAGAAGGTGGTTGGACATTGTGATAGGCTCATATCCCGGCACAGATAGACAGCTCATAGCCTGGCTCCCAAGGGATTGAAGTGTCTGTAGTTTCCCTGAACAGCTGCTGGTTACAACTATGGCAAAGTTCCAAGTGGTCATAAGCAAGTTGTAAACCTCCCACCACAGGTTTCCAAGGAAAAGACAGAAAATTAGGACTAAAGCAAGTGGCACACAGCCTTTGGAGCAGGGCAGGGCTCAAGTCTCAAAAGAGTTGTGAAGATAAAGGTCATGAACTTGGCTATTCATGGAAGATTAAAGCAGAGGAGATGGCAGGAGAAGGGACGTACAACTTAAGGATACATGGAAATGAAAGAGCTATTATCAGTTGGGTTTGAAAAGGGGAAGGAGAAATAGGAGAAGGAGGTCAAAATCAAGAGGTAAAGAAGAAGAAAAAGAGTTATGAAGTCTGAGGGACAGCAAAATCTCATGACTGTGGGTCTCTTAACAGCAGTTTATGGAAGAGGATGGAAGTGGAGCTTTAGGGCACCCTTGCAGGGATGACCTGGTGCCAAGTGTTAGACCTGATCTGCTGATGGTGAGATGGGACCAGCTCTGAGATTTCAGTAAACAAGAGACCCAACCAGATCAAAGCCTGGGCTGAAAACGTGAGCGCAGCAGTCTAGGAGGTCCAACTCACCCTTAGGGAAAGGGGAATTGCCCGTGGTCAGGGAATGCCAGGAATGCTCCAGTAGGGAAACCCAAAGAGGTTATTTTCCTGTATAGGCATGGAAAGTGAGAGGTGGATGTGGCAAAGGAAACAGCAACTGGATATCAAAAGGTTTGCAGAAAAAGAGATGGAAGTGGATAAAGAGAAGACTGCAACCCCTTGGGAATTCAGAGGTTCAAGAGAACCAAAAACAGCCTTAAAAAAGAAAATAAAGTCAGGTTTAATTCAAAGTACTGAGCCCAAAGGGGAGCAAGTGTGACGTGCAATTCAGTAGGAGGAGGCAGGACAGCAGCTGAGCCAAGGAGACAGTGGGGTTTGTAAATGTTATACTTCATTTCTCCTTCTACACTTACCACTTTAATATATTTTCTGCTAACATTTCATTACAATTTCCACAAACATTTCATGTCACGACTTCATTACAATGTAGACTGAACAGCTGTAAAATAGCCCTGCCAATGCTGGTAATTTGCACTGGAAATGTAATATCCACTTCCAATTGCTGGTGAGTGCTGTGCAAAATGAGCTAACAGGCATTTTTCATTTCTTTAACCACTTACCTCAACAATTAAATGTATTGCAGTGCTAAATGTGCAGTATATAATCAGTCATTCTAGACTGTATAAAAGCACCAGACCATACGTCTCTGTTGTTTTGTCACAAGCTGTACAGAGTGCTGCCTTAGCACTCTGCCAGTGGTTTTGTTCACTCTGGTTATTTTAATTGTGTATCAAAAACCAGCAGAGTTTCATTCATACTGTGTGTCTCCTGTTGGGTGCCAAATCCAATATGCTCTCCTTTTCCTTTTCCTACTCAGTGCAGATAAAAGTGAAAGGTTTTATCTCAGCAGTCTACGAGGAGGGAAACCAGTCACTGCTTAAACATTCTTGATGTTCCACTCTAACTACTGGCAGAGCTCTTGAGCTAAGGTGTGGTAGGTGCTCTTAGTTGCTGTTGCATTTCTGTTTCCCTTCTTTGGCTAAAAGCTGACGCGTTTGGCTTGTTGCTCAACCATTTATTTCTCAAAAATGTCTGGTGGGCTTTACTGTAATTATATTTATATAGAATAATAGAATGGTTTGGGTTGGAAAGGACCTTAAAAATCATCTTGTTCCAACACTCTTGCCACAGGCAGGGACACCTTCCCCTAGACCAGGTTGCTCCAAGCCCCATCCAACCTGGCCTTGGACACTTCCAGGGATCCAGGGGCAGCCACAGCTTCTCTGCCCAACCTGTGCCAGGGCCTGCCCATCCTCACAGGGAAGGACTTTTTTCTAATATCTAATCTCTACCTGCCCTCTGGCAGTGTGAAGCCATTCTCCCTTGTCTTGTCCCTCCATCCCTTGGAAATAGTCTCTCTCCATCTTTCGTGTGGCTCCTTCAGGCACTGGAAGGCCACAGGGAGGTCCCCCCAAAGCTTCCCTTCTCCATACTGGACAATCCCAGCTCTCCCAGCCTTCCCTCCCAGCAGAGCTGCTCCACCCTCTGCCCATCCTGGTGCCTCCTCTGGACTCTCCAGCAGCTCCATGGCCTTCCTGTGCCAGGGTTATGAAACGTTCCTACTTTTCTTACTTCCAATATTCGCTCAAGAACTCGTTTTGTTCCCTAATTATGGTCATTGCCAAAGTACCTCCTCAGGTTTGCAGCATCCCTGGGTGCCCCCCTGGCCCTGCATCATCATGGCCAGGCTTCGCGAACGAAGATTTGGGAAGGGCTCTCCCCACACTTGCTGTGAGCGCGCTGGTGGCTCCTGAGCCACCTGCATGCAGGGTTGGGTCTGTGGCTTCCAGTGCACCTTCTCACCTGCCGTTTCATCCCTCGCCTGTCACTGCAGGGCTTTGCCAATGTGGGTGAATCCTTCCAGCCTGCACAGTGGATTTTTTAGGTGAGGCGCAGCGTGCGTGGAAGTGGCCCCACCCTTTAGTCCTAAGGTTCATCTGCCAGGGCCTGTTACGGTCAATATCTACGGTCTCTGTCCCAGGGGGAAGACAAAGACAATTTATTCAAAAGAAGTTCCACATGATATAGGTTTGGTGTGATTAGAAGGTTGGGTTATGCTAAAGAAGGGATGAGCTAAGCTAATCCAGAGAATACATTCTGTTAACTAAGGGAAAACAAGGCAGGAGACATTCATCCATTATTTGTGGCCACACGGTGGAGGGGGACAATAAGTCTTGCCAAATGGGTTTTGGGTACAGGGCAGGGAATACACAGAAACTACAAGTCTTGTCAAATGCAAATAGTCTTTGGAGGTCTGAAGATGGGTTGATGTCTGCAGATGGGATAAGAGATCAACTCTGATTGTCCTTGGAAGGCTTCCTGCCTTTGGGTATTTATCCAAGGCTTTGCAGATAGCCCAGGCAGGCGCCTTGTCCTACCCTCGGTTTCTGTTCTCTCAAGGGCCTGGAGAACTTGGACGGTGGCAGTGAAGTCCTCAGGATGTAGGTTTATTTAGAGCATCCTTCTCTTAGATGGATGGCCTTACAGGGCTAAGTGAGCTCCATCTGCCCGGGTTTGGAGTTAGAGTTGTCCTTCTCCTAGGATAGTTGCCAGGAGGCTGGTGAGCCCCTCCTGCCCATGGACACACTTTGTCTGACCCTTCAGCTGAGACCTGACTAGCATGGGAGACCCTACCGGAGGGACAACCACCGCCAGCATAGCTCACAGCCTCATAAGGGCACGCAAGCTTCTCCCCCATGACATGGAGGTGTCTGTGGAGAAGCCCTGGCCCTGCAGCTGCAGAGGGAAGGCTGGGCACCCCCCGGCATGGCTCAGGCTTCCCTCAGGTGCCAGCAGGAGGGGGTGCGTGTGTTCCTGTGTGCCATTTCCATGTCCCCAGCGATCCCTGGTGAAGTCTCCTCATCATCTCAGCATCCCCACCCCAGTGCTCTGCGGGGCTTTTCCAAGTGGTTTTAGAAGAGGTGTTTTGAGGGACTTTTTTTGCAGCACAGATTTGAAGAGAGAAGAGCAACAAGGCTGGGGAAGGGACTGGAGCACAAGTCCTATGGGGAGAGGCTGAGGGAGCTGGGGGTGTTTAGTCTGGAGAAGAGGAGGCTTAGAGGTGACCTCATCACTCTCTATAACTACCTGAAGGGAGGTTATGGCCAGGTGGGGGTTGGTCTCTTCTCCCAGGCAGTCAGCAATAGGACAAGGGGGCACGGGCTTAAGCTCTGCCAGGGGAAGTTTAGGTTGGATATTAGAAAAAAATTCTTTACAGAGAGAGTAATCAGGCATTGGAATGGCCTGCCCGGAGAGGTGGTAGATTCACCGTCCCTGGAGGTTTTTAAACTGAGATTGGACGTGGCACTGGGTGCCATGATCTAGTAAACTGACTAGAGTTGGACCAAGGGTTGGACTTGATGATCTCTGAGGTCTTTTCCAACCCAATCAATTCTATGATTCTATGATTCTATTCAAACTCTCTTCCCTCATGTCCTTTCAGTTTTGTGGCCGCTGAGAGCTGAAGGCACAGGACATTTTAGGAGGCTCTCTGAAGCTTCTCTTTGAGGGTCTGGGCTGTGTCCCTTTCCCATCCTGGCACAGGTTGTGGTGCTGAGCCTGGTCCCCCTAGGGCAGCTGAAGGTGAGACAGAGGTGCATGAGAGCAGGACATGGGCTGGAAAGGTGCTCCTGCCTGACTTCATCGTGCTTTTTTATTGCACTGCAGCTGCACCTCCTGCTCCTTCTGGAAACGTCCTGCACTTTTGTTGTCCCTTCGGCAGTGTGGGGGACACTGTGCCCACCCCAGGGGACAGGTGGCCCCCAGCCCGGTGCTCCCCGGTGCCAGTGAGAGCTGCTCTCCTCGGGTGCGTCGGGTCCTATTTGCCGGCCAAGGCATATTCCCGTTTCCCCCAAAAGATGGCACTAGGACTCACCAAAAGCGAAGCGCTCGGCACCCCCAACACCTTTGGCGTGGGAGAAACGCGTCCCCGCAGCAGTGTCCTTGCCCCACCCCACATCCAAGGGGTGGCCCCTCCGGAGCATCCTTCCCGGGGCAGATCCCAACGGGGGTCAAGATTGTGGGGCAAGAACGGCAGAGGCAAAAAAAAAAACCCAAACAAACAAACAAACAAACAAACAAACAAACAAACAAACCCCAAACAAAAAAACCACACACAAACCCCCAAACAAAAACCAAAAACCAACAAACAAAAAACCCAAGTTGCCGGCTGCTCAGAGGGTGTAGCAGGAGGGTCTTTTGCTAGGATGAAAATATTCCTCCCCTCCTCCCTTTACGTCCCGTGTTTTATTCCTGAGGCAATGAGGAAAACAAATATGCAATATTGGAATTAATCTTCTTGCACGCTGACATTATCTGCTGTAGCAAAATTGACATCATTAGGATTTTTTACTCGGAAGTTAATTATTTTTTCATTTGAGCAACACAGCCCATAAACCTATGAATGGAGAGTCTGCCTGGTAATTTACACCACATTTTAAGGTGTTTTTTTGTGGGTTTTTTTAATGGGAATGTTTCTACATAATGATAATTACAGAAATATTTCCAGAATTAAAAGAATAAAACTAATGGAAGTAACTTTTGGTGAGATTATTTTCCCCTGCAATTTCTGTAACATATTGAAGAAAGCTTTTTATCTGTCAGTGAAGGAATCAGTTTTTGCCTGAAAAACAATCCCCATTCCAAGATAATAGGCTTCTTGTATTGTATTCATTAACATCTCTAATAGAGCTATCACCTGAAGAGCTGGAATTTTTCTTTTCATTAAAGGAAATGATGGCATCGTAGCTCTATAAATGAGAAGAAGTTCAAGCGTGCAGGAGGGTTTCTGAAGGCAGCAGAACTCCCTGGCTGGAAGTGCTGCCTCAGTACATTTGAAACTGGAGGCAGCTCCTTGTCAAAGCAACTCACCTGCCTTGGCAGCTTCATAACCTCCAGCTCCATCGGAACCCACAGCTGCCCCAAAAAACCCAATGTTTATTAACAACAGCGAGTTCAGCAGTGACACTTTTTGCAAAAAGCTCTTTTGTTTTGCAAATGTTGATGTCTCCTGAGAGATGGAAGTTTGATTCCCACGTGCTTCCAGTTTTTGGGGGGCAGGAGGTTCACATACATTCCTACTGCTAGCAGCCTAAAAGGCTTTTTATAATTCTGCCTCTACATGTTACCAGGACTAAAGAGGGATTAAAAACACGAGTGTGAAAGGCAGATGAAGACTTTACTTAACCCTGATCTGAAAAGCCCTCATGGCAGGCCTGGGGAAGGTGACGTCCTTGCAGGGCAAATATTCTTCTAAGTACATCAGCTTGGAGGTGTCTGTTGAGCACTTTGCTGTCCCTGACCATTATCCTGTTTTATCAGGGATCTGCACATCCCACTTATTGCATTTCCCACTCCTTTTGTTTTCCACTTCTGCTACTCTTGGACCTGGGTCTGTTCAGTGACCGATAAAATTACCATTCACCTTTGCTGAAAAACTACTAATTAATAATAAAGTGACAGCGCAGAATTGGAGGACAGGACTGCTCCAGGGTGGATTCACCCTTCTGGAGGGCTGGAATAACCCACAGCCCCTTTGGAAGGCAGGATTCACTCACCCATGGCCAGTCTGGAGGGCAGGATTCACCCATGGATGTTCAGGAGGGCAGGATTCACTCACCCGTGGCCCATCTGGAGGGCAGGATTCACCCATGGATGTTCAGGAGGGCAGGATTCACCCACAACCCCTCTGGAGGGCAGGATTCATCCATAACCCCTCTGGAGGGCAGGATTCATCCAATGCTCTTCCGGAGGGCAGGATTCATCCAATGCTCCTCTGGAGGGCAGGATTCATCCATAAACCCTTCTGGAGGGCAGGATTCATCCATAACCCTTCTGGAGGGCAGGATTCATCCATAACCCCTCTGGAGGGCAGGATTCATCCGTGGCTGTTCTAGAGGGCAGGATTCATCCATAAACCCTTCTGGAGGGCAGGATTCATCCATGGCCGTTCTGGAGGGCAGGATTCATCCATGGCCGTTCTGGAGGGCAGGATTCATCCATGGCCGTTCTGGAGGGCAGGATTCATCCATGGCCGTTCTGGAGGGCAGGATTCATCCATGGCCGTTCTGGAGGGCAGGATTCATCCATGGCCGTTCTGGAGGGCAGGATTCATCCATGGCCGTTCTGGAGGGCAGGATTCATCCATGGCCGTTCTGGAGGGCAGGATTCATCCATGGCCGTTCTGGAGGGCAGGATTCATCCATGGCCGTTCTGGAGGGCAGGATTCATCCATGGCCGTTCTGGAGGGCAGGATTCATCCATGGCCGTTCTGGAGGGCAGGATTCATCCATGGCCGTTCTGGAGGGCAGGATTCATCCATGGCCGTTCTGGAGGGCAGGATTCATCCGTGGCTGTTCTAGAGGGCAGGATTCATCCATAACCCCTCTGGAGGACAGGATTTATCCATGGCCCTTCAGGAAGGGGCAGTTCACTGCCTTTTGTAAACTCAGAAACCTCGGGGCAAAAGGAAAGCAACGCCCCCCCCCAAAAAAACCCCAACAAACAGCAACAACAACAACAAAACGCTTTACAAAGCAGCCGCTGATGGTGGAGATGCACTGTGGAAGGAGGATGTATTTGGGATTTTTTGGGGAGCAAAGGGGGCCCTGAGTGCTGTAGGATGTGCCGACACTAGATGGAGCGATGGGTTAGCGCGGTGCCTCTTCGGCGGACATCCCGCTCGGAGAAGCATTTCGGGCTCGCCGCGGGGTTTGGCAGGACGGTGAATGTTTGTCAGCCTCCTCTGCAGAGGCACCAGGGTCCCAAGGAGCCGTGTGCTCTCGGGTGAGGACTCACAGAGGTGCTCAGCTGTTCGCCAACCCTTCCCAGCCCAGGTCCTCTCCTCCACCGCCCTCTTCCATCGCCCAGAAACTGCCGAAAAAGCAAAGCTAATTGCCAAAATTAATCATCCCCAAAGGACGGCAGCCAACCTCCGGTGCCAAGAGAGGCACCGGGTCGATGCTGCTCTGCCACGAGGGATGTTTTCCCGCAGCCTGTAAGCACGAGCCCGCCTCGTACCAGCCACGGGTGCAGAATTCAACATGTGTATGTGTGTGTCTTCTCCACAGACACCTCCATGTCATGGGGGAGAAGCTTGCGTGCCCTTGTGAGGCTGTGAGCTATGCTGGCGGTGGTTGTCCCTCCGGTAGGGTCTCCCATGCTAGTCAGGTCTCAGCTGAAGGGTCAGACAAAGTGTGTCCATGGGCAGGAGGGGCTCACCAGCCTCCTGGCAACTATCCTAGGAGAAGGACAACTCTAACTCCAAACCCGGGCAGAGGGAACTCGCTTAGCCCTGCAAGGCCATCCATCTAAGAGAAGGATGCTCTAAATAAACCTACATCCTGAGGACTTCGCTGCCACCGTCCAAGTTCGCCAGGCCCTTGAGAGAACAGAAACCGAGGGTAGGACAAGGCCCCTGCCTGGGCTATCTGCAAAGCCTTGGATAAATACCCAAAGGCAAGAAGGCTTCCAAGGACAATCAGAGTTGGTCCCATATCTGCAGACATCAACCCATCTCCGGACCTCCAAAGACTATTTGCATTTGACAAGACTTGTAGTTTCTGTGTATTCCCTGCCTTGTACCCAAAACCCATTTGGCAAGACTTATTGTCCCCCTCCGCCGTGTGGCCACGAATAATGGATGAATGTCTCCTGCCTTGTTTTCCCTTAGTTAACATAATATATTCTCTGGATTAGCTTAGCCCGTCCCTTCTTTAGCATAACCCAACCTTCTAATTACACCGAACCTATATCATGTGGAACTTCTTTTGAATAAATTGTCTTTGTCTTCCCCCTGGGACAGAGACCGTAGATATTGACCATAACAGGCCCTGGCAGATGAACCTTAGGGCTAAAGGGTAGGGCCAGGTCCCTGCATGCTGTGCCTCACCTAAAAAATCCTCTGCACAGGCTCGAAGGATTACACACCATCCATAACGCTGCTGATTCCTTTGAGAACGCACACAGAATCAGTCTGGAGGAGAAAAGACAACGCAGAAAGAACCGTGTCTCCCCAACACCACCTATGGAGACTTTCTGCTGTGCCTTTTGCAACCGGACTTGCCTATCTCGCATCAGCCTCTTCAGCCATCAGCGCGCTTGCAGCAAGCGTGGGGAGAGCCCTGCCCAAACCTTCGTTCGCGAAGCCTGGCCATGAATGTGTGTGTGTGTGCGTGTGTGTTGCCGTTCCAGGTCGTTGATGCTTCATCTTTGAAGGCCTTTCCCAACAGTAACAATTCCATGATTCCATGACCTGGCGAGCACAGAGCTGCCATGGGGGGCTGTGGATGCCATGCCACTGATGTCGGTGGGATGCGGCGCTTGGAGAAGGCCTTGGCACCTCGCAGGAACAAGGCTTTCCTTGTGGTTTCTTGGGTGCAACCGAAAGCAGCTTTTGGCCCAGGGGGAACGAATATTTTCTGCCTCTGTGTGCGCCTTGGGTTTTGTAGTCATGGTGCGAGATGCATCTTCTGGAGGGTGGTGATTAGGAGGGGGTATATTTTAGCTGCTTCAACAGAAGTCTGTATCAAAAATAGTGTGGGCATCAAGACCAGGGCAGGGATTGTCCCCCTGTGCTGGGCACTTCTGAGGCCGCAGGTCAAGGGCTGTGTCCAGTTCTGGGCTCCTCATTGTAACATATTGAGGGGCTGGAGAGTGTGCAGGGAAGGGAAGGGAGCTGGGAAGGTGCTGGAGCAGCAGGAGGGGCTGAGGGAGCTGGTGGGGGCTCAGCCTGGAGAAAAGGAGGTTCAGGGGGGACCTTCTGGCTCTGCAGCTCCCTGATGAATCCAGGGGAGGGCTGGGATCTGCTCCCAGGGAATAGGGACAGGAGGAGAGGGAGGCTGGGCCAGGGCAGGGGCAGGTGGGACATGGGGAGGAATTTTTGCCTGGAAAGGGTGGCCAGGCCTTGGCAGGGGCTGCCCAGGGAGGTTTGGAGTGCCCAGCCCTGGAGGTGCCCAAGGCAGGAGTGGCCGTGGCACTCAGTGACAAGGTGGGCATGGGGCACAGGGTGGGCTCCGTGGGCTGGCAGGGCTTTTCCAACCTAATGATTCTGGGATTCTGTGGTAGGCATTGATTATGGTTGTTCAAAGCGTAATTTTTTCCTCTTCTGTACAGATGATTTTCTTTTCATCCACACACGTGCCAGCAGCATAGTTGGGGTTGAAACAATGACTTCTGGGAGGATTTCTTTTATGACACCATGGATTAGGCACATGAAATCCTACTAACCTGTGCTGAACTCTGTGGTCTTGAGCCACTTCAGCAGTTTTGGTCACTCTCCCACAACCCCAAAAAGTGCAATTTAAACCCGGTGTTAAAGTCCTGGTGTTTTATATCTACCTACTTCTTAGACCCTCTTCAATTACGTGCATTAGTGGTCAAAACTGGGAGATCATAAGAAAACCAAATGTGCCTCCAGTCAAGGCATTACTTTATAACTCATAAAGAACTGTAAAGGAGGAAAAAGTGACATATTATAATAACTAAGTATTCCAGTACAATCCATCATAACTGTTGTTCCTTAAATGTCTCCTTCTGTGGTGCCCACAATGTAAACCAGAGCTTACCTTCCCAGAAGAATAAAGTTACTTTTAGCATATGAAGGAGGTTTAAAAGCCTGAGCTTTTAAAGCCTATGGAAAAATAAGCATTAAGATGATACAGGAAAATAATAACCTTGGGGAGGGAAAGAGGGATAAGATAATGATCACAATGGAACGGCTGTGAGTGTGATTGCACTGTCAGGAATGTTACAGTAGGAATTTGAGATTTTTTTATCATTCATCAAGAGGGACAAAGCCCAAACAATTGGGTCAGGAATATTTTTTTATGAAAAAACAAGGCAAGGTTAGTTTGTTGTCCCTCCTGGATTCAGTTTTGAGGTCAGCAGGGATCAGTTGCTTCTCTTGCCTGACTCCTTTCAACTTCAGAAGCCTCACGATTTCATCCAGATACTCCTGCAATAAACGTGACACCAGGGGAACAATTCCTTAATTTTTCATAAATATCCCGAAATAACTACAGGAATTCTGTCACTTTCATTAGTTTTCGCACAAATGTGCGTGTCTGCCAAAGTTCAGCCACTACTGTGTTTGTTGCCCTCGAGTTCCCTTATTTGTTTACTGCCTGTAGCAAATATTATGTTCTCCCCTGTAAAAGTGCCCACACGTCAGTCAGGGAATAAGAAACAATCCCACATCCCTGAGGTGACTCACACACCTCGTGGCTACTGAATCACCACTGGGATGAGGTGAACATGTGCTGTGCAAAGCAGAGCCTGGAAGGTTTTCAGCCAAAACAGTCAGAAAACACTGGTGCACATTAAGGGATTCACGGGGAGGGGAAGAGGAGCAGCTTGTGAATGATGGTTTGTAACTCAGAGGGCCAAACTGACACTTCCCAAATGCTTGTGGCTGTCACCCTCCCGTTACAGACCATTCTTTTTGTGTGACCCCAAAACCAGAGAGCGATACAGAAATTCAACAGTCCCCATTTCTAGTTTGGGAACTATTGGACTAAACTTATTTACTACTACATGGCCATTAGCCAGATAATGGTAGAATGTAATACCCCCTATACCACCCAAAGACCCCTTTGTGGACTAAAAATGAGGCTCTGCTCTCCCTGCCATCCCCAGGAGAACGGGAATCAGCAGCACCAGCTCCCCAGAAAATGATTTTGAGCTGTGGTGGGCCTTGTCCTTCATGGTTTCCAGCCACCTCCAGCTTGAGGAGGAACAGGGATGATCCTCAGTTGCTCTCAGGCAGACTCGTGCCCTGCCTGGAAGCCACATGTGTGGGCTCATTGTGGTGCCAAGCCAAGCCAGACGCTCACCATGGTCCCAGCATGTGAGCTTGGTGGCAGTGCCATGCTGGGACAAGCCCTGGGTTCCCAGCAGCACTGGGCACAGGTAAAGCCCCCCATGGTGGCACAACACGACGTGGGTGTCCTTCAGGAGCTCTGGGCACTCCATCGTTGAGTGACCTGGCCAAGGCTGTACTGGAAGAACACTGAAATTTTGGGAACTGACTCTCAGATCCAGGCATGCATTGGATGCTTTTATAGGTTAAAAGTAAATCACATTTCAGAGGCTTTTTGGGGGTCATTATTTTGTTCGGAATTGAATCCATGACGTTTTGTTGCCGCTCGAGCTGAGAAGTTTGTGTGTCAAACGCTGTTCCAGGGCCGTGTCCAGGTTAATAGATGAGCCTTTGTCAAGGACGTTGTGCAAACCCCATTTCCACAAGAAATTATTGTCTGCGCACATGAGAGAACATTTGCCTAAAAGGTCTAATTGACTATTGTTCAGGAGCTGCCACCTGCCCCTTGGCTTTCTGGCACCCTTGGAGAAGGGGCTACGTTTCACAGCAGTGCCTTCAGCCAACACTTCCACAAGAGCCAACTCTTGACCAATAATTGAGTAAACATTCAGCTTGCTGCCTATTATTTTGATTTTTTTTTTTTTTTAATAATAATAAAGGAAGTGTTACGAAGAAAAGGAGTAAAGGCAACGAGCCTTGCTACGGGGAAATGATATACATGGAAAGTGAGAGAATCTCTGAATCCCAGAATCGTTTAGATTGGAAAAGAGTTCCAAGAACATTGAGCCCAACCTTTGACTGGTCACCACCTTGTCAACAGACCAGAGCACTGAGTGTCACATCCGGTCCTTCCTTGGACACCTCCGGGAAAGGCAGTAACATCAGGAACGTGCTGGAGCAGTCAGGGATGAGCCCACCAGCAACACAAAGGACAGGCCCATCTGTGTTGCACAGTTCATTGTGTCACTTCATTGTGCCAGCTGAAGCCACGAGAAGCGATGACAGTCACGATGGCAGGGGAGGGATGGACAAAAGAAGACTGTGCAGCTGTCCCTGTAAAATGTGGTGCGTGACATGCCAGGGGTTTGAGCAGGAGCTCTTGTGAGCAATGTCCTTTTGCATCTCCAGTAAAGCTGCCCCAAGCTGCAAATAAATGACTTCAGGGACAAACACTCACCCACCTGCCTTAATCTGAAAGATATATTTATACAAAGATTTATTTTGGAAAGCTACCCTCCAATTCAAAGTGGAAAACTAAATATTTTGCTTGAGAATCTGGAAGTTAAATATTTTGTCTTCTCAGCCCTTTCTGGTTGAAGTAGTCCAATGAATTTGATAGGAATTCAACAAAACATTTGGTCAATTAAAATAGATATTTTCTTTACTTATACCCTTTTGTTATAATTTTTTTTCAGCCACTTCCACTCATGGAAACTGTATGAGTGTTCAAAGCAATTTTTTTTTTTTTTTTAATATTTGTATCACCTTTATTTCAAATTCCTTCTCCCCAAAATAAGTGATGGTACTGCCAGTTTAAGTTGTGTCATGGGGTTTGTGGAGGCAGTTACTGGCTGGAAAGATGCAATTGTAGGAGATGCATTCCCTTTTGGTTTGCTCAGTGTAATAAAGCATTTTGTTACCAGTTAATAGAAACTTTCTTTTCACATCTCTCAGATTTCCCAGCTCACTAGTTGTCCCAGCTCACTAGTTGTCCCAACTCTAGCTGTTGCAATTCTGTTGCCCTCGGAGCTCAGAAGAAGAGTTTCTTTGCCCACTCCTTTGTTTCTTTCCTTACTGAAATGGTCCTGTTTTTTTTCAGAACATTGCCAGGATTGTCCTAATCCTGATCCTTTTATCCCCACTTGTCCTTGTCTCATGGCAGAAAATATGGCCCAAGAAATCCTTTCTCTATCAAGAGCTGATTGAACCACAGAAATAGAATTATAAAATCAGACAATCAGAGAATGTGAAGGGTTGGAAGGGACCTTACAGATCATCTCGTCCCAACCTCCCCTGCCATAGGGACACCTCCCACTAGACCAGGTTGCTCGAGGCCTTATCCAGCTTGGCCTTGAACACTCCCAGGGTTGTATAATTGGCTTAACTTCACCCCATACCCTTTCTTCTGCATTGTCACTGTGACCTTCCCCATCAGCTATCACAGCTCTTCAGAAGCATAGGCTGTGTGTGGTATTATATCAATGAGGATTTGGGGCAACATCCTTGCTCAGAAAACAGGATTGTCAGGTGAGGGACAGCTGACCCTGTCTGAGGATGACAAGAGTTGAGTGGAGACACCTGCCTGGGACACAGGTGTTGACCTGAGGTCCTTCACCACCGTCATCTTCTCCCTTCGATCTGTCCCTGCCCTTGTGTTATGGCAACCACCAACACTGTTGACAAGAGCAGTAAAATAAAGCTACCAAAACTCCCCCAAAATAGCCTCCTGCCCTCTTTCAACACCAGCTGTCCACTGCCCATGGCAGGAAATGCTTCCTCCGGTGTGTTTTCCTCCCGAGGGACTGCGAGGTCCTGAACATGCCATTGTGCGGAGCGTGGATTCAATACACAAAAGGCTAAAAACTGCTCAGCATCCTGTCCTTGCTATTCCTAAAGCGGAGTCCTTCTCTCGCTCGGCGGGATGGTGAGGGGCCGAAAAGAGAACTGCAGGTGCCCAACCCAGAGGCGAGTGGTCCCAGCAAGAGTCCCAGCCCTAAAGGCTGAGTCCTGCACCAGAGGTGAGCCCGTGGGAAAGGGAGCAGAGAGAGATGACACAGCCCTCGGCGCCCGGAACGAGAGGGAAACGAGGCGTCCGACGGTTGATTTATGGGGGGATCACGTCCTGATAGTGGGAGGCTTTCTCTCCTTTACATTGCCTGGAGTTGTCCTCCCCCTCCTAGTCTTTTCCCCCCACCAGGGCAGCCCCCGGGGTGACCCACAGAGAGACGCAGAGAGACCACCAGAGAGGGAGCAGAGAGAGAGTTTATTACATGAGTAGAGGTATTTATACCTTTTCAATGGATCGTAAAAGATCCAATAGAAAACTAGGAATAACAACCAATAGGAAAGGGTTAACTAAGGGCCAGTAGGAAATTTTAAACCCATACATTCTTTCAGACCTAGTTAGGGAGATAAGGGTTCTTCTCAAGGGATTTTGGGAAGAAGACACAGTGACTTAGGGAAAAAAAACCAACAAAAACTCCATCTTAAACAATAGTGACAGCTTCAGCTTTTAAGGTATTTAGGTTAGCTTTTCTTCCTTCTTCACCAGCCCATTTCTCACAAGATTTTTTCCATTTCTGATATTGTTTGTTTACTGCCACAGAGGCGCTGAATTATTTCCTTGCTCAAGGACTGGGCGCTCTAAGCTGAAGGGAAGAGCCACGCTGAGGATTTACAGTGACTCCCCCTCCATCAGCTGATTGCCTTCCAAAAGATACAGTCACCCATGTCCTTTACCATGCGAGCTTTACTGGCATAACGCTCTGCGTTTGGTGTGGGCAAAGGTCTCGGAAGTGGCTCTGTGTCCAACCCTGTTGGAGAAGGGGGCAGAGGTGAGGGCAGGTGAGCTCTGCAGAGCCTCTGGTGTGAATGCCAGGAAATATCCTCCTGCTGCTTCTATTTAGGCACTGATAAGGCTGCACTGACCCATAGCACACTGTGCCCTCTCTTGTGCCTTTCCTGCCAGCTGAGGAGCCAGGGGAGGCTTCTGCAAAGGTTTCACTGATGAAAGAGGAAATCATTTCTTGCCGCATGCCAAGGTTATAATTGGGGAGGGAGGGGGGGTGGGATTTGCGCAACTGGGAAAAACCTCGACTTTTCTTCATCTCTCATGAGGAAACTGAGAAGCTCCATTGCCAAAGATCTGTTGGGAGAATCAAGAGGAAGCAGAGGTGTTTATTCTCTGAAGGAAATGGGAGGGCTCAGTGGCTGCAGCAGTGACATTATCTGAGCTTGGGGCATGCCCGAGGCCGTGCTGGGACTCTCATCCTGTTGCCTTGGAGGAGCAGGAAGCCCCTATCCCTGAGCCCTCTCTCCTGCTGGTGCCCACGTTGCACCAAACCCCATGGGATTTTTTTATCGTAACTTCTGCTTCAAAGACCAGGGGCTTCACCGTGTGCTTGTGCGTGTGTGTGTGACTCGCTTCTCATCCATGCCCTCCACAGCCCTCTTATTCAGCTTTTCCTATTGACTGTTTGATTTCTGTCTGGATTCAGAAAACCCAACCAAACCAAAAAAAAAAAAAAAAGAAAAAAAACCAACCCAGAAATACCTCCCTGTGCATCTCACCCGTTCAGCTTAATGGAAATGTCTCTCTGAATTTGGTGAACAGTGCTGATCAGGCTGTTCTGCTCTCCATTCTTATTGTCCCTCTTTTATCTTCTCAGGAGCTGTGTATGACTCCAGGAGTACATTATATGACGTGATAAGTATATAGTGCATGTGGTTTGGTTTTCCTTTCCCAGAGGAAAAATTACTTGTGCAATGTTGTGTGTTGATTTAGTGCTTTCAGGGTTTTTAGGATGCTCTTTTTTTTCCCCCCCAGTATCCTCATTCCTATTTGTGTGTGTATTAGAGGGTGACAAGGGCTAAGAAAACCCACAGCTCCTATGGGCAGATGATTTCATGGTACAGCAACAGCTTCCAGAGTTCCAGTTTCTCCTGGACAGAAGAATATTAAGTTTATGGGGAAGGTTATTGGAGTCAAACTCATCCAACCACTGCCCTTGGCCAACCAGCACCACCTTCCCCCTCCACTTTGGCACTGGGTCATAATCTCTGCTTTTCCCTGGTTTTACCAGGTTATTTGTCTGGTCTGAACAATAAGTGTTTATCCATTACTGGAACAGCTTAAAGACCCGTTAAACAAAATGTAAATTTCAAAGAAAAGACATCAACTGACATCTTTTGTCAGGCTAATGCTCCTCTGGGAAGTGTCAGTGCTCTGTCAGGAGAAGTTCCTTCCAACCCAGGCCATTCAGTGATTCTGTAGTTCCACCCTGGATCAGAAGCGTGTGCACAGAAGGTGCCTTGCCCTCTGTCAGCTGGCCCATGCCAACTCCTACAGAGTCTTTCTAGGGAATCCAATGGGCTTTTAAAGTGTCTGCCCATTTACACATAAAACCAAATCACATAATTGTAGCTCCTATAAGGTCCAGGGAAGGCGCCCATGGAGCAGCATGATTTGGCCTTTAAACAGGAGCCCTCTTACAAAATCCAACAGCGCTGCAAAGGCAAAGTCTGTTGTAAATAATTTATTTTCCTTGGGAAAGGAGAGAGCAGGGCAGGAAGGAAAGGGCACCTGCATTTGTAGGCAGCCAGATTGGCATCAGCCCTGGAAACATATCTGAGCAGGGATCAGAGCAAAACTGACAAAGGCTGTCCTGTGTGTGTGATCTGCAATAACAAAATAGGGCTGTAAATGCCTTCCAAAACAAACAGCAAACCACCTTTCTTCTTCCAAGACACAGAGCTGTGGGACTGGTGATGGCAGCAGCTCCTGGGGAGGTGAGGGGTGGCTGGTGAAGCTGTGCCACTGCCAATGCCCAGCCACAGCCATCGTGTGACAGGGACCAGCACAGTCCCTGGAGGGGCAGGACTGTGCCAGCATGACAGGGAGAATGATTTGGCCCATGAGATGCTTCCAGAACAGGAATATTTTTCAGTTAGCCCCGTTGTTGCCAGAGTTGGCAAATTATCAACTTCTCTGACCCAGGGGGATCCACATTCTCTCTGAACCCCCCTCTCACACTCTGACCCCCAGCCTTTCCAGCCCTACCAGATTCTCCTAGGTCCCCTCAGGTCCTCCAGGTTCCCCCAGGTCCTCCCAGGTCCCCCAGGTTTCCCAGTTTCTCACAGGTCTCCCAGGTTCCCCCAGATCCTCCCAGAACCCTCAGGTCCCCCAGATCTCCCAGTTTCCACCAGGTTCCCCAGTTTCTCCCAGGTCCCCCAGTTCCTCCCAGGTCTCCCAGATCCTTCCAGGTCCTCCCAGTTCCCCCTCATCGCCCAGGTCCCTGCAGGTCCCCCCAGATCCCCCCAGGTCCCCCAAGGTCCCTCCAAGTTCCCCAGATCCTNCTTCCAGTTGCCCCTCATCCCCCAGGTCCCCCCAGATTCTCTGAGGTCCTCCTAGATCCTCCCAGGTCCCCCCAGGCCCTCCCAGTTCCTCTCAGGTCCTGCAGGTCCTCCCAGGTCCTCCCAGGTCCTCCCAGGTTCCCCCAGGTCACTCAGTTCCTCTCAGGTCCTCCAGGTCCTCTGAGGTTCCCCCAGGTCCCTCAGGTTCCCCCAGGTCCCCAGGCACTGCCAGCTGCAATTGGAGGTACTTTCTTCATGGCCCACACCCTTGGGGCCAGCTGGGCTTGTTTCAAGTTGGCCACTCTGCCTTCAGCCCCAGCAGGGCAGTGGTGGGGCTGTTCACTAACAGGCACAACCTGCAGACTTTTCCTTAAATCAAATCCCCTTCAGAGAAAAGAAACAACAGGACCCCTGATTCTAACCCATTCCTAAGGCTGGACCCTTCCCTGCTCCCGGGGAGGCCCAGCCCATCCCCTTCCTTACCAAAAGCAAACCTTCTGCTTCCCCATCCTCTTATCCCTAATCTTGTCCATAATCCTTTTACCCCAAACTGCACTAATATATAATTTTCAAAGCTCTGGAGACCAGACCTCTGAACCCAACAGCACTGCTTGCTTCAATCACCTTATGCAGAAAATTGGAAGGTGACTTCCCTCTTTTTGCTTTCCCCAGAATAATTTGTATTAAAACATGCCATACCTAACCCTGGACTCTGATATAGTTCATACAGTTTCTCTTAATGACCTTCATAAAGTCATTAAGTTTATTACCTAATAGTACACATAGCTGGGAGTCATAAAGTTTATTTGCATTAGATAGTTCTCCAGGTGTGTGGAACGCAGTTTGGCACCCCCAGCCTGTGTTCTGATAATCAAACAGGTTCCTTAAAATACAGGAAGTTTATAGGCAAACCAACTGTTGTTTAATCAAAGAGATATTCCTGCCAGGGCTGAGATATTTCTCCGTAATGCGTTGACTTTCAAGAACTTTGTTCCTGTCATGCTACAGCAAGCAAGGCCACTCATGCTTTTCTTTGCTCCTGGACCAAAATGAGCCACCATAGAGCTGGGGAGACCTTGGGAGGATGGGAATGACTGAGTGCTGAAGGTGCTGCCCTGTGCTGTGGGGTAGGACAAGTCCTGAAGCCACCCCCAGGTCACAGGGCCCCTGGCAGGGTCTGTGCTGCCCTGGGGAAAGGAAAGGAAAGGAAAGGAAAGGAAAGGAAAGGAAAGGAAAGGAAAGGAAAGGAAAGGAAAGGAAAGGAAAGGAAAGGAAAGGAAAGGAAAGGAAAGGAAAGGAAAGGAAAGGAAAGGAAAGGAAAGGAAAGGAAAGGAAAGGAAAGGAAAGGAAAGGAAAGGAAAGGAAAGGAAAGGAAAGGAAAGGAAAGGAAAGGAAAGGAAAGGAAAGGAAAGGAAAGGAAAGGAAAGGAAAGGAAAGGAAAGGAAAGGAAAGGAAAGGAAAGGAAAGGAAAGGAAAGGAAAGGAAAGGAAAGGAAAGGAAAGGAAAGGAAAGGAAAGGAAAGGAAAGGAAAGGAAAGGAAAGGAAAGGAAAGGAAAGGAAAGGAAAGGAAAGGAAAGGAAAGGAAAGGAAAGGAAAGGAAAGGAAAGGAAAGGAAAGGAAAGGAAAGGAAAGGAAAGGAAAGGAAAGGAAAGGAAAGGAAAGGAAAGGAAAGGAAAGGAAAGGAAAGGAAAGGAAAGGAAAGGAAAGGAAAGGAAAGGAAAGGAAAGGAAAGGAAAGGAAAGGAAAGGAAAGGAAAGGAAAGGAAAGGAAAGGAAAGGAAAGGAANAAGAAAGAAAGAAAGAAAGAAAGAAAGAAAGAAAGAAAGAAAGAAAGAAAGAAAGAAAGAAAGAAAGAAAGAAAGAAAGAAAGAAAGAAAGAAAGAAAGAAAGAAAGAAAGAAAGAAAGAAAGAAAGAAAGAAAGAAAGAAAGAAAGAAAGAAAAGAATTGTTTAGTTTTGTGTAAGGTCTCATGATGTTTATGCCAGTCTTAAGAACTTCAGTGGGCTGACTTGTGGTTTTTGAATGGATATCTTTGGCAGCACAGGGATCTTACTTGAGGCTCTAAACAATTATGTCCTCAGAGTCTCCAGCAACAGTGGAAAAGTGAAAGGTTTGGCTTCTTTCCCTTTTGGATCCACAATGGCATGAATGGAAAACTGGTGCTGTGTGCTGCACTGATAAAAGTGCAAACAATTTGTTTCTAGCAGTGCTGGAGCCCATCAGCCAGGAGGGCCTGATTCATATTTCATCTGCCTCTGCTGGCCTGGGGACAGGTTGTGTTGTCCTTGCCAAAAGGTTTCTTCTCCAAGCTAAGAGAGGTGTCCCCCTCACCAGTTTTGAAGGCTTCATTGTCTTTTTGAGCTCATGTTGGGTGTAGCAGTGGAATTGCACTCCCCACCGGCTAGACTGGGGCAAATCCCAGTCCTAGGCATAGTCTAAGGTATCCCAAGGAGGTTAGAAGTCACAACAACTTTTGAATATCCAGGGTTTTGAACCCCACAAGCAAACCCACTTCTGTGGATGCTGTTCAGCATAAGGATTAGAAGATCATAAGGCTCGCACAGCCTGGTTTTAGGGCTTGACTGTGAGGTCTTCTAGTCAATACCATGGAAATTAATGGATGCTGAGGGGATACTCCGTGTCCTGCCCTGCTTCATGTGTGCCCCAAATCTGATGACAGCAGCTGTTCTGGTAAGAGTCCTCATCAGACAAATCCAGGAGTTTTCCACTCCTCAATTATGGACGTGAACTGTAGTCCCGGGTCAGCTTCGAGCCACAAAACCAAATCTAAACTTAATCTGGATGCAGACCCAGCCCCTTCCCCTGATCAAAACACGCAGGAATTCCAAAGGCGAATTTTGGAATTTTCCATGGTTTGTGATAGTCTCTGTGGAGCAGCGTGTGGGCAAAGCAAGCATGGAACGGGGCTGGCGAGGGCCTGATGGGTGGAAGCAGTTGTTTGCTTTGTGGGTAATACCTTGGAAGTCAATGAGGCTGCTCTCTAGGGAAAACATGGAAAATCAAGGCTGGAATCTGTGTCTGCAACCTCCTGTAACGACAGGGTTCGGCAAAGGAGGCAGGGCCAGAAGGGCCCTATGGCTATGGCCATTGGGGAGCTGCTCTTACGCTCCTGGAGATCTGTTTGCTCCAGAATTGAAACCTTAGGGAGGCAAAAAGGAAAGGAGTGTCAGCGATTGCTGTCTGAGATTCCCATCCTTTGGATTGTCTGCCTCTGGGAGAATTTGCCCTGTGAACGTTCACCAGAGTGGTGCAAACAGGGTGTCAAAACTCAGTCCCTTTCAGAGGGTTTCCACAAGAAGCTTGCCCAGCCACTGGAGCTCAGCAAGTCCCTGTGCTGGAGCCCCAGCTCCAGGTGGGCTGAGGGACTGGTTGGAGGGGCACAAGGCTCTGGGTTGCTCCCGGAATTCTCCTCTGTTTGCATCTCAGTACCCCTCAGAGTGTTGGTTTTTTTTTTCTGGAATGGATTTGCAAAACTGTCCAAATTCTGGCATGCAGGTGTACATGAAACCCCCTGGGGTTTGGTTGGGAAGCCCTGGGTGACTCTGCCTGGGAGCTGCTTCAGGTATATATTCCAGTTAGGCAGCACAAATCTTCGAATTCCTTGGCTGCTTTCCGTAGTCCCAGGTCTTCACCTTTCCCTGGGTCAGAGCTGGACCAAACCAGAACTGCTTGGGAGTGATTTTCCTTTTATCAGCAGCTTTCCAGGTGATTTACCAGCAATCCAAGCTGCCTGTTTACTTTGAAGAGCAGAAACTTCACCTCTCGGATAAGATTACTCTCCTCCGAGTAAATACTGGGCAGAACACAGGAAGGGGTAAAAACTACAGACAAAACGAAAAGGAAATGGCTGATCAGGCTATTAGAGAGTTCCTTCAGGTTGAAGTACCTTTGGAATTGGTCGGAAAGGAGATTAGAGGGGAAAGCAGTTCATGGCTCTGTAGGACCAAGTGCAATGCTCTCCCCATTGACTTGTGATCGTTGCAAAATATTCACCTGCCAAGATCAGTAGATTTAGACTCTGAAATTTAATTTAGAGAGCTAGCAGAAATCATCATGGCCAGGCTTCGCAAACGAAGATTTGGGCAGGGCTCTCCCCACGCTTGCTGCAAGCGCGCTGATGGCTGAAGAGGCCGATACAGGATAGGCAAGCCCAGTTGCAAAAGGCACAGCAGAAAGTCTCCATAGGCAGTGTTGGTGAGGCACGGTTCTTTCTGTGTTGTCTTTTCTCCTCCAGACTGATTCTGCGTGCGTTCTCAAAGGAATCAGCAGCGTTATGAATGGTGTGTCTCCATGCCTCCCGATTGAAGGCCAGAGTGGACCATTGATGGTGGTCAATATGGCCAAGGCTGAGGTGTTGTTTCAGGGAGTCCTTGTATCTCCTCTTTGGGGCTCCTCTCTTGTGGCAGCCGGTGGCAAGTTCACCATAGAGCACGATCTTAGGGGGGCGATGATCCTCCATCCTGGAGACGTGCCCTGCCCAGCGCAGCTGCGTTCTCAGCAGCATGGCCTCAATACTGGTGACTGCTGCCTGTTCAAGGACAGACACATTGGTCACATAATCAGACCAGTGGATGTTCAGGATAGTGCGGAGGCAGCGCTGATGGAAGTGTTCGAGGAGACGCAGGTGGCGGCGGTAGATGACCCACGATTCAGACCCATATAAAAAAGTGGACAGCACAGTGGCTTTATAGACACTAATCTTGGTACTTTTCTTCAAGTGTTTATTGTGCCAGACTCTTTTATAGAGAGAAATGCTCTCCAGTTAAATATGCCTGTTCACTGTAGCATCCAAAGTCTGTTGCCCGACAGCCCAGACTCTTTAATGTTAAAATTAAAGCCCTGTTTGAAAGCCTCTCCTCTGTGGAGGGGATGCTGCACTGCAGGGAGGCAGAAGCCTGACTCGCCCGCTCTTCCCACGAGGGAGGAAACCTTTGGAACAAGCTCTTTCGGAGCTCCTGCCTGGGTGGGGGACCTGGGAGAGAGGCAAAACGATGACGAGCTGCATCAGCTGCGAACCTGGGTGCTGCTTTCCACGCGGTGCTTGGCTACCCTGGTGACAGACACGTTATAAATACCTCAAGACAGCCCCATTTCGGAGGGGTGCCTGCAGCTGCGGGGGAAGCTGCACATCAGAAATTCCAACCGACTTGTCACAGGCACGAAAAGTATTTTCTGCGCCCTGGAGGGCTTTTCTGGAGGCGACAAGGGTTCACTGGTCTCATCACAGTGCTGTTGGAAAGGCTGGGGAGAGCTGCATTCAGCCCCAAAAGTGATTAGTGCCGCTGTCAAAGCCAGCGTGATGTAAGGCTTGGCCTTGGAGCAAAACTGTAAGGCTGGTGGGGAATTGATTGTGATTGAAGAGGTGAAGGTTTGAGGGGGCTGTTTGATGCCATCGCATGGTTGAGAAATGGGGGGGCCAGCAGCAAGAGCCCACATGTGCACCAAACCACCAGGTCATAGAATCAACTGGGTTGGAAGAGACCTCCGAGGTCATCAAGTCCAACCCTTGATCCAACCCCACTGCGATTCCCAGATCATGGCACTGAGTGCCATGTCCAGTCTCATCTTAAAAACCTCCAGGGACGGTGAATCCACCACCTCTCTGGGCAGGCCATTCCAATGCCTGATCACTCTCTCTGTAAAGAATTTCTTCCTAATATTCAGCCTAAATTTCCCCTGGCAGATCTTAAGCCCGTGCCCTTTTGTCTTATTGCTGGTTGGTGGGAGAAGAGACCAATCCCCCCAAAATGTGCTTGTAGGGCTTAAATCACCCATGTGACATCAGCCAGCAGATCACTGCAGGTCAACACTCCCTGGAAGTGTCCAAGGCCAGGTTGGATGAGGCTTGGAGCAACCTGGGCTGGTGGAAGGTGTCCCTGACCATGGCAGGGGGGTTAAAATTAGGTTATCTTTAAGACTCCTTCCAACCCAAACCATTGTAGGATGCAATGATTGTACCAATAGTCCTATCCCAACCTATAATCAGGGAGACAAGTGTCCACCTTCACTAACACGATTTAAATTACATCTAGTACCTCGTCCACCCACTTGTGCCCATTCTTTGTGCTCCTGGAGGAGTGACCATCCCACCCAACCCACCTCATGGCAGGTCATCCATGTAGGTGCCCACCTTCTGGGTGACAGAAACGTTGACAGCACAGCCCACCACAGAGGTGAAACACGAGACAGATTGTGAACCTCCCCAGTCTAAAACCTCTCTGGGACACACTGATATCACTACAAATGCAATTGTGAAGGCCCTTAACAGGCTGGAAGCCATTTTCATTTCTGAAAGAGAACCAAGATGTTCCAGCAAGTTCAGTTCCAGGCAGCGCAATACCTGGGACACAATCAGAGCCCAACTGTGCGAACAATGGGAAGAAGAGGAAATGATGCTGGAATATGTGCCTTTCCCGTCATGAAGACATGAATGAGGAATTTCTGGGTGAATCATTTTCTTTCTGATAAGCGTCTCTGTATTAATTAAACTAATTGCTCCAGCACAGCTCCTTATACAGCTGTGAGATTGTTACCAGTTTGCTGATGATCGTGTTTACGTAAAGCAACTGGGTCACCTTTTCATTGGCATTATCAGAGATTTCCACCCATCACTGACTTGTTCCTTCCTCCACCACAGAGCTCTTGGATGTGCCAAATGCCAGATTAACTGTTTGTGGGGCAGCTGTTGCCTGAAGGGGAAGAAATCTCCAAATTCAGGAAGGAGGCAGGTTCAGTAAGCATTTTGAATAGGATTTTTCCTCTGCCTGGGTGCTTATAAGAACAAGAATGAAATTGTGCGATATTCCTTTTCTTCCTTGTAAGTGCCATTTTTCTGCACTACCACAAAATTCTTCCTGCCCAGACACGTATTAGCATAAGGTTTGTAAGTGCTCTTGGGACCCTGATTACATTTGCTGCCTTCCCTTGCCAGAATGTAAAGTAATTTATTTTCATATATATTTTATATGTTCATAAAAAGCTATACCCTGCTTGACATCTGTTATCTGGATTAAGGCTATTCGTTCAGCTGGCCAAAAAGAGATGGAAGTCTGTGGAGCATTTTGTTCGCCACAATCCACAGATGATGGTCATTTGTTGGGTTGCTAATATGAAAAAATCCAATAAAGCAAGCAATCAGCCTTTGGACTTAAATAAAACAACAGAAAAGGGATGAAATACCAGGCCTTCCTCCATAACGCTCTCCCATTTATTATTTTCGTCTGTGTGGTCCTATGATCACAAATGTTGCCATTACGGTCTACAGTGACTTTCCTGCATCTATCACCGAGCAAGGGATTTATCCCCACAGTCTTCTGGCAAAGAGAAGACAAAACGCAATGCTTTGAAGGTCTCCTCTGAATTCAAATGCCTGAAGTGAAAATGGTCAGCATTGAGCCAGCTCAGAATTGCTGCTGCATTTACTAGAACTAGTAATGTCCAGAGTTATTTCCTCCCTGCTCTTTTACAAGTCATGTGATTTAATTTCTCCTCTATCAACACTCTGGGTAAATGAAAACCAGACTCATAATCATACACTCAATTTTATTATGTTGCCACTGTGTGAAAAGAAAGGCTCCAAAGATTAGGCAGCATTTTAGATAAGGAGAGTGAGCAAACCATAAAGGCTTCAACAACAGCAGCAAGAAAGGGGGAGCATTTAAATAATGATTGTGGAAAAGAACTATTTTATACAGCCAGAACATAACTGGGTACATAAAACAGACGCTGATGGCCATGAAAATTTAATGACCTTACGAGCCACTGAATGAATTTTGCAATTTCTGATCGGTGCAGAATAAAGTTTATAGACCAGATTCACTTTGGCACAAGCAAACAGAGCTGCTTTCACCGAGCTGCCACTGTCTGTTCCAGCAGTGAGCTTGGCTCACCATCACAACATGGACCCAAAGTCCCTTGAAGTCCATGAGAAAGGTCCCTTGACTTCAAGGAGCTTTGGATCACGTCTGGTGCAGCTGAATTAGTTATACTCCAGCTCCCCATGTACGCACATCTTCAGTGTCGTGGCACGCAGTGACCTGGGAGCGGGACTGGAAATGCATCCCCGGCAGCAAATACTCTATTTCTGTCGCCCAAACCCGCATTTGGAGCTGGGCTCTTCACATTTAGAATGTTTCCACTGAGCGCCAGCCCCTCGGTTTGTTTGGGCTTTAAATCCTTCCAGAATGTTATTCCATCGCCCCCTCAAATCGCTCAGTAGCTGCCTGAAAACGGAAACTATTTTAGATGAAGCTTCATCAGGAGAGATGTGATTATATCTGAGCGTATTCTTGCCCTGCACCAGCTGTCTGGTCCCCAAACCTACCTGGGAACATAGTATTCCCAAGAAAGCTCTCTGGCAGAAGTTGGGTAGAAGGAGGACAAGATCACGCATTTTAACTACTGTTTAGGAGCATCAAGTTGCCGAGTTTGCTCCTCTCAAATACTCTCCAGCCTGGGCAGAGAAGGCCCATGTGAGCAGTGCAGTGGCTCCAGTCATCACACAACTAAATAACTGCAGAGAAAGTCCAACAAACTGGTGGGCAGACCCTGGCACAGGTTGGGCAGAGAAGCTGTGGCTGCCCCTGGATCCCTGGAAGTGGCCAAGGCCAGGTTGGACGGGGCTTGGAGCAACCTGGGCTGGTGGGAGGTGTCCCTGCCCATGGCAGGGGGTGGAATGAGATGATCTTTAGGTCCCTTTCAAGCCAAACCGTTCTGTGATTCTATGAAACTCAAAGCCCTTCAGAGGCTTTGCTTCCCAGTTACTTTGGGGATGGCCCAGGTGGCACCTCTGGACAGGCTCAGGCTGCCCCACATGGGTGGCTCCCAGTGAGAGCCGTGTCCCCTCCATCCTGGGTCTGACTATTGAGCCACAGGGCTCAGCTGCAGAAATCCACCTTTCCCATTGACAGGTTGAGAACGCAGATGAATTTTTACTTTTCCATGTCGGCACAACAAGTGTTTTGTGAGAGAAGGAGGCCAAGGAGAGAGGGAGACCGAGCAGACAGGCAGAAAAGTAACCAGAGAGGAAATCCCAACAGGCAGGAATGGCAGCTGGGCTCAGCAAGGGAATTGAGGAAGACAACAAAAGTTGTGCCAGTCACAGTGTTTATCTCAAAGAACAATCACCACCGTGAGTTGGAAGTCCCTCCTGGGTGAGATAGAAAATCTGCCACTTGCAGCTTCTCAGATGTCACCAACTGCATTAAAAATGTTTACATGCCTAATGTGACCTCCCTGAACTAAAACTCGGGGCTTTGACACCTCCAGCTTTGACCTGTTTTGCTCTTCTGCGCCACAGGTCTGAAGAGCAATGACAGCAAATCACCCCGACTGCTTTAATAAAGCACTGAAAGAACCCCTCCTGTCCTAAAGAGGAGCAAAAGCAAACGAGGCAGGGTTACTGTTGTTTAGCAGCTGTATTCAGGTACGAGGGGACTGTTTGGTGAGGGGACGGTGGTATCAGATGACAGGTTTAAAAACAGACACTTCCAGAATACGAAAGTCCACGGGCAAACTTGTGAAACACCCCCTCAATCACCGAGCCTGGATTAGCGATGAAGTCTAAGTTCAAATTCCAGCCAAAAAAGCCAAATTTAGAGTTGTAAAATATAATGTTTAAACAAACCTGTATCTGAAACTAACTGATGATCACAGAACAGAACGAGAGCTGGCTGCAATTCCTCCGGGTTAACATGAAACTACTGGAAGTTTAAAGCTTTTTTCCTTTTTTTTTTTTTTTTTTTTTTTCACATTTTTAANTTTTTTTTTTTTTTTTGTCACAATCTTGATAATGGGCTCATTATGGGGGTTGTAAAATTTCATTGCAGCTCATTCGTTTCTCGAGCGAAACGAAGCTCGTTTTTCCAGTGGAAAGAGCCTGGTGTTGATGATGCTTTCGGGCCGTGCCAGGGAAAAGGTTCAGCTGGCTGCCTGGACCAGCTTTTGGAACCTCTTTCCTGCAGCCAAGAATTCCAGCCGCTGGATTGCAGGGACATTAACACCCAGAAAGAATTCCTGGGAAGGACCCCTTCCATGAGCGAAGCCGGAGCCGTTCCTCGCAGTCTGGGGCTTTGTCTGCGCATGCAAAGACACGCATCTGGAGTAAGGGGAGCGGTGAATGTAGAGCGGGGAGAGCGGCGGAACGGAGCGAGTTATGCGGCAACGCGATTGTTTCTTTTTTATTCCCCGTGGAACTGGTTGGGAAAAGCAGCGAATTCCATGAGAGAACAGAAACCGAGGGTAGGACAAGGCGCCTGGCTGGGCTATCTGCAAAGCCTTGGATAAATACCCAAAGGCAAGAAGCCTTCCAAGGACAATCAGAGTTGATCTCTTATCCCATCTGCAGACATCAACCCATCTTCGGACCTCCAAAGACTATTTGCATTTGACAAGACTTGTAGTTTCTGTGTATTCCCTGCCTTGTACCCAAAACCTGTTTGGCAAGACTTATTGTCCCCCTCCACCGTGTGGCCACGAATAATGGATGAATGTCTCCTGCTTTGGTTTCCCTTAGTTAACATAATATATTCTCTGGATTAGCTTAGCCCGTCCCTTCTTTAGCATAACCCAACCTTCTAATTACACCAATCCTATATCATGTGGAACTTCTTTTGAATAAATTGTCTTTGTCTTCCCCCTGGGACAGAGACCGTAGATATTGACCGTAACAATTCCAAGCAGCCACATTCCAGCCTCCCAGCACCAACTTGCACCATCACTCGGGACCGAGTTACTTGGAGCTGTTGAAGGATTTCGTTGGAATGACTCCACGAGAAGAAAAGCTCTCCTTTTGCTGGAGAAGTGGGGAATGGAAGAAGTCTATCAGGGAGTGAATTCAGCCTGGTTATTTCCTCTCAGGGTGAAAGACTTGCCCAGCTTTGTGAGGTCAGTCTAAATAAAATTTGCCCGGGTAAAGCAATCGGCGTTTCATTAATGGACAATTAACAGCTGAGTAAACTTTTTTTGCTGCCCATCAGAAGGCTCAACCATTTCTGGTTTTCAAAACATTAATTTTGAGTGTCTTTCAAGCTCTCAAGCACTCTGGTTGATGGAGAAAACACCAGCTATCCGATTCCCATAAGAATAAGTAAAAAAATGGGTTTAGGGCAATTTTCTAGAAAGAAAACACAGCTTGTCTTCTGCTTAGGTGCAACTTATTTGGAGTGGGATGCAAGTCTCAGTTCTGAAGTGCTGCACACTTAGGGAAGGTTTTTATTTCTTTCTCTCTTTCTTGCCTGTCTTTTGGAAAGCATTTTCCTTATTTTTTTGTCACGACAGGCACCCAAATCTGCAGCTTTTTAGAGGTGCTTCGTGTTTATACAGGGCTTGCGAGGCTGCCGTTTATTATTCACTGCCATTTCAGGGCACTCGGTTAAAGAAAAGATCCTGACAAAAATGAATTCATGGAAAAGATCAGAGGACAGAGGGAAGAAAGAAGAAACGGGGATTGCACTGGGAATTGCACTTAACCTCCATTCTGACTTCCCCCAGACACCTGATGGTGCTGCTTTGAGACTGAAATGAGTGATTCTGTCACACAAACATCAGCTGGGCACGTTTTGGGAAGCAAACTGTGCCTAAAGCTGTGTTTCTCTCAGGAAAGCAGCTCTGTGTCTGCAGCTCTACCATGAAAAACCATTCTGACACAGATGTTGCTCCTTCTGAGCATTGTCTACCACCAGGCCAGCATTTATGATACTTTTTTTTTTTTCCTGAAAATAAACTTCTGAGGTTTTTTCCCGATAACTGGCAAGATTGGTCATTTAGCATGAATCACCTAATTCATCCCAGATCTTGGACTTTTGGTATTTATTTTGAGATATTTCTTATTTTGGAGCACAGCAAAGGGTACATTTCACAGAGCGTTTTACCAATTTCATCCAGCAAAGAATGAATAACAATTACCCAACTTGAAGATTGTTGCTTAACCGCATTGCTAAGTGAAATCATATTCTGCTCATGATTCAAGTCTATATCTTTGTTGCAAAGGAAAGATAAATAAATTATGATCCTAACCAACATGGGATAATTAGATACTTAATATGAGCAAGAGAAGGTCAAAAAACCCATTGAAATGGGTCTATAGGAAGTGAACAATTTGTACTGGAAAAGCCATTAATGGGTCCTGGAGCCATCTGACCTCCAAGTCTTTCCCTCAGCCCTTTTTAATGTATAGAAATTCAGGCTCGATGGGTTTTAATTTGAGGCTGGAGTGTTCCCAAGAGAGAACAGATCCACAGGGAGGGTGGCC
This sequence comes from Grallaria varia, assembly GCA_013396735.1. Lineage (NCBI taxonomy): Eukaryota > Metazoa > Chordata > Aves > Passeriformes > Formicariidae > Grallaria > Grallaria varia. The sequence continues at coordinate 125,869 of VWZG01008389.1, read as the reverse complement.
AATGACAGCTTCATGTTGCTGCACCCTTTGAGCACTTCTGTTCTGTGTTAAAAGTCACCAAAACAGCTCCACAAGTGGCAGGATCTTCACACCGAGGTACCTCCGTGAGCTGGTTTTGGGTTCAGCAGAGCCTGACGCACATCTGGATCTCAGCTGGAGCTTCAGTAGTGCCGAGCAGTGCCGTGGGATGTGGTGACCTTGGGCAAAGCAGAGGAGCAGGCAGGTAGAGCAGGTCTGCTGTGAAAAACCCATGCCAAGATATTTGTCCGAGTCATAAATCCTGCAACCTTCCACACTTTCCTCCCCTCACCCTAACTAGTTTCAGTCATCAGGTCATTGTTTGTCTGGATAAATCCTTGGTGGAGAAGGAAGGACTTTAAGCACACATGGTACAGGGAGGCGCACAGCGACCACTGCAGAGTTTATTGTTCAGAGGAGATGCAAAAAGCACGTGCAAGTTGTGCTGCGTGTGGAATTACTTTCCCTCTCGTATCGTGTGCTAACACAGGAGCTCCAAACAGTCCCTGCTTAGGGAATTTATGACAAGCTGGAAACGCTCCAAGAGCTCTTTCAAGCCGTACAGGTACAGGATGTTCAACCAGCATTAAAAGGGCTCTGCTCTGGTAATCTAATATTTGCAGAGAGTACCTGCTGAGGGCTGAACAGGCAAGTCAGGGGAGCATTCCTTTATTCATGTAATCCCAGCAACATGAGGGCGACCAGGACATGACTGCTTTGCAGCCAAGCGGTGCAATAGCAATGAATAAGCACGAGCTGGAGCACACACTGTGCTTTTTGAAGCTTCTCTCCATCAGGGGTTTGACAGAGCCATCACAGAGTCTTACCTGTTCTCTTGCGGGATCAGGCTGTCATCAGACTCACGCCAAGCAAACACACTCAGAAGTCATCAGGAACATTTGCTCAAACACAGAACTTGCATTCCATTTTCTTTCCCCCCCCAGTCCTTTGAGTCATTCCAGCAAACCTGAGAGAGTTGAGGTGGTTTTTTAACCCAGCATCCTATGGAAGTAGCAAATGTTCAGTCCTATGGGTGTCTATAACTCTGCAAGCTTGGGGATTTATTCTCTGTTTTGCCAGCCTGCATCCCCTCCCTCGGTGTATTTTAGATTTAATAGCTATTTGCCCTCCTAATTCTATTCAGAAAATCAGAGGACCATGTTTTTATGGAGACCACTATGCTACTGCTGTCAGATTCTTGGCTTTCCACAGACATTGGCATCCATTTGGAAGACGAAGATAAATATTTAGTGAAGGATGGTGGGTTTGACTCTGCCATAGTCAGCCTGCAGCCTCTGCAAGGAAGTAGCAGAAGTGAAATTATGCTTCTTCAATCACCTGCCTCCACAGGAAAATAAAAAAACCCAAACCAACAACAAGCCAAATCAAACTAAAATATATATATATATGTGTAAAAGGAACAATGAATTATTGAATTCAAAGCCAAAGAGTCCGCGAGCTGAAATAACTCCCCACTCAGGTGTGCCCCGTACAAGTCCAAACAACTAAAACTACTCTAAAAATGTTGTGCTCACTGAAAACTCACAAATAAAAGAAGCATAAATATGTCATATTCCTCAGTAAATTTTAAAAACTGAGTGGCTGGATTTTTAAAAAATCTGGCTTTTAGAAATGACTGGAATGGAGGATTTACTTGACAGACATATCCATCCGCTAGTGGACATAGGGACAAGGGATTCCACTGCTTTCTTTAGAGCCTGAAACTTTAGACTCTGTTTTAATTTAAATTAATTCAGAAAGTTAGTTCATTTTACAGGATAGTAGTTCCTAAAGTGGTATCCTCCATTTATGGGACAGGGAGCAGAGTGAGATGGTGCTGCTGCCAGTTGTGCAGGGCCCTGACCCGCTGGGGCTGTGGATGCTCTGCCCCAGCACCCAAGGGTGGTCTCACACCCTCAACCACCACGTGGGCAGGTCAGTCCTTGCTCGTGGGTAAGGCAGCTTTGGGATGGTGTCCATCCTGTCCCTCCTCAGCCGAGTAAATCCCCAGCGCTGTGTGGACACGACCAGAGGAGTTTGCCACCAGCAACGAGAGGTTGAGGTTTGCTGGTGATGCAGGTCAGACCCACGGTGTGACCTTTTCCCACTGCAGGTCAGCACTCTGCAGCTGAGTAGGCTGTTCCATTGCTGCCCCATTGCTG